>JASXTE010000159.1:0-100333 GCA_030280995.1 Hemileia vastatrix | reverse complement strand
CCTTTCAAAGAAGAAGCTTCGTAAGGTAGTGGATCTGAGTTGATCTTGACAGCAAAAGTCTGACGAACCTTCTCGGATGTTTTGAAAACTCACCCATTCGCCCATTTCCTTTTTCAACAGTTCACCCTTTTCACCTTCTGTGAGTTTCCAACCACCTTTTCTACATTTCTGATCCTCAATCTTCCTAAGGATTTCCAATTCCTTCTTTTTGAATTCCAACTGTTTTGGACTGAGGTTCGTGGTGGTGGCAGTGGAAGAGAAAGAAGCGGAACAGTTTGAAGTGTTTGAGCTTGAAGCTGATAGACCTGGAGAAGCAGGAGGAGTCTGATTTCCACGACGGATTGAATTTGGAGATGAAGAGTTATCGATTGAGTGCGTAGAAGTAGAAGTGGAAGATCGACGTAGATTGAGTGAATCGAGATTGAGATTCAAGCCAGTGTCAGTGTTTGATTCTGACTGTGAATGTGACTCCATCTTTGTTGGATTGCCTTCTTCATTTTCCGATTGTAATACTTCTGCATCCCAATCTTCATCTACCGATAAAGTTGAGCTTGAAGAGTGTGAGATTTTAGAACAAGTTCGAGTCGATTCTTCATCAGTCATTGTCGGATTCGTCGTTATTCCAAATCTTAATCTCTTCTTCTCCTTACTCGATGTTTGTCGTTGATTTGTTCGTTAGATATTGTTCGTTAGATGATTGATGGAGGAATTGTTGTTTGGTATTTACAACCTTCAGTCGAGAGGTGGTAGGTACAAAGAGAGAGATCAGTCGTCGAAGCGTCTCAATGCAAGTGAAGACGAAGCCGAAATGGAAATCAAGTCAAAAATCGAAATCTTCACTAGTCACTATTTTACAAATGGAAATGATATTGATCAAATTTGAAGCTTGAACGTTGAACTGGAATGATTCGATGCAAGTTGACGGCGACTTTGAGAATTCCCATCTGTTCTCCCGTTATCGACGTTTAAGATTTTCCGCCTTCCATCATTTTACGACTCTGACTTTTCAATCCTCTTCTTGGTCCACTTCCAAAAGTCCCTGACTTCTCAATCCTACAATTTCTATACTTTTCTTCAAACTCCAATCCAATTTCTTCCTAGTCTCAACCTCCATTCCCTTTCCCAACAATTTCTTCAACTTCTTTTCTTCCAATTCAGTCATCAAGAAATATTGAATCCCCTTTGATAATTCTTGATTTCCAGTAGTTCCTCTAATCAAGACTGATTCCAAGGATTCCAAATCTAACCTTGAAGGTTTAGAGGAGGATGATGATGGATTCAAAACCGAAGATGGAGATTTGGATTGAATTGATAATAGGAGATGAATGAAGAAGAGTCGTAGGAATAGCTTGCCTTTTGATTTGAGAGTGGTGAAATTGATGGTCTGTGAGATCGGGGTAAGAGGAGTTGAATTAAGTCAGAGTTGGGTTAGATGTTGTATGAGTTTCGTATCATGTTTGAGATCTGAGCTGAAACTCACCTTCAAAGCATTAAGGCTCAGACATCCTTTAGCAACCCACCAACCATAAGCTCTAGCTATATTGACTATCTTCTGTAATTCAGCTCCTTTGATTTCCACTTGTTCATCATCATCATCCTCTTCACTTTCATCATCATCAACTTCAATCTTTGACAATCCACCCACGTTTTTCTCTCCCAATTCTCTCAACAAATCCCAAAGAGAATATTGTAAAGTGATTCTAACATCTTGAGAATCCTTAGAAAGTTGAGTTCCAATCAGAGTATAATACGGATTGTAAACATTTTCTTGACCTAAACAATGTAATAAAACTCTAATGATATCTCTTCTTTGAACTTCATTCAATCTCAATTGTAACAATTTAGTTCCAGCGTCCAAATAATCTTCTGCACTCATAATAGCTAAGAAAATCTTTCTTTTGGAATCTGTATTCATTCCATGTTTTCTTGCTTCTTTTAAAAGTTGTGAAGTCATTTCATCTGTTGGTTCGGTTTCTTCTATTAATGGTCTTGCAATCGTCATTCCATTTCCATTTCCTCCTTTTGAATCGTTTTGATTCTGATTTTCATCGTGATTATTTTCATGACCAGTCCAAGCAGCACCTACCAACCACCATTTGCCTTTAGATTCAGCTTCTTGTAAATCTTTCAAACCTATTCTCAAACTTTCGAAATTCCTTACCGAATGTTTTTTACTCAAACCATTCAACCATTTCTTCATTTTCATCATCAATTCTTCGGAAGAATTCCCATTTGAATCTCCTAATCCCTTATTGTTGTTATTCTTTCTTTGACGATTGTTTTTCAAATCATTAAGAGTTTCCAACATGAATTTAGGTCTTGAACCTAATAACTGATACGAAATTGGAGTTTTGGAAACACTTTCTTGAGTTAAGGAAATGATTGATTTCAATGAAGTTGGATCATCATGTCTTAATTGTTGACCACATGATTTGACTATTTTCAATAACAATTCAATATCTATATCTACCATTCCTTTCGATGGTGATGATGATGATTCTTCTCCACCACCTCTTAAGAATAATCTAATGAGATCATAGATTAATGGACATGCAACAATTTGAAGATTGTAAAGTTCTGAGAGTAAGATCAAAAGATTGACACATTCTTTTCCATTCGGAGCCTCTTTCGAACTTTCATCCTTCTCGTTAATCATTTTGACTTGAGCTTCTCTTACATTCCTGTATTCTTCGATTAGTTGCTCTACCACCTTTTGAACGATTGAAGCTCCAAATTCAATTCCTACCATTCTATGCAAACCTCCAACCAAGGCGGCATAGAGAACTACGAATCGATTTCCAAGATCAGCTCTAGCAGAAATAGTCTCTAAAATCAGAGAGATCAAAGTTGAAGAAACTTCAGCTCTACTGTTTGAATCATATAAATCAGTCAATGAGAATAAAATCGATTCGATGTTGTTTTCTCCTAATCGATTCAATTGTCCTTGAGCTTGACGTCTAAGTTTGAGAAGTGCAACAGATTCAGTTCCAGAAGATGATGAGGAAACTGCTTTAGCGGCTGCCGCTGCTGCTCTTGCAGCTGGTGGCATGTACTTTCCGGTTGAAGGAGGAATTGAAGAAGAAGAAGAAGAAGTTGGCTTGGGATTTAGAGATTGAGGACTTGATTCTGATGTTGAGTTCTCTTCTTCTTCGTCACTAGATTCATCCTCTTCATCTGTTTCTTCTTCCGATAGATCTACATCTTCCATTTCAGCGTCACTATCTTGCATAGCGGCATCCCAATCTGTTTCATCATCATCATCAGCTTCACTCTCATCTTCATCCATGAGAGCATCTTCCAGACCACTATCATCTTCCGAATCTTGATGATCTTCTTCGTCATCATCGTCGTCTGAATACATTCCAGGTTGGAATCTATTGAGATCTTCCAGAAAACCTGAATATCATACACGACAAGAAAGGAGAGGAGAGAAACTGCCGTTTCAACAATCTACTCTCCAAGGCAAGCCCTCCCTCGATCTTGCAGTTTCAAAAAGCCACACTCACCATCTAAATCATCCTCTATATCATCTCCCTTTTTCTCCTTTGCCAATTTGGCTTCCAACCATCTAATCTCATCTTCTTCATCCTTTTCCATTTGGGTCATTCTAGACCTAGGTTTCTTTCTTACGTTGAACTCTTTACTCTTTGTTTTGGAGGATTTGTTCTCTGCTTTTGCCAGCATTCTCTCCAATGGAGTTTGAGTGTTTGAACTGACATGTTTACGTTGACCAGATTGAGATTTGGGATCCTCGATTGAATCTCTGGAACGTTTCTTTGGATTTGGATTGGATGATGATGAAGATGAAGAAGATGGATCGACTTGTTTCTTGTTCTTCTTCTTACCCTCTACACTCTTCTTGTTCTTGGATTCTTTTTCCTTTTGAATCATTTGATGAAACAGTTGATCATCTCCATCCTCATCCAGATCGATTTGTCTCTGTTTTCCATTGGATTTCTGCATGAAGCTTTTTGCAGTTCCACCATCTCTTTTCTGTCTTTCATGTTGTTCTGCACTTAATCCTTTTCCAATCACTTTCAATGTAGGCTTCGTTTTCTTCTCCGTTCTTGCTGCCTTTCTCGCTTCTTTCCTTCCAACTACTGAACTCGACTTTGACTTGGTGAATCCATTTCTCACATTGGAGGAAGATCCACCTCGATTCGATCTTGAGGATTGAGAATATGGATGCCCATTTCTTGCTTTTGGTTCTGGAAGTCCTAATTCTTCTCTTAGGGCTGATGGAAGTTCAGTTGTCGATTTCTTGAATGGCCCCATCTTCTTTCAATGTCGAGGAGAAAGAGAAGAAAATCGCAAGCTGATAGAGAAATCAAAATCTGCACAGCCACTCGGCCGAGCGAAATGCTTCATCTTCAATAACAAATTTCAATTTTCCAAATTTAGCTTTGATTTTGGTCGCTGCGAAGAGGGGGTTAAGACAACTCGATCAGGAGGCGAGCAGAGCAGTCTACGATCAAGAAGAAGTTCAAGCGGATGAGACACCGATCTTCAAGAAGCAGTTGGGGACGGGTTTTTGAGAAAACAAAATTGAAGATCGAGAAGAGAACCATTTTGAAAAGCCACAGATTGTCGAGAAAAGAGGAAGGCAGGGCAGCAGAAAGAAAGATAGGCAGCGTCATTGCTGAAGTCTCCAAGATGGCCGACACGCTCTTCAGCAGAGATAGTCTCTTTGAGCCTGGGAAGAGAAGACATAGAAAGAAAGGTCTTGTATTCAGTCTAAGTAGTAGATGTCAGCAGCGAGAAAGACCAGAGAGACTCTACTTCTTCGTCACTCACCTCGTTTGAAGTCGACTCTGAAAGATCGATCTCGATCCTATCAGGAACGTCTTTACTATCTATAACCTTTCCCACCACCTTTTCCAATCTTGCAACCAACTTTTTACCGAAATGTTTCTTTGAGATGATCAGCTTTTCTAGAAAGACCATCCGTTGACCATCTACTTCTAAACCTGCTTCAGCGTTATCGAACCTCTTCTCTAAAATCTCTGCTAATAAATGCTGTCTGAATGGAAAGGCTCCTGAATCTACTCTCAGGTTTCTAAGTCTGGGACCACAAGATTGTAAGAATCTCAGATAATCAATGTCGTAATCGAATTGAAGGCCTTCCGCTACTGCCGTCCAAAGTTCTTCCATTATGGTTCAGTCAAAGGGTGTAGTCCTGGAAAGTGGAGAATCAATAACCTCAACTTGGGACAGTAAAAGTGCGATAGTAGGTCTGCTGCAACTGAACGACGGGGAAAGATTTCCAGAACTTTGACTGAGGTTAGGGACAGTTGATTTTCTAATAGATCGGTATCAAGCCTTGAAGCAGCAGCGTGCAGTCTTAAGTATTCAACAGTTTGCATCCTCCTCTTCACTATTTCTAGCGACGTGAGCTGATTCCCTACTTCATTTAAATCTAGTCCATTGATGACCAGATGCCTGAGATGGTGAGATGAGCCTTGCTCCAGAGAGGAGGCTGAGGAAGAAAGTGTGGATAACCGAGTCTGTTCATCGTGACTGAAGCCTCTCACTTCCGAGAACGTGATATTCAGACTTCGCAGGTTGAGAAGTGTTTCACTGAACAGAAGTGCGGCTGGAGCGTAACTTGCGAGCTCTAAAGCACAGGAGAGAGTGTGTAAATGTGAGGCTGATAGTGAAAGCAGATCCACGAACTCTTGAATATTATCTTCTCGGACCGCTGGTTGCATCCGAAGTATCACTTGCTCTAGCTGATTTTGAGACTTGCGAGTGAAGTACTCGAGAATTGAGTTGCCCCACTCTCCGAAAGAATTGAGGGGAAGATTGAGCACTTTGAAGAGAGAAGCGTTCGTATCGATAGTATCGTACCATTGAGATGAGACTCGTTTGACCATGATAAGTCTATGAGAATCTAAATGAGAGAATGCCATAGAGAGAACCTCTGGAGGAAGTCTACTTGCGATTGATTGATGTCTATTCGACTCTTGATTTCCCATCTCCTCTTGCTCTCCCTTTCCTTCTTGTCCCAACTCTTGTTCTTCATTTAACTCCCCTCTACTTCGATCCAATAACCATTCCTCCAGCTTTCTAGAGAGCTCAGCGTCTTCTCTTCTGAGGAAGTCTAGGCATTCTCTTCTGCCTTCTTCTCTACCGGCCTCTCTGCCAGCCTTTTCTCCCTTTTGATATTCCTTTGAGCGAGCCATTTGAAACTTGATTGGGTACTGACTCGTATTTTGAATGCTTGAAATTGGAAAGCAATAGTAGAAGATCGCGTTTGATGATGAGAGGTAAGTTTTGAAGACGTTGGGAGAACGAAAGTTGAAAGCGAAAGAAAGAGGTCGATTGGTTGGCAAGAGAATTCGCTTCCTCTTTCGATCTTTGTTGTCGATTGTCAATAAAGAATGATAATGACCAACTTTGAGCTGAAAACCGAGGTGATGTGGTTGTGAAGAAGAAGAGAAGTTTTGAGTTTTGCTTCTTGCTTTTGTTCCGAAACGTCAACCTCTTTCCATGGATCGCCCTTCAAGTCCGACCACAGAATCCGATACTTCATTGAATTCACTGTTCGACGAGAAAATTTCAGAGTCAACGCCAAAGGACATCCCTGCCAGAAGAGTGGCTCCAACGAACTCGTCAAAGATCTCAGGACTCTACTTCTTTCCAAACCTGATATCAAAATCTCTCGCTCATCAAGTGCTGTCAAGTGTAGCTGAGTGTGGTTACTTCACTTCTTCTGAAAGTGACATACCTCAAACCGAATCACAGGAGAAGGGACCCAATCAAGCGATGCTGTTCGGTAGATCAAAAACCAGAGACGAAGAAGGCAAAGAAGGCTCTCAACCTCAAACAGGTCTTCCAATATGGGCAGATGAACTTGTTCACGAGCTATCAAAGATCTTAAAGAGCAAGTTAGATCAAGACACTCACACTCTACTATTCCCAGAGGATTCGCACCGAGAGTCCAATCACTTTTCGACGACGACTTCCACTTCAAACGATGATCATCCTCCTTCAAAGCGGATCAAGCTTGCTTCGGATTTCAAATCATCGAGATCTTTGGATACGGAACAAGTCAAGGATGGAGCCAACTCGAAGGCAGACACGACTTCAAGATCCATTCAACCTTGCGCTTCTAGACAGCTCATTCTGAACCTCTATCAAGCTGGACAAGGCCTTTCACCACATGTAGATCTCCCGCATAGGTTTGGAGATGGCATCATACTCTGTTCTTTCGGAGGTGCAACAGTGATGGAGTTCGAAAGAACAGAGCCGGAAGGGAATGCAGAGCGATCTTTGAAGCTCTGCCAGGATGGAATGAAAGGTCAGGACCATCGTGAAATGCTGGATTCAGAACGTCTTCAACAAGTGAAGCAGCTAGCTGAGAATACCAATCAAGAAGACAGAATGTCAACAACGAACGAGAAGCAGGCGATCTATCTTTCTCCACTCTCGGTCCTGATTTTGAAAGGAGAAGCTCGGTACAAATGGAGGCATGGAATACCCTCAAGACTCAAGGATTGGGTGCTAGATGAAGAAGACTGGACTTTGAGGAAGACAGAGTCAGATCCCGAGAAGGATCAGCATCAAGACAATGAAGAATGCAAAGCTCGAGACTTTGAAGGCAAGTGTCAAGATTGGAAGTCAAGGGCAAGTCTTCTAGAGAGAACTGGAATTCGGCTGAGCATTACTATTCGATGGCTTTTACCGGGTGCAGACGTAGTCGGTGGCTGATATCAAAGGTGTTCTCGAGGTGAGATTCTTAGGTAGCGACGCATACATTCACCTTCATTTCCTCGTGCTTGCTCTGACCTACTCTCCTTTTTTCTCGCTTTCTTTCTCTTTCTCACTTTCTAGAGTAAGACACACTCTTTTATAGGAGGTCCACAAGACGGTTTGGTCATGCCATGGCTGGAGCGTCGTGCTGACGATAGACGAATAGGCATTGAATTATGTTCTTCTTCAATGCTGCTGCTTTGTTACTCATTCATCTTTGTTTGTTTGTTTCTCTATCAACTCTAGATTCGATATCCCAATCGCTATCTCCTTCTGGCCTTTTTCATTCTCCACTCTTTCTCGCTTTCATTCTTTCATCTTAGATGTTGACAAGCTGACTGCAGACATCTGCTTTCACGCAGAAGATCAATCGTCGAGATAGGTAGATTCAAACGAAAATGATTTCAACAAAACAAATACAATGATTACTTCAGATCGAAGAAGAAAGTAAGAGAGAGAAAAAAGTTCAAGCCACCAACTTCATTACAAAGCTAGCAGCAACTTTGAACACCCTTCGTCATAACGACAAAAGATGTTCAATGAAAAAAAGAGAAAAATTATGAATCTCAAAGAAATGAAATCGAAGAAAAAGAAACTTCTCAATCATTTAGATCTCTTCCAAATCTCACCTCCCATCAATCTCTAGAACTTTTCCAACTCTTATCATCCAAGAACGCGAATCTCAACCAATCAGAATTCGATAAAAGGCTAAAGGATCGAGCACATGACTCTAAACGATTGATAACCGACAAGACTACTTTGTAAAGCTTCTCTTAGAATCCTCATTGCTCGAGTAGCTAAGCTCTGAAGGATAAAGAAGAACGTTTCGTCTTGATCGATAGGGAACCCAAAGGTAATCGTTTGCCTTTTTCCGAAACTGAAAGGAAATTTGATATCGGTCACTTGGAAGTTTGAGTTTGAAGAGTTGGGTAAAGTGGAAAAGAATTGACTGTTTAAAAGGAAACCAAAAAAGGATTTCCTCAACCGAGATGAAATTCGATAAGTTGAAGATGATCCCCAGAGATGGAATCAAAAGTTCCTACTACCTTTAAAAGAACTATCAATGAAACCAATAGATGAAAAGAAGGAAACAACCTTAACTAATGAAGTATAGTAACCTCCTATTCCCAAGTAACTCTATGATCTCTTTGTTCCTTCATCACTCTCAAAAAGAGCAATTTGGATTTGTTTGAAACCAGGTGAAAAGATCAGCGCCCTCTTATTGTAGACAGAGAAGAAGAAGGGCTCAGAAACTCTTTTTGAATAGTACAAGAACGGACTGAAAGTCTTTGATGATCTGAAGCGGGTCAAATCGACTTAAAGTACTGTCATGTTCTCCGATCATTCCCCCAGATCCAAAGCTTCGAAATCCAAACCCTAACTTATTCCAACCCTTTTTGCGATCATCATGGACGTTCTAGAGCTTTGACTGTCTTATGGTAGGAATCGTTCCTTCATTCTGAGATTTAAGGCTGAAAAGGTTCTTGTGACTTCATCGACGCGGAAAAGATAAGAATACGGCGGGCCCTACTGAAAGAGATAGATGGCTTTTGGGAATGAAAAGAGATCTTGTACCAAGACAATGAAGAGATAGTTGATGAAAACCCTTCCATTCGACATCTTCTGTCGAGGTGAAAAGGCTGACAACAAACCCACTGTGAAACAGCATGGCACGCCGGCAGATGCCAGTCTCGGGAGAATGAAAGCTAAAGACCAAGTTCGAAGATGGAAGAATGATTGAGAGAATCATCGATATGCAAAGCATATCCAAAAGTGAACCTTTACACTCTTGTTCTCATCAAGGTTACAGAACCTCCTTCCACCATCTTCTTTTGTAACCTTCACACCGTATTCCACCCTCCATCATCTAGTCACGTTCTTTCCAACATCTCAATAAAATGAAGAAACACGTATCCGATGCCTGCAAACAATCAAAAGTTTCTCTCCAAGAACGTCCACTCACCTTCAACCAAGAATGAAGACGTGATGATCGATCCTCGTCAAGCGTGAATCCCAGGACAATAGACCAGATTGTCAGGATTGAGACTTAGGATGGGGTTAGATGAAATAAGAAATGAAAGGATCCGGAAGTTTCGAAAGCGTTTGAGATTGGTAGAAGAAGTTGGGAATGACCTGTTCCAAATCCAGAGAATCTGACCCTCAGAAACTGGAGATGGTCGTGAGATATTGACAAGGATAAACTTAGGGTTAGAGTCGCAAGCCTTAGGCACTAAAACCCATTCATAGGAATAGAAGGATTAGGAACTGAAGGTAATGCGATGATGTTGAGCATCCATCCAACGATAGCAAAGGCTAACACATCCACCGATGGATGAATGCCAGAAGTAGAGACAAGAACCAAAGAAGTTACTTGAACCACTTTCTCCAACCTTTTCACCTGGTTTACGAGGTCTCAAAGAGATCTGCCGAGCTTGATAGCGGTAGAGAACAGTGACCGAGTCTCTGCTTTGGATGCGAGAAGAAGAAGGAAGAAAGGGAAATGGGAAAGTTAGGCCTTCTTATAGCATGAAAATCACGTCGCGTCGATCCTTGGAACAAAGGGCTTTTCAAACGTGAGAAATTGGCACATTTGGGGAGAAATCAAACGAGAAAACGCATTGACGATGTGAAAGGAAGATATATAGAGAGAAGAGAAAGTGGAAAGTGGGGGGAGAGTAGCAGGCCCGCCTGGCAACATCGCCTTTCAACTCTGCGCTCTCATTTTTGACGTGTTCGTGATCATATTCACATCTGAGGGCCTTTTCTGAGGGAGAGAGAGCAGTCCTAATAGGCTCGGTGAGCGCCGGTGCCAGCAAAGTCGAGATAGGTTTCGTTTCTCTTTCTTCTTCTTTAACCACCACATCAATCGCTACCTTCAAAACAATCACTGAAAATCACGGCTCCAATGGATCATTCAAGCAAGCGTCAACAAAGTGGAAAGACGGAAAGACAAGCTGGTCGAGAAGAATGTCTGGAATTCCTAAGGAAGGAAAATCCAGATCTTTCAAGGAAGATGGAAGCTTGGCTAGCTACACGAGACGGAAAGAGTCAGCAGAGCCATCGATTCGTAGGTGTTGGATCCCAAAGATAAAAGCAAATCACACTAGAAAAAGAGAGTGGAGCTTACCCATACTAATCACACTTTCTCCTTCTTGTCACAAGCAGGTCAGCAAGCATCGATGTCCTACTTGCAACACCATGCTCTCTTCCATCAACGACCTTCTCTCCTCTGATATACTCTTCAGGATATTCAAGTATCTAGATTGCGTCGGAATCGTCGTGCTTAGAAGGACCTGCAAACAATGGTTCTCTATCATCGACGACCATCAGTCTTTCTGGAGAAATCTTCATCTTAAGTACTTTCCCCACGAGTGGACCCCATCAATCATAGATCTCTACAACAGGAAATCCCATTCTAGTCTAGAAGAAATTGAAATCACGATGGAGGTGGACGCCGAATTCGAAGATCATCTCATAGACACTCTTCAAGAGTCGAAGGAAACTCTCCAACACATTTGTTTTAATCTCCAATATCCAAGCGATTCCCGCAGCTCTCGACGTCTTCTTCAAACCCATCGGAATCTGATCTCGCTGAGGGCCATCGAGAACAACACACTCTCTTTTGTCAATCTCAAGAGAATCAGACCCATCAATGAGTTTGGCTCTCCTCTCAAAGTTCTTTGGACCGATGTCGAACCAGCATTTCTGCAAATGGGCTTGCCACGACATCAGAATTTGGTTTCCTTGCATCTGGCAAAGCCCTTCAGTTCTTCGGAATTGAGGAGTCTTTTGGAAGGTGCAAAATTGCTCAAGCATTTGACCGTCACCTTACTTTCAGCAGAGGAGACGGGAGATGAAACGGATCCGCTGTCTTTTCCACATTTGGAAGTATTCGAGTTCTGTCACTCTGAAACTTTCAATGAGCACAATCGCTTTCCTAACTGGTTAACCTTTCCAACATCGGTCAAAGTAATCTGTCATTCATGGAAAATGGAAAACCTGCCACCATCATTGCTCGAGCTTTGGTTATTTAACTTTCGATTCCTTGACCACGTCGTAACCAGTCAAGTTCCGGAATTGACAACTTTGTGCCTCGTTGGTATGGAAATTTCTGGAAGTCACGTCGGAAGGCTCACGGATGTGCTAGAGGAGAGGAAGGCGAATGTCGAAGCTGGTTTGGAATTTGGTGGAATCAAACTGAAAATGATCAAAACGCTGATCATCAGGATCAGCCATGATCGCCGGGAAGATGAGATTTTGAAAAGACTCAAATAATGCGTGGAAGAGGTGATTGAAATGAAGGCAAACGATACCAAAGTCCAGGTTGAAGTTGAATTCTGAAAAGGTGAGTGCAAATCTAATTCTACCTCTCGTGATGCCTCTTTAGCATACAACAATATTGATTGGATATCTCTCATTCTTTTCCATAATCTGAAGACTTGGCTCCATCCGAGAGACACGAATCTGGAGCTTCGTGAATCGCTAGAAGAACAAGAGAACCTTTTTTTCGATTTTGATGATGGTTTCGAACAGTTTCGAGTCGAACTCAAGACAAGGAAAGGGTTCACAGAACACGAAGAGAGATTTTGAAATATAGAGGGGGGAAAAGAAAAGTGGAATCGAGACGATGGAGGAAAGAGAAAAGAGCCCCAGAGTATAGCAGATGGAATGAAGGAGAATTTTTGTCTTTCGAAGTTTTTGTGAACAAAAGAAGAGAGAAAGGGAAGAGGTAACAAAGTGATGATTTCTAAATTCTAAAAAAAAGGGAGATAGGATTGTGGAATTGGACTAATAACATGGAGAGAAGAAGATTGTAATTTACTGTAGTGGAGAGAACTTGAAGATAGTTTCTTCATTTTTGAGTTTGAAAGTCTTAGACTGTGACCCTGTTGCAAGGCGAGAGAATTTTATTTGATTGAGGGTAAGAATCGTCGAGGGTAAGAATTGTGTGAAGAGCGAATTGCCGAAAAGAATAACCTAGAAAAGCGGTTTTGATTTAGCATGGATTGAGAGAAGAATGTCTGGCAGTAGAGGGAGGAATAGATCGAAAGGTCTTCTGAAAGCAGAAAGATTGGGAAGCGAAAGGTGTGGAAAGTTTGAAGGCTTGAAGAAAAAGGAGAAAGGAGTAATGACGTGAAAGTCCAGAGAAGCTTGAATTTTTTGATGAGTGGTCTACGAAGAGAGATGAGTCTTGTTGGAGAGGTTTTACTATTGAAGAAAGCACAGAAGAGAGCGAGAGAGAGAAAAGATACAGAAAGGGACAAGTCAGATTTGAAACGAGATTGATTCGAATGATAGTGAGCTCACGGATTGGTGCTCGTAATCAAAGACCTTCTCCTTCTCAAGGTATATCGACTCACCAAACTAGTTTTCTTTCCTTTTCTCTTATCACTTTCCACATGACTTTGAAATTCAACCTCTGTTCCCAAACCCGTAGCAACTCTCTGTTCCAATCCATAACCCAATACTCCCACTTTGAATTGTTTACCAATATCCATTAATCTCCTACTCAATTCACTAGCATTTTCACCATCAATCAAAGTTTCTTCACTCTTAGTAGTCCAAACCGCCACTCTAAAGAAATTAGGTCTTGCAGCTAAAATGACTCCTGTAATCAATTCATCTCCATCATTCGAACCATTACCATTCAAATTCGAGGAAGAATCAAAAGGTTGTTCAAGAGTTTCACCAATAGCACTTAACATGGTATATAACCAAATTTGATCGATTTTGGATCTAGTCTTGTCTCGTGGTAATTGAATGGACCATTTACCTCCTTTACCATTCGCTGGATCTTCCCAGGCTGGTTTGATCCCTTCTTTGAAAAGATAATAATTGGCACGAGCTGGTAATTCGGAAGGAGCAATCACGTTGTTGTACAATCTGTAGAAGAGAAAGATTTTGAGAGAAAGAGAGGGAATCGCCGAATGTAGAGAGAAAGAAAGAATGCAAGGAAAGGAAAGGAAGTAAGAAATTTGAGATCTCTCTCGAGACGGAAGAAATCTCCGATGACCCCCAGCTCTCGCTACGGAAGTTCGACATGCAGGTCCAAGGTCAAGATTTATTCCAGAAGATCCCATGCCGACGAATCTCTTGCTACCCTTACCATCCAATCTCAAGAAGCCTCGCTGACGCAAGTGAATTGGAATCTCGATTGCTCGCCTGTCGTGTAAAAGACCTCTTACTTGGGGTTTTGAATCAAATTGTCCGACATGAGAAAAGAATAAGGAAAAGCTTTCATCACAAGGATGATGATTCCTTTACTTGGTTTCTCTGCGTCTTTCTTCTGGCAACCCATAAGATGATGGAAGATGGCCACCACCTCTTTACGAGTTGAGAATGTTGAAAGACTCGGTCCCTCCAATCTCCCAAAGATCAACAGAAAAAATAGATCTAGATCATGTACTCTGATGGAATCCTCCTGAAGAGAATACTCTGCCATTTGAGCTATGAGTTTCTGAGCAGAGAAGGAAGGAAGGAAGAGAATCCAAGAAGACTCCAAACCTCCTCCTCCTCTCTCTATCCTTGAAGCGATATAAAATAATCTAACTAAAAAACTAATCCAGAACTCAATCCCGCAACCGTATTTGCAAACTCACCCCCAAAACTCCTCTACAGAATCAAAGCTAATGACCTCATTCAAATCATCCCCCCAACTTTCCTTACTACCTTTACTAGCTCCCTTCTGAGTAGGATTGTCGAACCATAGAGTCCACCTATTATAAAGAGGATGTTTTACGTTGAAATTGTTTGGATCTTGGAATACAGTGATTGGTTGTTGACCATCCTCAGCCTCAGAAGAGACTGTTTGATCTTTTGCATCTGGACCAGCAGCTGAATTGGATGGATCTTGAGATTTGGAATGGATTGCAGATTCCAAAGCTGTTGATGCCGCTTGAGCTGCTTGGGTTGGAAGAGTGGAAGAAGAAGACATGACTAAATGAAAAAGGATGAGAGAGAGAGAGAGAGAGGGGAAGAAAGATTGTTCGTTTGAAGTTGTTCTCCCTTTTGCTTGGATTGAATTGTTAGTGACTGTACTTGGATGTGGAATTGGGATTTGAATCGAATGAGAATGAATAGAAAGAAGCAAGTTGAGTCGTTTTGGGTTCAGAGTCAAAAGGAAGAAGAGAGAGAATCCAAACCTTCTCATCCACCACACTGTTGCAGTCATCTTCAACGTTCCATTCTTCAAGAACAGATTGGACTGACTGGCTTATCGCATAAAGCTTTGCATTCAGTCAAATTGAAACATCACCTTGGACATTCGGGCAAAACATTTGAGTGGAATCCATGAGCCAATCCTCTTCATCTTCATCTTCTGGTGGCAAGGCTACTGCTACTGCTTCCATCAATACGAAGGGTAAGGCAAGGGACATGTCTTCAAATCAGAATCAGAATTCATTCACCAATCCAACCAACAAAGTGTCTCAGACAAACAAGGCCATAGCCGCTTGCACTGGGGCCATTGCTGTCTCTTTGCTGAGTAAGTAGAATGACCCGCAATGCCTCTTCTCTCCTTTGACTTTACTCATCCTTTTCTTACTTTTGACATTTCCAATCTCACTATAATCCCATCTTCTCTCTCTCCCTTCCTCGCAGTGACTCCCTTTGACGTCATAAAGACGAGACTTCAAACCCAACCTCCAGTTACAGATCCAAAATTATTCATTCCTGATCCTCATTTACATTTCAATTCAGATCATCATTCGAACATCAGTCATTCTTCATCATCTTCTACAAGTCGATCTTCAACTTCCAATCTCAATCCAATCAGATCCACTTCAGCTTCCACTTCTTCCACTTCTCATCCGGCAACTTGTTGTCAACAAACCTATTTCACTACAAATTCCCATTCTTCCTCTTTGATTTGTAGATATGATCCAAGGGGAATCCCAATCATGGTACCTCAGAATTCAGTCGGAAGATTGACTTTACCAGAATCACAATCAAATCAGCGGAATCCTTCCACTTCCACTTCTACTTCGAACTCCACTCCTTCCACTTCTAGAAGTCAACTTCCTCCAATAGGTAGATCATCTACATCAATCAAAGACTCTTCAAAAGAGTTAGTCAAAATCAGAGCACAAGAAAAAGATTGTGCCTTTCCGACTAAGAAGGAAGCTACGAAAGCTTTGAAATCTTATAATGAAAAGGCAAATGAGAATAGGTTGAAAGGTTTATGGGATGGCGTTATTAAGGTTGGAAAGGGAGAAGGGGTTAGAGGCCTTTGGAGAGGTTTGAGTCCCACTTTGTGAGTAGGCGGTGGGATTCGAAGGGGATTTGGAAATCGATTGGTAGTGGAGTAAAAGATGGATTCCTCGAGAAATACAGGAGCACAATCGAAATTGAAAAGCATTTCTCATTTATTCGAAATTGAAAGGGAGAGTCAAATTTCCTCGAGAACAAGGGAGTGTGTCGAAATAATCAGAATCCGAGAAGATGGAGATTTCTGCAAAGTCTTCCGTCGCCTCAATTCAGGCTTCTGACTAGAGCTCTCTCTCTCTTTCTCTTTCTCTTTTTTACCTTCTCAGAATGATGACAGTTCCCTCTCAAGTAACCTACATGACGGCCTATGACTATTTCCGAACTCTATTTCTTTCTTTCGAAGATCAAACCTCTCTCATCATCCCATCAATCTCAACTTCAACCTCCAACAACAGTATAGATTCCAATTCCAAACCTACTCCATCACCATCATTCACATCAGTTTCAACCCATACAGTTTTCTCGACTTTAGCAGCAGGAGGAATCGCAAGAGCGTTGTCAGCAACTTTAGTAACTCCTTTGGAACTCATTCGAACCAGATTACAATCTTCAACTTCTTCAAATAAAGGTAAAGGTAGAAGTGGAGCTTTTATATCTTTGATTAGAGAAGTTAGAACTTCATCTGATGGAATCAAGATTCTTTATAGAGGTTTGGCTCCAACCCTTTGGAGAGACGTTCCATTTTTCTGCTATTTATTTCGCTGGTTATGAATTCATTAAGAGAAGTTTGACTGGAAATGGTCTTGGTGAATCTTCTAATTCAAATTCTAATGTTCAAATTCAAGTTCAGAGAGATTCATTGGAAGAATTCTCAATAGCTTTCCTTTGTGGAAGTATTTCTGGTTCGGTAGCTGCTGTTTTAACTCATCCTGCTGACGTTGTTAAAACTAGATTACAAGCTCAACAACATCAAAATGGAAATACAATCAACTCATCCTCTTCTTCTGGTCTTAAAGTCAGGAGGATTGATAATAGAGCTTTACCAATGTTGAGGAATTTATTCAAGAATGAAGGTTTGAAAGGTGCTTTTTCAGGTTTAAGTCCTAGAATTGCTAAAATCGCTCCGGCTTGTGGTATCATGATCGGTAGTTTTGAAGTGGTTGGTAGACTTTTAACTGATCATTCCAACCTTGGAGTGGGAGAAACGGAGGATGTTTGGATCGAGGGGGAGGAATTGGGAGCGAGGTGAAGAAGTGTTGAAGGAATCATGCGGAAGAGAGGTCTGTAGACGTCTTCTCATCATTGACCTCTTTTTTTCTCAGAAAGACGATGTTTAATCTTTCTGTTTGAATCATCTCCTGTTTTCTACGTTGTCCTATTCCTGATTGTCATCATTGTTTTGCATCTGTCGATAACGCGCAATATCTGTATAGACCTCTTTTCTCAAAAACTCTACATACATCGCTTGTAATCAATTGTCACCATTCTTTTTCTCAACTCTTGTTTCGCTTAATTCGTGAAACGAATCCCTAGGTAATCTCTCCTCAAGTGACTTTGTAGCCAGTGTGGCGGGTTTTTGCTTGATCTGTAAAGGAGACTATGTACGGTCTCAGATCTCCGTGAGCAACGAGAGTGTGCTCGGATCAGGAGAGAAGGGACTAGAAGAGGAGGAGGAAGTAGGGAGAGGAAGAAGACCAAAAGAATAGTCAAAGAAAGAGAGGTTCGACTCGACGACTGTTCGACGAGATTCTTGAATCTTCCCAAGACCTTATGCCTTGGCTTCTCTGTCCTTTGCAGCTTTCGCCATAAGGTTTAGAGCGCTTCTGATCTCGTGAATAAGAGGATAGAGAAGAGAGTAAAGTGAAGAGGAGGGGAGAGAGGATAGAGGGAGAGACGAAGAGAGAGGACCAAGTCAGTCAAACCGCTCGAGTCGCTCAGAAAAGCTCTTGGAAACATCATACTAGCATCTGAATAGAATAGACTCACCCTGCTCTGTGCCATCCGATCTGTCCCTCGTTGAAAGAGTGCACCAGTGGGATCTCGTCTTGGATCAGTCGAAGCTTCGAAGAGCGACAGAACATTCAAGCCATTGCATTGAGACAGCCACAACCAAATTCAGACAGACAGGACTCAGGAGAGGTGATTGAGCAGGTTCAAAATGGCAGAAGAAAAGAGAGAAGACATTTTACTTCTGCTGAAAACTGAAAACTGAAAACAACAGGAAAAGCCCGACCTTCGAGACAACAACGCGAGAATCAATGGACCTCAAACGGCGACGATCCCTGTTTCGACGAGAGAATTGAGAATGTGGAGAATGGATTGTTCAAGACTTGAAAGCTGAAATCTTTCCCAATGAAGGACCGATGCGAGCCTGAAACTCACCTTACTATTGAAACCTATGGAATCTCAATGTCGATGAGTTCTGGCACAGAATCTCCGTCGATGACATTCTCTACCAACTCCCTCAGCTTTTCTAATATTTCAGAAACTTCCTTTGAGAGCTTTGATATCTTCAAGCCGAATCGAATGATTAAAGTTTTGATCATCTCCATTTGAATTCCATCCACTCTCAATCCGCCCTTGGACACTTTCCCATCTCTTCCGTACTATCTCCAAAATTCTTTCCCAATGACGGACCTGCAACCTGGAGTCAAACAGTCGAAGAGTTCGTAGAATTGGAGCTCTGTTCTGTACATCTTTGATACCAAACGAATCCGGAATCCATAGCTCCGAGATCGATGGAAGATTGAGGCTGAAGTTTTGACCTCTATCGATCAAGGTTATGGAAGTTGGGAAAGTGATCCATCCTGGAAGGGTGGATCCAAGTTCTGTCTCTATAACCTCCAGATTGGGAAAGTCTCATGAAGGGATGAATGCTTTCTCTTGCTCCTCCAAATCTGGAAAATAAATTCTGAGATGCTTGAGTGTTCTTGAAGGACCGTCCAAGAAACTCCTCAGGTCAGAGGAAGAGAATTGGTGGGCAGTGTCAAAAGAAACTAAATTTCGAAATCTGAGTGGATCCGTTTTGGCAGCATCTCCGAGTCGACCATACCAGAGCACTTTGAGAGAGCTTGATGCGTCTTGATGACCTTCGATCAGACTTGCTCCTGCTTTTCTGTTGATGCGGACCTTGCAGGTTTCAAGCCAACCAGGACTTATAAATATTAGAGATTCTAGATCAGTAAATGTCCCGAGGAAGTCTGTCAGCTTGCAAGAGTCTCCCCTATGGTCTTCTATAAAGAGATGCTGGAGGCTCTTTCGGGATCTCTTGAGCGTCTGGAGAAGATCTCCTTGAAAGTTGCCTACCGACTCGACCTTAATTTTGACCTCTCTCAAACCTGAGTCACTCTTACGATCAAATAGTTCTAAGATTGATGTACTCCGCTCGAGGCTATTCTCTGGAAGGCGAAGAACTCTCCAAAATGACTTGTGTTCGTTGATGATCTCCCACCATTGCTTGCAGACCCTTCTAACTATGGTTGTTTCGATGCAATCTAGACGCTTGAAGATGTTGAAGAGAAGATCTGGAGCTAGTAAATCGTTGATAGAAGTCATGACTGGAGAAGATGAGGAATTGTTGGGTTTTGATGCGATTTTGATGTGGTGGTTTGGGAAGAAGAAAGTTCGAACGAAAATCCTTCGCTTTTCATCTCCTCGGTGCTCACCGACGCTCGAACAGACCCTCCCGAAGCTTCGAGAGTTGCGATAGAATAAACGTGTCCCAGAATTACTCTAAAGTTCCAGAATTGAGAATCAAAGATCACCAGTTGTGAAGGATAGAAGAGAGGTGATACCTGGATCGTGACAAGCTCAATTGTGAAAACAGGTATACATGTTCAAGAGCTTTTGTTACGGCAACAGACGGGAAAGAAATTAGGAAGGAACTAGGAAGGTGCTTCATTGGCATCTCGCGGAAAAAAGCGAGATAAAACTCTACAGGTTGATGATGAAAGAAACAAAGAGAGGGAAGAAAGAGAACGTTGCTGCCGATCTGCTTTCTCTGAAGACGTTCCGACCAGATGCATCTTGAGCGCGAGCTTTATGAAGAACAAAGAGCGAAAGGAAACAAGATCAGTAAGCCCCAATGCAGAATGACCAATACAAAACCAGTCGACGGGGATGTACCCGCCCGCTGAAACACCTTGAGATTCAGCATCAGAGCAGAGTGATTCAGGAGATGGAAGACCTTGATCAGTTCTGATGAAGACGAGGCAACCAGACAGAGAACGACCAAGAATGAAGATGAAGATAAGTGAAAATCACAGCATGCCTTCGAAAGCCAAAGAAGGACTCACCCTCAGGAGCGGAAATCAGATTTCGACTTCCAGAAATTGTGGCAAACTGTCTCCATCCACCACTACCTCTACCAAGTTCTTGAGCTTCTCCACCAATTCGGTATCTAAGAAATCGAAGGGGAAGATCACAGTTTTAACATTTCCCAATTGTATTCCGTTCACTTCAATTCCGTCCTTCACGTTATTCGATCTCTGATTTATCATCAGTACAAGTGGACCCAAGTCATCACTTCCATAATCAGAAACAAAGACTCTGATGGTCTTCAGCTCCGGGCACCGAATAGTCAACTCGAATTCTTCTCCTGCTTCTGTGATCCAGAGCTCTAGGATTGACGGTAGATTAGAGACTGTCCCATGACAGATCAACTTCACAGAAGATTTGATCTTCACCCATTGAGGGTAATCTCCGTCGTTATCCAGCTCTAATACTTCTAAGTTTGGGAAACTTAACTTGGTAATTCCTTTGTGACTCTGATCGTCCATGTTATCAAAACCAATCCTAAGATGCTTGAGTGTTCGAGAAGGACCTTCCAAAAACCTTCTCCACTCAGAAGCAGACAATTTGTCTCCGGCATCCAGTGAGGCTAGATTCTGAAATCTAGTAGAGCTGACCTGTAGAATTCTCCGATTAGAGTCGTACCAGAGAACTTTGAGGGGACTTGCATAGTTTTGATTATCTTCAACCAGAGGCGAATCTCTTCTCCTCCTCAGTCGGACCTTACAAGATTGTTTCCAACCGGGATGTATGACTATCAAAGATTCCAGATCCAAGCAAGTACCCAAGAAATCTGGCCAATGACGATCACTCATGCTTTCGAATTCGACAAAGAGATGTCTGAGGGATTCCTTTGATTTCTTCAGTGTGTTGAAAAACTGTTCTTGAAGCTCGTCTTCCACCGGAACTCTAACTTCCACCTCGTGTAAAGTTGAGCCGCTCTTTTGATCGAAAAGACCTAGAATTGATGGATCCCACTCGAGGCTTTTCTCTGGAAGATGAAGAATTCTCCAAAAGGACTTGTGAATCTCGATGATCTCCCACCATTGCTTGCAGACCCTTCTAACTATGGTTGTTTCGATGCAATCTAGACGTTTGAAGATGTTGAAGAGTAGATCTGGAGATAAAGAATCGTTGATGGATGCCATGATTGACGAGAAGACGTTGAATTGGTACTTTGGATGGATTTCGATGTTGTGGTTTGGCCGTTTGGGAAGAAGAAAGTCGAACGAAAATCTTTTCGCTTTTCATCTCCTCGGTGCTCGCCGACCCTGCGACCGAGCTCGTTCAACTGAGAACATAGATTTGGATGAAAGAGATGTTCCTCGATGAAGAATAATGGGAGCTGGGGAGAAATCGATGCGCATCTATCTCAGGACAGATGAAGACACTGCGTGCGCTGCCGAGTCAATCCGAAGTGAGATCGTATCAATGTGCTTTTTGTATTTATGGAGGCTTTGTAAAGAAACAATAGAGAAAGAGGAGAGAAAAGCTAGGCCAGGAAACGGAGTATAGGTAAGGGAGGCGAGAGTCGAACGGAGACGAAATCCGAGATCGAAGATAGAGAGGGAGCGTCGAAAGGATGGATGATCTTTTGAGGTTGGTCGGGACGGGAAGAAAGGAGTGATGAAATTAACGCATGACAGTGTTAGGATAGATGGGACTGTAAGGAGAGAAGGAGGAGGAAAGGGAAAGGGGGAAAAGGTATAGGCAAAGAGAGAGAAGTTCGACTCGACTCGACGACTGTTCGACGAGATTCTTGAATTTTCCCAAGACCTTATGCCTTGGCTTCTCTGTCCTTTGCAGCTTTCGCCATAAGGTTTAGAGCGCTTCTGATCTCGTGAATAAGAGGATAGAGAAGAGAGTAAAGTGAAGAGGAGGGGAGAGAGGATAGAGGGAGAGACGAAGAGAGAGGACCAAGTCAGTCAAACCGCTCGAGTCGCTCAGAAAAGCTCTTGGAAACATCATACTAGCATCTGAATAGAATAGACTCACCCTGCTCTGTGCCATCCGATCTGTCCCTCGTTGAAAGAGTGCACCAGTGGGATCTCGTCTTTGCTTCCGTCCTGGTGCTTGGCGACTAGAGTGACGATGGACTCTGGAGCGAGACTCTCGACACCAACTAGGTCGACTAGATCAGTTGGTTGAACCTTTTCGTAATCCTTTGGATCCTTGAAGGTCAATGGAAGCATACCTTGCTTCTTGAGGTTGGTTTCGTGGATACGAGCGAAGGAACGAGTGATGACGGCAATTCCACCTAGGTAACGAGGTTCGAGAGCAGCATGTTCCTGTCAAAGATGAAGTGAGGAAAGACGTTAAATGAACGATAGAAGAAAAGAATCAGAAAGGGCGTCAGAGAAAGTCACGCAGCTGCTCTTTTCCAACTCCTCCCCTCTCTCTTCTCGTTGACTCACTCTTGAAGAACCTTCTCCGTAGTTTCTCATCTCCGATAACGACCCAAGGTCTTCCATTATCACGGTACCAAGCTCCAGTAGCTGGAACTGGACCCCATTCTCCAGTGACGACGTTCTGAACTTCGTTGGCCTTATCGTTAGCAGCATTGATGGCACCAATCAAACAGTTGTTTGAAATGTTTTGAAGATGACCTCTGTACTTGAGCCAAGGACCTCCAGCAGAGATATGATCAGTGGTACATTTACCCTTGGCCTTGATGAGGACTGGTAGATCTTTTGGATCCTTTCCATCCCAAGCCTTGAATGGAGCCAAGAATTGAAGACGATCCGAAGATGGGTCGATGGCGACTTGAACAGAGCTACGATCCTCTGGTGGAGCTTGGAAAGTGTTCTCACCTGGATCGTATCCAGATGGTGGAAGTTCCTTTCCGGTTGGATCAGAGAACTTGAACTCCTTTCCGTCAGCTCCCTTTAGAGAATCAGTGGCTGGGTTGAAGGTTAGATCTCCGGCGAAAGCCATGGCAGTGACGAGCTGTAGAAGGAATGAAAAAGAGAAGAACAGGTCAGATCAATTTCAGGTCGAAAGTTTTTAGACTTGGAGCCGAAAACTCACATCTGGAGAGGCGACGAAAGCGTGAGTGGCTGGGTTGGCATCGTTTCTTTCCAGTGAAGTTACGGTTGTAAGAAGTGATGATAGAGTTCTTTTCACCCTTCTTGACATCAGTTCTGTCCCATTGACCAATACATGGACCACAAGCGTTGGCTAGAACGAGACCTCCAGCGTTGGAAAGAGTTTCCATCTGACCATCACGAGCGATAGTGGCTCTGATCTGTTCTGAACCTGGAGTGATAGTGAACTTGCTCTTGACCTTTAGACCATGAGCCAAAGCTTCTTCAGCAATGGAAGCAGAACGAGACATGTCTTCGTAAGAAGAGTTGGTACAAGATCCGATTAGAGAAACCTTGAGCTCAGTTGGCCATCCGTTGGCTTTGGCGGTTTCAGCGAACTTGGAAAGAGGAGTGGCAAGATCTGGAGTGAAAGGTCCGTTGATGTGTGGTTCAAGAGTGTCGAGGTTCTGAAAGTAGGGAAGGGAGAAGAGAAAAATCGCAGCGATAGTCAGAACCTCGAATTCAGAAGAAAGAGTGCTTTCCTTTTGCATTTCTAGATTTCAGAGATATCTAGAAAACGAATCTCAAGCTTCTGATTGCCAATTTCAGATCCCATTGATCCGAAAAGCTAAATAAACGCCTCAAGAGAAGACTCCTTTCCCTTTTCACTAGCTTCTTCCTCCTTTCTTCCTTATCCGTCTCTTCATCTTCTGTTACTCACGATTTCAATGTGGTTGTCGTATTCGGCATCTCTGTCTGGTAGCAAGTTCTGTTGGAAGCCCTTGGCTAGGTCTGCGATGTCTGAACGCTTGGTAGCACGAAGGTAGTCTCCCATACGTTCATTGTAAGGGAAGACAGAGGTAGTGGCTCCGATTTCGGCACCCATGTTACAGATGGTTCCCATACCGGTACAAGAGATGGATTCGACACCTGGTCCCTTGTATTCAATGATGGCTCCAGTACCTCCCTTGACGGTAAGTTCTCCAGCGACCTTGAGGATGATATCTGAAGAGAGAAAGAAGAGAGATAAGGAGAAGAAGCGAAGAATGTTCAGTTCGGCTTCTTTCTAAGCGATCGTCTTATTTCTTTATTCCATTCTTATCTTGAATTTCTTTTCGAAGCTCAAAGAGAACGCCTTCCTTCTTATCTCGGCTACACTTTTTTTCTTCTTCCGAAACCACTCACCCTTTGGAGTAGCCCAACCAGAGAGTTTTCCCTTCAATTCGACACCTACGACCTTTGGACATTTCAATTCCCAAGGAATGTCAGCCATGACATCTACAGCATCAGCTCCACCAACACCACAAGCGATCATGTTTAATCCACCAGCGTTTGGAGTGTGAGAATCTGTACCAATCATCAAACCACCTGGGAAAGCATAGTTTTCCAAAAGGATTTGATGAATGATACCCGAACCTGGTTTCCAGAATCCGATTCCGTACTTTGCGGTACAAGTGGCCAAGAAATCGTAAACTTCCTTGTTAATGTCAATGGCACGAGCCAAATCCTTGACTCCACCAACTTGAGCTTCGATTAAATGATCACAGTGAACAGTGGTTGGAACTGCTACTGTTGGTAGACCTGCAGACATGAATTGTAGAAGAGCCATTTGAGCAGTGGCATCTTGACAGGCGACACGCTGGAAGAGGAGAGAGAGAAGAGGAGGGAAGTGAGTAGAGCGAATCAGAGGAAGAGAAGATAATCAAAAAGGCAACAAGAGGACAAACTCACGTCTGGACGAAGTTTGAGGTAGGATTCTCCACGACGGATGTCTTGTCCATGTGGATCGTCAAGATGTCCGTAGACAATCTTTTCTGACATGGTTAGAGGACGGTTGAGACTGGAGAGAGCAGGAGAGAGAGACAGAGAAGGAAGAAGAAGGGTTTTAGGGTCTGTCGCTCTGAGAAGCATCGTCGTGAACAATGAAGCAAGTAAAGAAAAGAGAGAACAATCCTGGGATGTCCTATGAAACATTCTAGCCATCCCTGAAGCGTCTGCTTGGCTGGCTGATTCTGTTTGCTTCTCCCGATCTACTCTGTCTGTTGATCTCCATCTTCGCATCTGTTTGGCTTTCAACTCACCGACCACGAACGATTTTGAGGTTGTCTTCGATTCTCTTGTAGTTGATGAAGAAGTTCTTTCCCTTTTCGACATTGCTCATGTCTACCTTTCTGTCGTAGAGAGAAGAGGAAGGAGCATCGACTTCTTCTGCGACTGTAGCGAAGGAGCGAGCAGAGATACGAGTAGAAGTAGAGTTACGAGCAGCTGAACGCAACCCGCTCGAGGTGCGCATGCACGAATAGGAAGCATCTTTGGGAAGGATGAGTGGTGAAGAGGAGGGGAGTAGAGAGAGGAAGGAGAAGAAGAGGAAGAGAAATGGACGAGATGGAATTCGATCCCTGTGAAATCGTAGCAATTCGGCTGATCCGGAGCCTCGAGCCAATCATCAAAGGGTCATTTCAGATTCCTCAAATCATCTCGCATGGCCTCAAAGATATTCTCAATCGATGCGAAATACTCTATATTCTTGAAAACGAGAGAAACAAAGCCAGGAGAAGCGCGAGGGATGGCTTTGTACGACCTTCTGCCATGCCTTTTCGCTTCTTCATCTCCCACTTTCAAGCTCATCTGTGGCTCTACCTACACAAGCTCAAGTCCGAAAATTCAGCATTACTTAATAGAAACAAATCGAAAATATCCTATGTAGTGTCGAGAGCTTCTGAACACTTCGTCTTGCTAGTTGCTAACCCTCTCTCCGTCTCCACCGTTGACGTCGCTTTTGCCAACTCTACTCCTTTCATTTCTGCCTAACCCTCTGCCAAGGAGACTTCAAACATTTCCTAAATCTCCTCAAAGAACAATTCCAGAACAATTCTTGTCCCACCAAAGCCTCTGGATCGACAGGATCGTCAGCCAGAAAGTCACCGACTTCATCCGCTAGAGCCTTGCTGGTCGGAGATCTCGATCTTCCCTTCAACCCTCTCAAGGATGCCACTTGCAGACACAAGAACTGTTCTAACCAAGCTATGGACGTCGAAAGGAATCAACTTACCTTCCCAAGTATTGGAAAATGTCACTTTGAAACTACCTTCTGGACTCGATGAAGATGGACCAGAGTTGAAAGTTGGAGAACAAACTTAAAGAGCAGTTTCAGGATCGGAGTAGCTTCTCAAGCTACTATCACTGCTGTCACTTTAGCTAGCGCCTTTCTCTGTGAATTGAGATTGGAAGTTCAGAAGAAGACGTCGGAGAAGAGAGAAGACGATGAAAGCGATGGTAAAGAGACCAAGTCCGAAGAAGCCATCGAACGAGAAGTTCAACAATTGATAGAGAAATGCCAAAAGGATTCCAATTATCACTGTTTCTGCAAGACATTCTGCTTTGGAGTTTGCAAGTGAGAAATACACAAGAGTCTATAGGGCAGATTCAAGTTCAACTTCCGTTACTTCTACTGCGCCTTCTGCCAGTCAGGATCCAACTTCATCAACTTCAGATCAACAATCCAACTCCATTCACTTCTTAGATCCCAGAGCCAAACAAATTCTAGGAGCCCCAGAAGATGCAGTTGAGATTGGGATCCACTAGCCGGAATCTATGAGACTAAACCTCAAGGAAACAAGAGACAATTCGTCAGATTGCATACTAATTTTCCTCATCATAAGAGAGGTTTGCTAGGTATATTAGGTCTGTTACCTTCTGCTAGATTAAGTCTGTTCCCTTCTGCTAGAGAAAACAGAAACTCAATGAGCTATGCTAAATCTAGCAAAGAAGAAAGATCAATCACGAGAGAAATGGTTCAAAAGGTGCTGAGATCCTGGGACGCTTTGGAATTTGAAACTGTCGCTAGAGAGAAAGGTCTTTGTGCTACAATGATGAGAAGTGAGAAAGAATGGGAAGAAAGTGAAATGGGTAAGAGTGTTAGAAAGGCTGTCGAAGAATGGAAGGACCTGTTTCGGTGGAGAGAAAAGAAGAAAGTGGTTCGTCTTCGGAAGATCAAGGCGCTTCAAGCACAACAACTGAGACTATCCAAGATCAAGTGATATCGGTTGCTTAGGATCTGGATTGGAGATGTTGAAGATGGAGATGCGGGCAGAGCTCTCCGGGTAGTCGATCTCTCTCGAGTCATTGCGGCTCCTGTTGCAGCTCGTACTCTAGCTGGTGAGTTCGTTTGACTATTGATAGAGATAGTCCTCTTTAAATTGAGAAATTGTACTGACTATAAACATGGTCCATCTCTCAATAGCTCATGGAGCTTCCGTCCTACTTCTCTCTTCGCCTTTGAATCCTCACCTTCCCAACCTCGAGCTCGATACTGCGAGAGGGAAGCGAGCGGCTTATCTAGACCTGGACAAAGTCACACTTCATCCAGATTCATATGATCCAGATACATACGCGCCCAAAATCGAGAGCTATCCAGGAAGAGAACAATTCAAAGATCTAGTCAAAAATGGAGATGTCGTTCTTCAAGCTTATCGACGTAAGTCTCCATCGTTTCTAGAGCGGTCAGCCTTACTACTCATGAGCAGCCACGTTACCAAGAAGATGCGAATGTATCCCAAGACTGAAGCCTGAAATTTCTCCTTTCTTTTTCCCTGACTACCTCAGCATCTGGTCTCGCCTCTCGAGGACTTTCTCCAGAATCTCTACAAGAAGTCAGACCTGGCATCGTCTTTGCAAGTCTCTCGGCTTATGGTCCAACTGGTCCCTGGTCTCAAGCTAGAGGTTTTGATTCCTTGACTCAAACTGCTTGTGGAATGAATCACTCTGAAAGCTTGTCTTTCGAAGCGTTCAAAAGAGGAGTCGACGTGGAAGACTTGGAAGTTGATCTTCAAGTAGAGCCGAGAGCTCTGCCTGTACAAGCTTTGGATCATAGTGCTGGATACTTGCTGGTAAGCTTAAACTCTCATTCTTTTCCAAAAATTGCGCGTTGAATCGAGAGATAGATTCTCATCTCATTCTGTACTCTCTCTTCTCTCTTTCGATCTCTCATTCAGGCTTTCGGTATCTTGTCAGCAAAGATTCACCAATCCTTAATTGAACTGAAAGATTTAATCTCTAACGAATCAAATTCGAATTCGTCATCTTCCAGAGTCGGTTTCAAAGTCACTTTATCTTTAGCTACTACAGCGACGTGGTTGAAAGATCTTGGGAGAATCAGTGGCAAAGAAGTTTGGAGACACCTCAGTCTGTCGAACCACAGTCAGAGGAAGTTAGAAGTCTATTGGAATCGACTAGAATCAGAGGAGAGGATGAGATCGTCTTGTTTGGGATGCAACATTCGGGAAAGATTGAAGGTAGAAGAGTGGGATGGAAAGAAAGCCCGAAAGGTCTGGGAGGCGACGAGGTGAAATGGGTTTGATGAACTGTACTTGAGAGTTTGACTTTGATTTGGAATCGGATTCTCAATGTGGATTCAAGAGATGAAAGACCAATTTAACTGTGTTGTATGATAGTAAGAAGCTGACTTGTTCGAGGTCTCCGGACGACGATAGCTTCTTCAATTCAAAGGTAGTCTCTTTGGCTCTGAGATAGGGAAAAAGAGAGAACGACTTGCTTCAAGTCTCAGTAAGAGATCCGAACAGCTTGTCAGCCCATCAGATTCACTACTCTTTTGTCACTCACCTCGCTTGAAGTCGACTCTGAAAGATCAATCTCTACTTTGGCTGGGACGTCTTTACTATCGATCACCTTTCCCACTACTTCCTCGAGTCTTGCAACCACCTTCTTTCCGAAATGCTTCTTTGAGATGATCAGCTTTTCTAGAAAGACCATCGGTTGACCATCGATTTCTAAACCTGCTTCAGCGTTGTCGAATCTCTTCTCTAGAAGCTCTGCTAATAAATGGGTTTTGAATGGAAATAGCTCCTGAGTCTGCTCGCAGGTTTCTGAGTTTGGGGACCACAGGATTCCAAACAGCTCAGTTGCTCGATATTCTGATCGAGTTGAATGCCTTCTGGAACTGCCAACCAAAGTTCTTCCATCGAAGAGGGCCAAATCTCGCCCAACAGTGCCAAACGCGAGCAACTGAGAATCGAGAGCTTCAGATTCGGACAAGAAAGGTGTCCCAGAAAGTCTGAAAAAGTCGTATAAGCCGTCAAGCCACCGAATTGGTTTAGAACAATCTCCAAGATCTTGACGGAGTTCAACTCAACCGCTTCATTTTCCGAAATGCGTGGTCCAGCAGAAGCGTGGATGCTTAGATATTCAACAGTTGAGAGTCTTGGCCTTAATACTTCCATTTCCATAAGAGCATTTCCGAATCTAGTGAAATAGGTCCCATTGATGACCAGATGCCTGAGATGCTGAGATGAGCCTTGCTTAAGAGAGGCCGAGGAAGAGATTGTGGATAAGCGAGTGTGGTAATCAGGACTGAAATTACTCGATCTCGGGAATGAGATGTTTAAACTTTGTAGATTGAGGAGTGTATCACTAAACAAAGGTGTAGCGGAAGCGTAATTTGTGATGTTCAAAGCACAGGAAATTGTATGTAAAGTCGAGGCTGATAATGAAAGCAGATTCACGAGCTCTTGAATGCTATTCTCTGGGACCATTGGTTTCATTGGCAGTATCACTTGCTGCAACTGATTTTGAGACTTGCGGGTGAAGTACTCGAGAATAGAGTTGTCCCACTCGTGAAAAGAATTGACTGGAAGATTGAGCACTTTGAAGAGAGAAGTGTTGCTATGGATAGTCTCATACCATTGAGATGACACTCGTTTGACCATGATCAATCTATGAGAATCTAAATGAGATAATGCCATAGAAAGAACCTCTGGAGGAAGTCTACTTGCGATCGACTGATGTTGAATCGAAAGATCGTAAGACTCTCCATCTCCATTTCCCATTCCTTCTTGTCTCAACTCTTGTTTTTCACTTGACTCCTCTCTTCCTCGATCCAATAGCCATTTCTTCAGCTTTCTAGAGAGCTCAGCGTCTTCTCTTCTGAGAAAGTCCATGCATTTTCTTCTGGCTTCTTCTCTACCTTCTCTCTACCAGCCTCTCTGCCTGCCTTTTCACCCTTTTGATATTCCTTTGAGGGAGCCATTTGAGAGCTGGTTCAGTACTACTATGGATACTAAGTAGTCGAAACTGAGAAGCAATAGTAGAAGATTGGGTTTGATGATGAGAGCTGAGATTTGAAGACGTTGGGTGAACGAAAGTTGAAAGCGAAGAGATAGAGAAGTCGCCTCCTCCTTCGATCTTTGTTGTTGATTGTCAATGAAGAATGTTAAAGACCAACTTCGAAATGAAAAGAGGATATTTCGCAAAATCGAGGTGATGGTTGATGGAAGACCTTTCTTCATCGACGTCGTCGAGTTTCTTCCGACTTTCCACGTTTCCATCAACCACAACCATCCATTGAGCCTATCTCGATTCTTCAAGGCCTTCTTCTTCGATTCATTCTCTAAACAAATTAAGACATCAACCAATTCGACTCTCATCAATCCTCAATCCCAAGTGGAAGCCATGGCAGATCCAGTAGCATCGATCCCATCCGAAGTTCTCACTCCACTCTTCTCTTACTTTGACACTCAAGAACTAGCCATCCTCAGCTCGGTTTGCAAACGATGGTGAAGACAAATCCAGACAGACGTCATCATCAATCGGATCCTGGATCTCACCAACCTCAACAAGCCTCTGTCGGAAGATGAAACCATTCAACTCGTCAAACGTCTAGCTGCTCTTTCCGCCTATCCAAAGAATGAGATCCTCTCTCTCTACAGCCGTTCTGGGAGACTTTAGAGCGAAAAATGAAGAAGGAAAGTGGTCCCGCTTCCCAACAGATCATGCAATCCACTTCTTCCAAGTACGATTCTCTTCTATCCACAATCTCATCAGCAACTAATGGCAAACTCAGTAGGCTCCGACTGCTCGGAGCGATTGGGAAGCCCAAGAACAGATTTACATTCTCTGTGGCTGAATCAATCATCGAAGGAATCTTTGCTTTGGATGGAAGGATGGAAATTCTCGACACGGTCTCTCTGGAGCTGCCTCTGCCGATCTCTCTAAAATCTCAAGGATCGAAGACATTCAAGTTGTTTCAAAGTGAATTGGCAAAACAGCCTCTAGAGCGATGGGAATTGGGTTCAGTGTTGACCCTCATCAGAAAGGTCACTCGATTTACGGGCGGTGGTTTGACGCGGTTCGATTTCGACATCAGAAAATTCGCAAACTTTGAGAATCACCGGCTCGTCTTTAGAGAAGTTCTTACAGAGGTGGAAAAGTCCAGTTCAACTTTGAAGATTCTCGAGGTGGGAATGGAGACTGTTGAACAGGCTCAGGCTGCCCTCGGAACTGTCATCGAATGCCAGAATCTCTCAAGCCTGCATCTCGTTTTTATAACAAAGGTCATGGAGCAGCAAGTCTTCTTTCCAAACGTGACCACAATTTCTTCTCTCGAGACGCTCAACATTGACATTTTCGGGCTGCCTCTGAACTGGACTCCTTCTCTCTCTAACTGGATAGGTACCAATTTGAAGTCTCTGAGACTTTCTCAAGAAATGATAGGCCTCAAGATCCCGATGGATTTCGTCCACACTCTTTTGAGGAGAAACCCACTTTTAGAGGACGTTGGCCTTAGAGGATTCAGAACTTCTCTCGGATCGGTCTCTGCCAATTCAATCTCTCTACCTCGTCTCAAGAAGTTGATTCTCTATAGGGTGGATCATTTCAGCGAGCTCTTCTCCGGTGCATCCCTCCCTTGTCTTTCAAATCTTCAACTTTTTCCCAGAGGAGAAGAGGGACAAGTTCAGATTCCAAATCTTTCTGATATCTTCTTACCAATTCTTCAACTCTGCCAAAGCTCAGTCACGGATCTTTATCTAACAGATCACTATGAACTTGGAAACACTGAACTTTCTCGTGGAAACAATGATGTCGTTGAGCTGGGGCAACTCCTAAGTCTCAAATTTCATCGTGGATCAGTCAATCTAGTCAAGTTGTTTAGTCACTTCATATTTGGGAAACTCAAATCGTTAGAGTTGGACAACACAGCAATCTCGGTTCAAGATGTGGCAAGGCTTCTAGTTGGATCTCATTTGAGTTTAGAAAATGTCAGTATAGATGGAAGTAAAAGGAAAAGGAAAGGCAAAGATGTTGAAATGTTGAGAGGATGTTCATTCCCGAAACTCAAGTCTCTGCAGTTAAGAAAAGGTTCGAGTCACATTCTAGAACTAATAAGTCAAGCATCTTTTGGAGTCCTTGAAACCTTAAATGTTGACTACATGGAATCTCTCGAAAAAGGCTCCGAAGAGACGAATTTGGAACAAGCATCCTTCTGCTCTTTCCTCATGATCATGGAATCAAGTTTCGAATCCTTGAAGGAAGCTTCTTTCAATGGTACGACGAAAGACAAAGAAGAATATCGGTCCAGTTTATCCACAATTTCATTCCCAGCGTTAGAAAATCTCAGCATCAGTTTCAAGAACGAGGTTTCTGCTACCTTGTTGATTCCATTTGGAGTCTATTCATTTCCCTATCTTGCCACGTTGGAAATGTCCATGGTACCTTCGGAATCCAAAGAAATCGGTCTAGAACAAGCTTGTACAGCCATAGCTTCTACAGCTCCTCATCTTCCAGATTTGGTCGTTTCGAGATCCGAGCATGAGATCAAGGTTCAAGCTGGTTAGGATTTGGTAAGTTTTGCCTCAAAACATTTCCTGAATGCAGCCTTGCTCATTTCAATCCTTCTTCCTTCTCCCCTGACAGAATTCTTATCTTTCTCGCTCCTTTCTTTTACGAACCAGGTCGTATCAGAAAATTCACGTTCGAACTTCCGGAAGGGCATTCGAAACAAATCTGCAGCTCGTCTCAGGAAGTTTGTCAAGACTTCGGTTCAAACACAAACCATCTGTACTCTATCAGAAACCTAGCCGAATCAACTAGATCTTCTACAGACCTGGAGTTTCCAGCATCGATCCAGTGTCACAGCTTCTCTTTCGATCAACTTCTCTTCATCCCGCCAAACCACAACAAAAGACACATTGCCTCAAACTTCAGCCATATTTTTGATTCTATTACTTCTCTAGATCCTTCTTTTTTCTTGTCGTTTTGCAGGATCGAGACTTGTAGAAAGAGAACCTTCTCTCGACGCCTCTCCTGAATCACGACTTCCCAATCCCTGTCAAAAATGACCTTACCCTTTGAATCATTATTTGACATTTTTTCTGAAAGCATTCTTTGCCTCTCTCTTTCGTGCATAAAGTTTGAAGGGTCTGTTCGAGCGTCGGCGAACACCGAGATCAACAAAGCGAAGAGAATCTCGTTGGAACTTTCTTCTTCCCAAACCCTCACATCAAAAACGAACTTCCTCTAGCATGACTTCCATCAACGATCAACTATCTCCAGATTTACTCTTCAACATCTTCAAACGTCTAGACTGCATCCAAACAACCAGGATTAGAAGGGTCTGCAAGCAATGGTTTGAGATCATCGACGAGCACAAGAGCTTTTGGAGAACTCTTCATCTTCCAAAGGAAAGCGTCAAATGGAGCTCCTCAATCTTAGAGCTTTTTGATGAAAAGAGTGGGTCAACTTTACAAGAGGTGGAAGTAAGAGTACCGGTGGAAGGCGAGCATCGTCAAACTCATTTTTTCGACCTACTGCAGAAATCTCACCAGTCCCTCGAGCATCTTCTTGTCAACTTTCCATGGCATGAGAAAACTCACTCTCAAAAAACGGATTTTCTCGAAGCTTTCCCACACGTGAAATCTTGGAACGCTCTTTATTTGATGAAGGATCTGAAGTCCGTCTGAGAAGAAGAAACGTACAAGATCCAGACGCAGCAAGTCCCCTCAAAGTTCTCTGGTACAATCCCGATCGGACATTACTCGAGCTCAATTTGGCGAGATTCCAAAATCTCGTCTCTTTCAAGACTGGATACGGTCTGTCTCCCTCTCAGTGGAGGAGAGTCTTGGAAGGACCTTCAAGGACCCTCAAGCATTTGAGAATCGGGTACTCAAGAGAGGAGCTTGAATATCATGAAAGAGTCTCTTCATTACAGTTCCCAAATCTGGAGGTATTAGAGCTAGACATTTCAGGAAACTTCCCTCGGTGGCTTCTCATTCCAGACACTGTGAAACTCATCACCAGTTCAACCATTTTCAATCTACCATCAATCTCGGAATTATGGGCATGGAGCCCAAGAAATCATGAAAACGATATCAACCAGTCGACTTCCCAGGTTGGAAACTCTCTGTTTGAGTTACGTGTATAACCTTCAGTCTTGTGTAGAGACTTTGAATGAAAGAAAAGCTAACGTTGAAGCTGGTTTACAAGTAGATGGAGTCAAGATGGAAATGATCAAGACTTTGATTCTTCCATTCCGCCTAACAGATCCAGGTTTTTCAGAGCATCTCAAGCAGAGATTGGAGAGGTGCAGAGAGTTAGTAGAGGTGGTAGAAGGAAACGCTAGTTCAAGGTTCATCGAGGTAGAATACTAGATTCAATAGAAAGGTGAGTAGCTACAAAAATTTCATCTGAAAAGATTTCGACGACGATTCTTCTACATGAGTCTTTGAAAGAGCGTAGCTTATGACGACGATGACCCTCTTTTCGTCTACCTTTCGACAGGCCTTGGGGAACCTTCATCAATCTCTCGTCTTTTTCTTCTCATAACGTTTGGCAGCAACGCTGGTTGTCAAGATTCCTTCTTCGACAAATTTTCACCGATTCTTTGAGGTCTTTTACAGGAGAATCCCATCAATGATCAGCATCACACTTCTCTTTCGATCGACGGCTTCTCGTCTTCTCATCCAACCACAACAAAGATGGACCATCTCAAATTTTCATCCACATTTCCGACCCTTTTTCCTTTCGGCTTTTTCTTCTTCTTTCGTGTGCCAATTGTTACGTTAATCGTCATGTTGCAAGATCGAGACTTGTAGAAGGAGATTCTTCTCTCTCGACGACTCTTCTGAATCATGACTTCAGAATGCCTGTCAAAAATGACATCTTCTTTTGTATCATTGATTGATCTTCTTTCTGAAAGCATTCATCGTCTCTCTGATTCGCACGAAAGCTTCAGAGGGTCTGTTCGCGAGTCGGCGAGCACCGAAGGAGATGACTTGGAGAGATTCTTCGTTCGAACTTTCTTTTTCCCAAACCACAACATCGGATTTCAAGATCGATCACCCACTCCTTCAATGACTTCCATCAATGATTCGCTATCTCCAGATTTACTCTTCAATACCTTCAAAAGTCTAGATTGCATCGAAACGACCAGAATTAGAAGGGTCTGCAAGCAGTGGTGGGAGATCATAGACGAGCATAAGTCCTTTTGGAGAACTCTTCACCTTCCAAAGGATAGCATCAAGAAGTGGGATCCTTCAATCTTGGCGCTATTTGATCGGAAAAGTGGCTCAAGTCTGCAAGACGTCGAGATTGAAGTAGAGGTGAGGGATCATTTCCTGACTGGATTTCTCCACATCTTGCAGAAATCCAAGGAGTCACTGAGGCACCTTCACTTCACATCCAATTATCTTTACTATGTGAATAGTTTAGGTGTTCTCGGCGTATTCATTAAGGTGGAGTGTCTAAGGATCCTGAGTCCGCACAAGACTTATAAAGTTCGTCTTCAAAAGAAATCAGTCAAGAGTGATTCTCAAGAGGACGGATCAACCGCTTCAAGTCCCCTCAAAGTTCTCTGGTATGGAACTGATCGATCTATCCTCATGATCAACAGCCCTAAATTCGAAAATCTGGTTTCTCTAGATTCTGGAGCGACTCTCACAACTTCCGAATGTAGAGAGTTCTTGGAAGGCCCTTCAAGAAACCTCAAGCATTTAAGACTCGGTTTCGAGGACGAAGATCACAATAGAGTTCCTATGCTAGAATTGCCGAATCTGGAGGTATTAGAGCTAGATAGCGCAGGAGATTTCCCTCGATGGCTTCTCGTGCCAGACTCTGTGAAGCTCATCGCCCATTCAGACGTTTCCAACTTCCCATCAATCTCGGAATTGTGGACATGGGACCCAACCTCTCAAGGCTCTGACATCATTGATCGACTCCCCAAGCTGAAGACTCTTCGTTTACCGAGCCATAGTCTTAACATGGGTGATGTTCTAGGGATCTTAAAGGAAAGGAGAGGCAATGTTGAAGCTGGTTTGCGAGTAGATGGAGTCAAGATGGAAAAGATCAAGTCCTTGATTCTTCCATTCAGTCAAACAGATCAAGATTTCATAGATCAATTTGAGGAAGTTTCGCCAGATCAAATCAAGCAATTTGTTAAGAAATGCAGAGAGTTAGTACAAGCAGTAGAAGGAAATTCTGGTTCAAGATTCATTGAGGTGGAATGTTAGATTCAGCAGCATGGTGAGTAGCAACGGAGGATTGTCCTGAGAAGATATAGTACTACTTTTCTCCGCAAGCTTCTCGAGCAACAGTTGACGACAATGAGCTTTTTCTTCTACCTCTCCAACAACCTCTCTGGACTCCTCAAAGCGTGTGGCGATAGCGTTCGGTACTAAGTCATAGTTTTGAAGGAATTCTACTTGACCCCGAGGTCTCTGAAAGGATCGCAGAAGTCTACTTCTCATGGTGATCAGTATCACAACATTTCTTTCGATCGGCGGCTTCTTTCTTCTCGTCAAATCACAACAAAAGACATGCCACTTCCATTCTCAAAATATCTCTCCCAATTCTTATCTTTCTCTTATAACCTCTTCCAATGTCTGCCGATTTTCATTTTGTTGTCATTTCGCGAAATCGAGAGGAAAGAGAATCTGTTCGATGACTCTCTGCCCTCTGGCTAATAACTTCATATCGCCTCTCAAAAATGACATCTTCCTTTGAATCATAACTTGATCTTTTTTCTGAAAACATGCCTTGTCTCTCTGATTCGTACAAAAGCGTTGGTGGGTCTGTTCGCGAGTCGGCGAGCACCGAACTTGACGAAAATGAAGCGAATTCTGCTCGCGCTTTCTTCTTCCCATGAACCACAACATCGAGCTTCAGATTAGACTGTCCTCTTCAATGAGTTCCTTCAACGATTCACTGACTCCAGAACTACTCTTCAACATCTTCAAACGTCTAGACTGTATCGAAACAACGAGAATCAGAAGGGTTTGCAGAAAATGGTTCGAGATCATCGACGAGCACAAGAGCTTTTGGAGAACTCTTCATCTTCCAGAGAGAAGAATCAAGAAGTGGGAACCTTCGAATCTGGAGTTTTTTGATCGGAAAAGTGGCTCAACTTTGCAAGATGTCGAGATCGATGTGGGAGGGGGAAGGGAGCACCAAGAGCAAAGCATCAACACTCTCAAGAAATCCAGGCAATCCCTCAAGCATCTCTTCCTCAAGTTTAAAGATCCCGTTGGAACTGTTGCGCAGGATTTTCTTGAGTCTCTCCTGGCTGCGGACTCTGTGAGAGTCATCAATTGGTATGATTCATGCAAGGTTCGTCTCCGAAGAACATCAAACAACATGGATTCCCAAGCGGATGGATCGAACAATGCAAGTCCACTAAGAGTTCTTTGGTACGCAGCCGATCGATCTACCCTCGAGAACAACGCTTTCAGATTCAGAAACTTGGTATCTCTAGATACTCCAGCGTCTTTCTCTGCTTCCCAGTGGAGAACGTTTCTGGAAGGACCCTCAAAAAATCTCAAGCACTTGAGACTGGGTTTCAAAGATTGGGTGGATGAAGATCACAGCGGAGTTCTCGAACTAGAATTTCCAAAACTGGAGGTGTTGGAGCTGAATCATGGCGGAAGATTCCCTCAATGGCTTCTCATCCCGGACTCTACGAAACTCATCGCCGATGCAGAAGTTTTCAATTTACCATCAATCTCGGAGTTGTGGTCATGGACCCCAGCTTCTCATGAGAATTCCATCGTCAATCGACTTCCCAAGCTGAAGACTCTTTGTCTGATCAGTCCTAATCTTGACATGGGCAATGTTCTAGGGATCTTAGAGGAAAGGAGAGGCAACGTTGAAGCTGGGTTGCAAGTAGATGGAGTCAAGATGGAAATGATCAAAACTCTGGTTCTTCCATCCGTCGTGCCAGACCTGGGTGTTTCAGATCAATTTCTGAGGACTGCAGAGAGTTGGTAGATGTGGTAGAAGGCAATTCTCAATCAAGATTAATCGAGGTAGAATACTAGATTCAACAAAATGTGAATAGCAACAGAAGTTTGTTCTGAAAGGATACGATACTTGTTTTCTCCGTAAGTTTCTTCAAACGATATGGCTTACAACGATGATCTTTCGTCTATCTCTTGACAGGCTTCGGGAAACATCAACCTTTCTAGACTCCTCAAAGCGTTCGGCGGTCGCCTTCAATACCAAGTCATAGTCTTGAAGATACCCAAGATCTCTGATAGAACCGTGAGAGTCTACTTCTCTTCAGTCTCTTTTGATCACCGGCTTCTTTTCTTCTCTCAGAAGGCAACAACAACACGACAACGCTTCTTTTCTTCCTTCACTTCTTCGCAATGATACTACCATTGATATGATTCAGCTGTTCCTCAGATCTTTCTTTCGATTCATCATCCGCTCTCTCTCAAGAACATCTTCTTTTTGGCTTCTTGAACTTGGCTTCTGTTCGCGAACGACTCACCTACCTCGAATTGTATTTGCAGTTTCTCGAGATAAAAACTCTATCCCAATGGTTTCTGAACCTTCGATTCGGTCTTTGCCATCTTTCCGAAGAGACCAGCTCAATGTTCTACTCAACGCTGAAGCAATTTGACTATGTCTCGCTCCTTCTTTTACACAGCAAGACGAGCAGCTCTTGGAAGCTGACAAGCCGAGTCAGACAAAAGAGTGAAATCAGAAGAATAGTCATGAAAGGGATGTGACTTGCAGCTCACGATTCGAACGAGAGATTCAGGAAAAACCTGACATTGTCCTTTGTGATTTCGAAGGTTTTAGGCTACCAAGTACATTTTCGGAAGGCCTAGTTCTTGAGTTCCTCCAAGAAACTGATTTCTAGAGAAGAGAAGACTGATCTATCAGCAAAGAGAGCTTTGTAAGCCTCGGTGTTTCTATGAGCTTCCAAAGCTTGAACAGGTGGAGGCGCGAGTAGTAGAAGAAGAAGGAGTGTCAGCTCGCGAACCTTTTCTCGTATCTGTCCTAACTTTTAGAGAAGCTTTTCCTAAATGTGGAGATTCTCACCTTTGGCGTCTGAGTATTGCTCGACGACAGTCGACTTCAAACCGTTGGAAGCATCGACCAAGATGTGGTAGTTCAGAGTTCCAGGTTCATCGTTGTCTGTGGACTTTTTGACAGCTGCAATCAAAGGTTTGACTTTCTCGAGAGCAGCTTCGTCTTTGAGAGTCAACTGCGAGTGAGAGAAGAGAAGGAGTGGAAGTGGAGTGAAGAAGAATAGTCAGATCTGGAGCGAAGAGAGAAATGAAATAGGTGCTGCTACACTTACGTTTGCGACGAGCCAGAAGGGTTTGTTGGCGATGGATTCTGGAGGATTCATTTTGTTGAGAATTGAAGATGAGAGTGTTTGGGAAGAAAGAATGGAAAAGTCGATTCGAAGCTTCTACAACCGGAAGAAGCTTCGTTGAAGCCGGAGCGAACAGATTCTGCCAAACGCTCTCCTCTCTCGAGAATGAGAACCCAATTCAGGATATCCAATTTTGCATCCTTTCCTCTTCAGAGAGCAGGACGGAAAATGTGAGTTCGAGGCTGAGCGCTGATTTCAGTGGACAGAGACTTTCTCGATTCTTCGCCTCTTCTTCTTCCACAACTTGCCAACTTTATCATGTCGAAAGCATTGAAGAAAGCCTCGAGGCAAAAGGCAGCTGCTGCTCAGAAAGTAAGCTTCTCATTTCCAAGAAATCATCATCCAACAATCAAGAACAAAGACTGGAAAGAACGATGACTGACGATTTCTCTCTTCGTTCTCCCAACTTCTTCTCCAGCTGAACCCCTCGCCTCTGATCCAATTCCTAGCCGAACCCTTCCAGATTGGCAAAGATGGTTCACTGAAGATCAAAGAGAAAAGGTGAAACATAATCTAACGACGTCTCCTAATCTCAAGAGGACGAAGTTCTTCCCTTGTTCACTTTTTTCTTCTTCGTTTCCCATCCCACTTCTTCTCCCGAAAGCTATCAACTCAAGATCGCACATGCTCCAAAACTATCAGTCAAACAGAAGGAGATCCACTTTTCTCTGTTTGAGAAGAACATGAGGAAGATGTAAGTCTGAACAGTAACAAGTCTGTTCGTACCTTTTCTGTTCCCAAGTCACTCACCCACTCTATTCCTCATCATCTGCTCTATCTTCGTCTCAAGGTACGAGGCTTCTTCTCAAGGATGGAACACAAAGGAGAAAAAGAGAGAACTCTTCGATTCGGAGTCGAGGTTTCTATCTCTCTACGTTCCCAAGACTGGGAGTTCAGAACCGACGACGAACGCTGATGATCCAATTTGGCCTTGGCAGGGTTCGTTATGTTCAGATTCGATACTGAAGAATGCGATCCTAGAGATCCCTGCTTGAAAAAAGGCGAAGAAGAGGTAGAGATCGCTTATTGGTAAGTTGACAAACACTTCTTCTCTTTAAGAAGAAGCCTCATTTCGTTTCGACGTTTGTTGACCCGTATCATTCTTTGCTCTGTGATGTCCTCAAAAAATGGATATCTTTGAAAACCTCGAATCCCTCACCCAGCTACGAGCTTCAGATCTCCTCAGAACATCAATCCTCGGGTTTAGGTTCTACCTTGATGAAGACGTTGGAATTGCTAGCACTTCAAACTGGGATGAGGAAGTGTATGTTGACCGTTTTCAAGAGTAACACGAAAGCTATTGAGTTCTACGAGAAAGCAGGGTGAGTTGAAATCGATGTTGTGGAAGACGAAGATCTCGAAACCCCAAAATTAAAGAGCAAATTCCTGCTCCATACTTTTTTATGTCTCTCTTTTCTCTCTTTTCTGGCGTGTCTCAAACCATTTGGTATTTTCGAAATCTTTTCACTTTCATAGCTACTCTATGGATCTCATTTCGCCCTCGAAGCAAGACGAAGATGATTCGGACTCTTCAGATTCGGACGACGAGGAGACCTCGAAGAAGGAAGATAAAGAGATGGAAGATGGAGATTGGGAAGAAGATGACGATGGAGAGGAGGATTATGAGATTTACTCTAAAGTCATCGGCTCCAAGTGAGCTCTGTCCAAGGGAATGATTGGTGCTGGATGAGAAGGGAGGTATCTTTATCGATCCGTATTAGGCTCCACCTTATCTTTTCGAGGACTTTTTCGAATTTATTCTCCTCTCCTTATATCTATTCTGTTTTCAATCTCTATCTGTACAATCGGTTGTGAGCGAGTTGTGACTGAACGAACAGGATGAGCCGAACTGGTTTGAGCCCCTATTGAAACAACAACAGTGCGAGATTTGTTGATCTTTCTGAAACCAAAGCGACCATCACCATTACGACTTTTACGACTGGAGGAGAAGTTGATACGAGGAAATCATTCAAGTAACGAGAAGACATTAACGAAAGAAATAGAAAGAACAAGAGAAAGGAGAAAGAAGGTTCAGACTATCCATCCTATTCTTGATCTACTACTTCTACCTCTAACTCTACTACTTTCCCCTGATCTATCTATCCATCATCTCAGGATGTTTGCGCCTCCAATGAGACCGACATCTGCAGCATCCAATCATCATCAACAAGCATATCCTCAACATCCTCAACACGCTCAACTGACTCGTCGTCGATCTCAGTCTTGGGATCAGAATCAAGGATTACCACCACCTCCATCCCAGATTGACAATTACGATCTATCCAATGCTCTACTCAACAACAACCACAACCATCGTCATCCACAATACTCAGATCTGGATCAGTCCTTATTATCAGACAGAGATACCAGACAGTTGCCAATGAACTCGGTCTCTAAACATCCAAAGTTGAAGTTGGACGTCATCTTGACTTCAAACACTTTCGAAGCTGGTGGTAACATCGATGGTAGATTGGAAATCACTAGTGCTACAAGTCAGAGATTGAGATTGGGTGAAATAGCAGTCGAATTGGAAGGAGTGGAAGGTGAGTGGGAAGAGAGAGAGAGAGAGTGAGATTGGAGAGTTAGAAAGTGTACCCCTGAGAGAGTAGTAGGTGGAAGTTAGGATGTATGCCTCTCTCCCTCTCTCTCCCTCTCTCTCGCATAGATGTAGATATCTTTGGTCGATTTGAGAGGTCTACAGATGAACAAAGTCGATCTGATATCAACCTTGGAGAGGATCGACTACTTCTCTTTCCACTCAACTTGCCGATGGATTGGCAATCAACAGAACAACACTCTGCTCCGATCTCTCTTGTTTGTTCTCCTTTCCTTTCATCAAAGGGCCGACTTTTACTAACCATTCCTATCTTTCTAATCTCATCTTTCTTTCTTTCTCTCTACCACAGAACTCACCTCTCGAGATCACTCTGCCACTCAACTCTTTCTCTACAATCGAACCCTTTTCCAAGGACCTCATCTACCACCTTCAAACGCAGTCTTACCTGCAGCTCCAGTCAACGGTTACTGGACCGCAAGAAAAGGTAGAACCACCTTCCCATTCTCTTTCAAACTACCACCCACAGCTCCTTCCTCTGTCCAATTCGGTGGGAATGCATCTCTTCGATACTCTCTCAAAGCTACCTGTCAAACTTGGTGGTCGGATCAAAAGACCATGGTTACCAATCGTAAAGAAGCATTCGTGGTGGAGAAATGGCAAGATGAATTCGAAGAGAAATACAATCAACCTTTGGAAGTCGTTGGAGATACTAGACTTTTCATGGGTGGAAATGGTCAGGTTTGGTTGGAAGCTGGGATCTCTAATTCTTTATTCTTTAGTGGAGGTGAACTTTTGATTAGATGTGGGATCAAGAATAATACAAAGAGAATGGTTTCTGGAATGAAGGTCGCTTTGGCTAGGAGGTTGATCTTCCCGGTTTCTCAGGCTGGAAATGGCGTTCCTGCTACTAGACAATCTTTGGAACCTATCATTACGGAAATCGTCTCGAACCAGACCTTCAAAGGTTCCTCTCAATATGAGTTCAGTCCAAATGAGGAAAGAGTAACCAATTTGAACGTCGAAATCCCAAGAGATGTTCGAACGATTAGGAAAACCAGATTGTTTGAAATTCAAATCGTCGCTTTGATCAGTCTACATTTGGGTAACTTCGCAAAGGACTTGACTGTAGAATTACCTATCTTCGTCGCTAACACTTTGAGTACTATGATACCTCCAGATGGAAACTTGGAATCTCTACATCCAAACCATCCTAATCATCCTCATCGTCATCTTCGACATCAACATCATCACCACCATCACCAAGGTCAGATCCTTCAAAGAGCTGCATCTGCTGCTGGGAATAGAAATCCGGAGAATGGCCAGATGATGATGGGCGGAGCGATGGCTCAATTCGAACAATACGGTCTAGATAGAGGTTGGTCTCCTGCTCCTCAACAACAAAATCAAGCTCCATTCCAACAACAAGACTTCAACAATCTCCCTATGCCTCAAAGACCAAATTCTGCGATGGCAATGGGAAATTCAGCTCCAGTCGGATGGACGCCATCTACTTTCTTGGCTTCTCTTCCCACTGCTTCTCAATTGGGAGTTGGAATTGGAAGCAGAGCTGCCGATCAATCTCAAGGTCAACAGCAACAGCAACATTTGGGGATGGGTCTACCACCTCAAAGACCTGGCTCTGCAATGGGAATGCAAGAATCGATGGGAATGGGAATGAATAGAAGTGCTAGTGCTGCTCCCAATCTCATGCAACAACAACAGAATCATCAAGCTTTCAACATGCCTCAACCTATGAATGCAGGCGGTTATCCATCTTCTCCGGTCCCTCCTCAAAGATCAGTCTCTGCTTCTCCAGGTCCTCAATCTCAAGGACAAGGATTCGGTTTCGCAAACATGTCTCCTTTGTTGGCTCAGAATCTGGGTTTCAATCAGAACCAGAATCAATTCGAGGATCCTCAGAGAAGAGCGAGCTTCCCTGATCCACAGCAACAACAGAGAAGTAGATTGGCTCATATGCCAGAACCTCAAGCTATTCCTCAAATTCAAGAGAGATCTCAATCTCAACCTAGACCTCAACCTCAACCTCAAAGTGTTCAGGTTCAATCTTCGATTCCTCCGGCTCCTGCGATTCAAACTCAGCAATCTCAACCTCTCCCTCAACAACAGCAATCTCAATCTCCATCTCAATCTTATCCAATCTCGCCATCTTCTTTCGCTCCTCCAATTCCTCTTGGTCTTTCGACGATAGAAGAGGATTCCGAATCTCAAGCTGGAACGATGAGATCAATGAGAGGTCTCTTAGCTGCAAATGGTGCATCAGTTACTAGACAAGACGTGATGGCTTTCGAGAAAATGGTTGGAGGTGGGAGCGAAGATGAAACTCCAGAGGAAAAGAAGGCAAGAGAAAGAGAGTTGATGAAGAGCATGGGAATGAAACCTGACGATGAAGAAGATGAAGAAGAGAAGAGAAGAGAAACCGAAAGAAGAAATAAAGCTGAGATGGAAAGGAAAAGGAAAGAAGAGGAAGAGTATCAGAAAAGTCTACCAAAACCTCCAGTTCCAAGTATCAAGAACAACAAGTCCGAAGAGTTGGATAAAGTCGAATCTATGGCTAACGTTAGACCCAGAGCAAGTGATATCTTTAACAAATCCAACACTGTCAAAATTGAACCTACTTCTCCTACTGTCAATCTGAAATCTTCAATGGCAAAACCTACCGAAGAGAAGAAAGTGAACAAGACTTTTTCGGTCCAATTCCCAGATTCTAATCAACAAAATAATACTGGTGCTAGATCTGTTTCTCTAGGAAATGTCGAAAGCTCCAAGTCCAAGATGAACACTGCTGCTTTACCAACTTCTACCTCCAATCCTGCAGATCTCAAAGATACCTCAAGACCAACTAGGATCAGAACCGATTCCTTGAACAATGGCGGTATAGGTCTAGGAGCTTTAGAGAATCGATTGTCATCTCCAGCTCCTACTCCTTCTAGTCCTTCTGCTTTGGAAAGAGCTGAATCTACCAGGACCATCACCATGGCCAACGTCAAACCTTCTCCGATTGCAAGCTCGACTCCTTCCCGTCAAAGACATGATAGCGCTCCAAGCGCTGGAGGCGCTTCTGCTTTGAAGAAAGCGGCTGCTGCAGCTGCTGAAAGAGAAGTGAGAGCAAAGAAGGAAGCCGAGGAAATGATGCTCAGAAGAGAAAGAGAAGCCAAGGAATTGGAAAGAAAGAGAAGGGAGGAGAGAGAGAATGGCAAACAGGCTACTGAAAGTAGAACTCCTACTTTGGCTGCTGATAGACCTGTCGTCGTCGGGAATGTCTCTAGAAATAGTGGAACTAGTGATGGTGAGAGGAAGAAGGTCGATCCTAACGAGCAGGTGAGTACTCAATTCGAGTTGAGAGATTCGACATAGCTCGACATTTCTCCCTTCATTCGGATTGAATCTGACCGATACCGAAATTCTTTTCTCTCCTTTGTCTCATCTCCAGCGTGAACTCAACAAACAAGCAGTCGGAAGAGTTGCTGGATGGTTGTCTACCGGAAGTGGTGGTATCGAGAACAAAGAGTCAAGCTCAATTCAAGATTCTCCAAAGAAGGACTCGATTCAAGTTCCACAATCCAACATCGATATGGTCAATTCGCCAAAGACTCCAAGTCCTTCTGTCATGATTCCAAATGGTTCAGGTTTCCCATTCCCAGCCGATGATTCAGCCACTAAATCGAATCTCAATCCTTCAAAGAGCAGTCCTTCGAAGAAACAAGTCGTCGAAGACAACGATAGATCGATCGATGCAATTCTTAGAAGGTCTTCTTACAATTCTGGCAAGCACAAAGAGGAAGAAATCGCTCCTACTCTTTCTGCCGATTTGAGAGCTTTGGTCGATTCTACAGACGGAAGCAAAGCTAGAAGATTAGGTACTGGCTTGAAAGATCATCCAATGAGCAGGAAACTGTCTGGAAGTGGTGATCCGAGCAGCTTCTCTGATTACAAGAGAGAAAGGCACACTAGTCTACCAAGTGGTCCCTCTCTCAACTCGAATTCCAAAGGAGGTTACCCAGGTCTTATCAGATCACCTTCGAAGGCTATCCCTACTGCTTCCACCTTCGAAAGAGCTTCTTCTGGAAACTCGGCTAAGTCAACCTCTCAAGAACAGGAGAAGGAATCGAAGGATGAATTGGAAGAAGAAGTCGAGGATCCGAACGAAGAAATCAAGGTACCCTCAAGAGTCATTAGAGCTTTATCCTCCAACAACACTACTTCTTCAGCTGCCTCTTCGGGTGGAGGAGCTATCAAAGCTCGTTCGACCAGATCTAATGCTGCCAACGATGAATTGAGTTCAGGATCTGCTAAGCCTTCAGGCTCAGCAGGAGGTCTATTGGTTTCAGATCCGAATGCTGCTGCAAAGTACGACGCTCGTTCTGCCAGAGGTGGAAGAGGAGGTAGAGTCGCTTCGGTGGCTTCTCTTTGGGCTAACATTGCAGACGGAGTAGACTCTGGAGCAAAGCCAGTCGTCGCTGTCAAACCGAAACCAAGATCTAGTAACAATAGCAAGATTTCTGGAGAAGGAGGTGCCCCAGCTTTGGATTTCAGTCAGAAGAAATTGGACGAAAAGAAACAACAACTCTACAAGACTCCAAATCTCAAGGCGACTTCGGCTCCTCACTTTATCAACACCACCATGCCTAAACCGGTTTTCTCTAGTAAAGAAGAACTCGAAAAGAAGGGAGAGATCCCTAGTCCTGTCAAAGAAGAAGTCAAACCTAATCAAGTCAACGCCTCCAAGGTCACTTCTATCAGGTCTAATCTCAATGGATCGACGATACCTTCGGCTGTTCGTAATTTCTCCGTTCCAAACGCTTCTCCTTCGACGATTCCTCCTTCTTCTTCATCTTCTTCAATGGCCAAGCCTCCTTCAAGATACGTTTCTCAACCTTTAGCTCCAATCGCTTCTTCAACTTCGAACTCTTCCATGAAGTTACCCACTTCCAACACTTCAAATTCAATCCGATCCATCTCTCCATCTCGTTCGACTTCCAAGAATCTTTCAGCATCCAACTCTAACACTTCTGGATTGAACGCTAGTCCCTCTTCTTCTGGTTCGGTTCACGAATTCTCTGCTGCAAATTTCAGATCTCAATCCAATAGCGTCAGTTCTAGAAGACAAACTGTCGATTTCTTGACGAAACCTTTGGATGAAGCAGAGAAGTCTAAATTGAAAGCTGCTGGTTTGGATGTTGAGAAGTCAGCTGCTGGTAGAGGAACCACCAAACCAATCGGAAAGAACAAGATGAATGAATTGAGAGGAATGTTTGGAGCTTGATTCAGAGAGTTAGATTCGAGAGAACAGATTCACTCTGCTCCTTGGTCCTTCTCTTTTGAGCCCACTTTTCTTTCCCGTCTTCATCCTCTTTCCGATCTCTGCTCTCACATTTGAAGACGCTTTCTTTCTCCTAAATATGAATTCTTTCTCGGACAATTTCTCTCACTCGATCGTCTTTTGTTCTTTGTTTGCACGCTCTTCTGATCCGATGTCTTCTTAGTTTCTCTAAATGGGTTTGTTTCTTTTATCGGTCTTCCCTGCTGCTCTTTTCACCTTTCCTTCGTTTCTTTTTGCTAATAATAATACATGAATCAATGGTTTTCTCGCAACGACACCTTTTGAGAGATCAGTCAGTACGATGAACTGTGAATGATGGAAAGAAGCTTTTTGATTCGAGAGAAATATCACTACAAAGTTGATGCTGAGAGGTTTTGACTTTGGGAACGACTACTTGAGAGACGAGACGAAAACATGAGAAATGAGAGGGCGATAGGTAGGGAAAGCGATAGGGAGGTAGAGAGAGAGAGCGAGGAATGAAAATTAGGAGGGAGAGGAGAATGGAGAGGCAGAATCTGTACGTTTGTTGTTTATTTTTTCTTTGGGTTCTTTCTTTTCGTAGAGTATGGATTGCTGAGCGATTGAGAGAGAGAGAAGAGAGATGCTTTGTAGATATTCGAAATGAGAGTGATTAATTTGAGATCTTAGTTGAAGTCGAAAAAGAATAGACGAAAGTTTAGTTGGTCTTGAAAAAGAAAGATCTGCAAAAAGAAAGGAATCGGGTATGTCCTTGTTTGTTTTTGAAGATCCTGTCTATTCAAGAGCAAATTGATAGTGGATAGGTAGGTGTTTCGAAGTAGGTAGATTGATTTTGAAGTGAGGTTTGAGCTAAGCTTGACGAGTTTGAGCTTCTAAAATCTTCCCATCTAATAGCCTCTTCTTTGTTGCTGTTGCTGTTGTTGTTGGAGTTTCCTTCTTTCCATTTCTTCTTCTCTCTCTCTTCTCTCTTCTTCTTCTTCAGCTTCTTCATCATAAAGTCTACTTCCAACTCCATTATAATGATTCTGATGATTCTGATTAAATCTCTCTTCCTCTACAATTCCATCATTTTCAGAATCCGTACCGCTCATATAAGCGAAAATCTCTCCAGCGAAGGCATTTGCCAAACCAGGGACGATCATTTCCGCGTTTTCCAAACTAGCTCTGAGACTTGCGATTGCCTGCAAAGCATTAGGTCTATTGGAAACGGCCAAAGAGAGTTGTTCAAAGACTGGCAAGAAGACTTCATCCATTGCAGCTCCTTGAGAGGATTGTTGTTGATGTTGAACTTGAGGCTGTTGTTGTAGTTGTTGTTGATGATGATGATAATTGCCAGAGGTTGATCTTCTCATGATTTCTTCAGTCCTAGGATCTATACTTCCAACGCTTTCTTCAGATACACCTCTACCATGATTGTTCGTTGGAGCGAAGAGATGATTGTCATGAGTACTAGTAGGTCTTGAAGCTGGTGAAGAAGCTGCTCTAGCATGAGGTTGATGCATTGAAGATTGTTGATGAGATTCTCCTCCTGCTCCTCCATACCTTGAATCTAATCTCATCTTTTCCAACCTTCTTCTCTCATCTTCCAACAACAAGGCAGGATCTTCATCTCGACTTCCTCTTCTACCAGAGACTGCAGCACCGCCCGGAGTACTAACGGCTCTGGAATGGTTGCCCATTGAAGAAGCCGAAATTGAGTTCGATGGATCATTTCCTCCGAAATTTCCAGCCAAACGATCGGCTTCTCTTTCGTCTTCGTAATCTTCGATCTCACTTCCAGTTCTAACATGAGACCTTTGTTTGTTGTTAGGAACTAGAGGAGCGGCATAATCTCTAGCTGAAACCTGTCCTGTAGATCCTCCGATTTCGTGAACCGAGGGATCAGTTCTTCCAGCTCCACCTAAATGGTTGTTGTTATTCGTTGTCGATGATGACGAAGAAGAAGGAGATTGACCGAGAGGGATTCCAGGTCTTTGAGGTTGTAGAGCCATTCTAACAGTTCCAGTTGCAGAACTTCCGCCAGATCCAGCGCTTGAATTTGATCTACCAGTCCCAAACCTATCATTACTACCTTGAGGTGTCATCAAAGTTGCAGAAGACTTTCCATTCCCAGTCAAAGGAGCTGGACCGGAATCAGGTAGACCTAGACCAGGTGGATTGGGTCCTCCTGGAATTCTCATCGTTCCTCTGACTGTTCCGAAATCCCAAAGATCTGGTTCTCCAGCAATGTCACTATCATCACTTCTATCGTTTTCCTCTTGTTCGTGTCTATCTCCACCTTCGGCTCTCCATCTTTCCAAACGTTCGATCAGTTCAGTGAGGTAAGAAGTCTTTTTAGCATTGCGAATGAATCGATGCCTTAGAAGTTCCTTAGCACTCGGTCGCTGAAAAAAGGAAGAAAGAGAAGGAAAAAGATGAGCAAAATTATACAAACTCAATTCAAAAAAGAATCAAAGAGTGTCTCTCTCTCTCGTAAACTCACATTAGCTGGATCCCTCTGCAAACAAAAACTAACGAAATCTCTGAAACTCTTGCTGAAACTGGCGTCTAGTTGAGGAGGAGCATTCTTTGGAATCAAGAACAAGACCTTCATCGGATGTAAATCTGCATAAGGAGGTTCCCCCATTGCCATTTCGATGGCAGTGATTCCCAAACTCCAAATGTCAGCCTTGAAATCGTAACCACTCTGTTTGATGACTTCGGGCGACATCCAATAAGGAGTTCCAACAAAGGTATTCTTCTTTGTCATAGTTGCTGTCAATTGACCAGAGACTCCGAAATCGGCCAATTTGACATCTCCAGATGCAGAGAGAAGAATGTTGGCAGCTGAGAGAGACAGAAAGAGGTGTAGAGATAGAGATAAGATGGGGATCATAATTGAGATTGGAGCTTTCTTTCTCGAGAGCTCTCCAACTCTTTCAAAGAAAGAATCGATAGAAAAAGGAAAATGTTCAATGAATACTGACCTTTGATATCTCTGTGCAATTTCCCCTCTCCATGTAGATATTCCAATCCTCTCAACAATTCTCTCAAAACAATCGCAATGTAATCCTCTCTAAATCTTCCTGGTTTCATCTGAGAGATGAGAAGAGCAGAATTATCGAGAAGAAAATAGACAGGTCAGTAACATACTCAAAAAGCAAAACCCCAAAGTCAAATCGCTTTTGCGCTTTCGATAAAGAATTATGAATGATCGATATTGGAATCATTCATGATCCCAAGAGTTGTTTTCTCTGTCTTTCTCTCTACCTCTTCGACCCCACCTTCCTACTCTTTACATCTATCAATTTCGTCATTTATATCGTTCGAAATCACCACTTCATTGTCTTCCGAATCTTCTTCTCGACACTCACCAAATCCGAACAACTCCCACCTGAGCAATACTCCATTACGATCCATAGATTGGTTCCCTTCAACCAAGATCCATGATACCTGAATAGAAAGAGATTGATAAAAAGGAAAAATGAGAAACGTGGTCAGCGTCGAAAGAAGGACAAGGACAAGGTAATCCAATGACGAGCTCTCTCTCCACTCCATTCCAAGATCTTGCTTTCTCCCTAGTGACCACGTCTTGAATGAAAGAGAGCTTCTCTCGAATCAAACCAAAATGGAAAACCTCATCATTTCGAAAACGGATGAAGGTGTTTTCGAAAGTCGGGGTATCAAAAAATCGACGACCACGCAGGCTGAAAAAGACCAACACCAAAGACATCAACACCTTTTGGGCTGTTTTGGAATTCTCCGCTTTCGGATCGAGTTGATCTTGAGAGGTTGGAACATGACAGATATGAAGTTCGAAAATCCCCCTAATCTGATGAGAAATCCCAATTGAAAGCCCTCTGGGAGAGGGATGACAAGCTATAGATTCTGAAGATGGATCCATCCTTCTCCGCCAAGCTGGTTGTCTCTCATTGCAGATGGTGATGATAGACCTCTTCAAAAGATATGTAAAGATCCGAATCCCTTGTATCCATAGCAGAGAGTGTAAGATTGGCAATCTCATGCCCTTGATTCTCTGTCCTCTCTCTGTCTCTCTTGTGGGCTCCCCCTGATAAGAGTTGGAGATGGGGTCACCTCTGTACCCGCCTGTCTGTCAAATGACTCACTTTGTGACATGTTCACTATCCAACTGACTAAGGATTGCGATTTCCTGTTGAATGTCGTCGATTTCATCCTCTGCATTTTCCAAATCGATAATCTTGATTGCGACTGGTTGACGAGAGACTTTCGAGAATCCCTTGTAGACCTCTCTGCCATTCGGGGAGATGGGATGGCGAGAGATGGGAATGATATTAACAATCAGTTGATGCAATGAATAAGATGAGATAGAGCATGACAAAGAGAGAGAGAGAGAGAGAGAGAGATAGGGAAAGAGGATGACACTGCCTCCTTGTTACCACACACTACACACACTCTCTCTCTCTCTCTCTTGTGCATTGATCCTCTTACTGACCCGAATGAACCTTTTCCTATTCTATCCTGTTTTACGTAATATTCATCTGGATCTGAACCTTGAGGTGGAGCATCGTTCTTGTACGAAGAGGAAGACGACGAGGAGGAGGAGGAGGATGAGGAGTTATTGAACATTGACATGGTCAAGATGAGTAGAGGGGGAGAGATGGACGATTGAATTGGTTAATAGATGGCTATCGACTGGATTCCCCTATTCTTGATTTTGAGGATTGGATTGAGTTGATAGGGTCTTCCTAGAAAATAGAAGTAGTAAGTCCAAGGTGCAGATGGTTGCCTAACCAAGAAAGAGATGCAGCTCTTCTACTCCGACTCTGCCACTATAACGATTTCGGTATCGACTCTCACCTTTCTCACATCTCTACCAAACATTCTTGACATTTCCTATACATAAGACTGTTGACCTACAGACATACATTTCAATCCTTCTCGAACCCGTTCTTTGGTTAGCTCCCATTTCTTCTGAAACATTCCCAATCGCTTTTTTTGATTGTTAGGTTTCGCAAACAGAAAAAGCGAGCTACCAATCGACGCCCTCCCCAGATTCGACAGTGACAGATATAAAGATTACCCAAGAGTCAAGAGAATTACAAAAAGAAAGAAGGAAACGAGTGATGGAAAAAGAGGCAGTCGTTTCAAGGTGCCGAGGGGATGAAGAGATCACCGAAATGAGATTCTCAAAGACGCTTCAAGGTGAACTCGAATGAAGGTTCGAACGAACATTGCCTGCTATTGGATCACCAGAGATTGGTTTGGTCTTGTAAAAAAGAGACCTCGATAGACAGCGGCTTGACCTTGTGATTGCGACTTGTCGAACGAGAGAATAGAGAGGGAGGACCTCACGCATCATCCATCATTATCTGGATGAATTCTTGTTCATTAATCTCTCCGTCTTGATCCAGATCGAATTCATCTATCATGGCTTGACTGGAAAACGCGTCCAAAATTAGAGAGGAAGGAATGCATTTTCAGGAAGAGAGAGAAAAGGTGGGAAGACGATCAGAGTAGAGAATCAAAGAGGGGTCAGAAAGCTCCAAATCTTGGTTTACTATGGGTTAGACCTACAACTTTGAGTTGTTCTGAGTCTAACAAAGCCATGGTAAATGGAAAGAGAGATGGTCCACGAAAGGGAAAGGGAAAAGACTCACAGTTCATCTTCATCCAAACCTTCTCCCAATTCCTTTGCTACCCTCTTTAGGTTCTTCAAGGAAATCCTCCCGGTTCCATCATCGTCGAATAGAGCAAACGCTCGTCGGATCTCATCCAGTGGATCGCGTGCTGCGAGACGTTCTGCCACTATTTTGATGAGAGGTAAAAGAGTATGGAGATGAGAGAAGGAGTTTAGTGGAACGTCAGAAAAGGAGGACGTCGCTGTAGCGGTCTGAGATTGGAGCCAGAGATAAACTATGGACTATAAATCACGAAAACGATCGTGATTGAGACAAAGAAGAGGGAGACTGGATTGAGAGCAAGGCCATTTGCCAATTCTGCTATCTCTATCTTTGACCTCTATCTATTCTTACAATGTCCTCCAAGAAAGAATCTCCATTCCGACCAAAGCTATCATTTCCATTCAATCTCAATTGCTCATCTCATCTCGTTGTCCTACTCACTAATCCTACCGAAATCCTCCCATTCCATGACGCCTTCACCTTTTCTATCATTTTCTCTCAACAATTTCAAGACCTCTGCCTTTTTCAAATCGAACCCTAAGGCTCTCATTGCCACTTTTAATTCGTGATAATCTATTGCGCCATCCTTGTCAGTGTCGAATAAATCAAAGGCTTCTCTGATTTCATGTCTCTGTTCTTCTGAAATGTCTTGAGGTTGTGCGAGGTTGGAATTGGATCCTGAAGCTCGATTGTTGGCGTGATTGTGATTGCTGCTTCCATTCTGATTGGTGATTGCATTGGAAGAAGTTCCGATCCTTCTCTTGGATTTAGAGGCTGGCGTGTATAGAGACATTGCGACAAGAGATGAGAGTGGAAGAGGGAGAGAGAGAGACACGAAAGAGAGAATGAAGATCTCTTCATGAGAACAACACTTATGCTCACTTTGGAGAGAGATTGCCCTACTAAATCGTCAGAAATGACCTGCTTTTCATCATCTAAGACTTGATACAATCATAAAGAGATCAATTTCGGCTCAATCCGAGCTCTCAGTGTTTTCCACTTGACGACCTATAAAATCCCAATAGTCCCTCTGCTCGCCTTTTGACTTCTTACCACTCACTTCGAAAAAACTCAAAGTTGCAGAATCCTTACCAAACTCTTGCATCTTTTCATTTGTTACTTCTAACATGAGTCAAGACATTCCAGATTGGCATCTGGAGGAATTGGAAGCCTTCGATCAAGCTGCTGCAAACGGTGACTTTCCACCAAGTCGTTCCCCTTCCTCTTCTCCTCCAAGAATCGATCCTGAAGACATGGCTAGACTTCAATCCCAATTCAAACCCAGATTAGCTATGAAGGCTAAGACCAAGCCAAAGATGGATAGCTTGCCAGAAGAGGTCTTGATGATGGTCTTTACCAAGTTGGATAATCCTTCTTTCTTCTCCCAGGTCTCTTCTTACTTTCATGGTCAGTCCTTCTCTCATTCTTCATTCAACTTGATCAGAGTCAAATTTTATTGAATCTACATGTAGCATCAAACTGATCGCGATCGAAGAAACTGATGCCACTCTCCTCTTCCTCATACTATCCCTTCTCTCTCCCATCGCCATTTGCCAACCATCCCCTACCCCTTCTTTCTGCGTCTTCCTATCATCTCTCCTCTTCCCAACTTCTTGCTGCGCTCAGACTTCAGTACCAACACTTTCGTCAGAGCATCTTACTTCTTGACCAGATACTCGAAGTGCGAGGCCATCTTCCAAGCTCTCTATCGCCCAAAGCTGTTCAACAAGGAACTGCTCGGAGTGAGTGTCCGAAATGATCGCATACATCGACTTTTGCTTCTTCTAGGATGAGGTTGTGATCGATTTGGATTCACATGTAAGATCAATCGATGGACAGCAATCAATCTGACCGTCGCTTTTTTCATCCTCTTTTTCTCGACAGCGTCTTTTGGCTGGAGGTGCCATCCTTTCGAGAGGTCTAGTCCAAGCTGTCGCTACTGCTTTTGTCAATACCAAACATCAAAATCATCATCATCACTATCACATGCATGGAATGAGAAGCAACTTCGGAAAGAACTTGACCTTCGAAGCTTTCGCTGCAGTCATGGATGCTGGAGCCAAAAAGGTGAGTCGCCTCAAATGAGTCGTCTCGAATCTTCTTCGCCGTCGACAGGCGACAGTCGTATCTCTCTCTACGACTCTGACTTGGCTTGTTCTAGCCTGATTATCGTATTGCTATATCACTGCTCGAGCAATCCTTTTCTGACGAAGTAAATCTCTCTTTCTCCCTTTTCTTCACTCAGTTCGGAAACGGTATCTCGATGGAGAAGTCAGACTCTTCTCTCTTCTACGAATGGCTTCAAGGAGGCGTGGTCCCTTTCGAAACCATCGCCGAGATCTTTGTCATCTACAAATATATGCCTCTCGTTGATCCTACTCTCTACGAGAAGGGAATGAAGGATATGAGCGCTACGATCGTCAAGGCAATCTCGAAGGAACCAAAGATCCTTCAATTCGCTCTAGCCAATGGTTTAGACAAGTTCAGTGACAGTTCGATCAATTCTATCGTCAGAAGTTTATTTGCAAGAACTAGTGCAGAGCCTCAAAAGATTGTGCAAGACCTCAAAGAGTTGACAAGCAACGATGATTTCTACATTTCTAAAACGGTCGCTTCTCAAGTTATCATGTCCAACCTGAATTCAGTGGAAGTACCCAATGCTTATACAGCTTTAAAGATGCTTCAATACGAACCTAATCAGATTCTACCTTTCAATTTGAAAGAATTAGCCAAACAAGTGGTCGCTTCTCTGGTTAGCAAAAGATTCGATGCAGACGTTTCGAACTTTGTCGATCGTATGGTCGTCGACTTCCCTTCGGTCGTGGATTCAGTCAAGAAGTTCAAGGTCATCTCTGTCTTCTTGAAAGCTGAACAAGCTTTCAAAGACTTGGAAGTAGACGAAGATGGAGATGTCGACATCTCTGACCTTCTCGCTGGAGTCAATCAAGTTCTTGGTGACGCAGAAGTCGTGAGTACGAGTTTACATCAACATAGTTTCTCTCTTCTTTAACTAACGGTCTCCTTTCCCTACGTCCCTTCTATTCTCGTACTCAGACTTCTGGTCAAATTCGTTCGATGCTGTCTTCTAATTTGATCTCTTCGAACATTGCCTTAAGATATGCTTCGATCTACGTTCCAGGTTTCGACGAAGCTTCCTTCCTGGAGACTTTTTTCGAACCTAAGAGTATCTTGGACCAACCCTACAAAGGACAATTGATTAATCAACTACTTAGTGGAGAAGAGGAATTGGGTTTCAAGCCTTTACTAGAAAGTGAAATAGTCAAACGCTCAATCAAGATCGATCTTCTTCCAATTGGTACTCGTAGAAACGATTACACTTTCGATGTCAAGACTTGTAGAACTACCATGGTCTTTGACTACTCGAGAGCTCAACAACGTTATAGTTCAGGTCAAAGATCCTCTTTCTCTCGTTACCCTCAACTTGGTTTCAATGTAGTTTGGGATACTACTCTAGGTCAAGATTCATCGAAGAAAGAATCGAAGAAACATTCAACGCCAATATCCGCCGCAGAGAAGAGGAAATTGAGATCAAAGGTCAAGATCGAGGAAGAGGAAGATTCAGATGAAGATGAAATTCCACAAGTAGAAGGGAAAAGAGTGGGCTCGGACAGAATCTTGAGTTCTAAGCAACTAGGTGGAGTCTCGATGCAATCTTTGGAAGATGCAGTAGCTCAAGACTTATCTGGAAGAGCTGGACCTTCCACGATCGATAATGTCTTGAGTGGAATCGACAACATTCACGGAATAATCTCTAACGATGCCGTACCTATAGCTGGAATCGTTTTGCACCATTTCGGTCCTTTGAACCCCGCTTGTGAGTATCGACTTTCTCGGAACTGTGATGTCAAAGTGATCGTTTTTGACCTCGAGCTTACTTCTCAAAACTCTTCTCATACGTAACTTTTCTTCAACTTCAGCTTGTGTCATGTTCTCTCATGCCATTCTCAACGACAATCGTACCATCATGGAGGCTTACCTCGAATCGGGAGCTCAAGTCACTCTATTTCATTTCAAGATGCTAGCTCAATTAGGTTACGAAATCAAACATCTCCTAGTCAATGCAATCAAAAACGGCAGTCTCTTTCTTCTCGAAGATGGAACTAGAAAGCAAGACGATGGAAACGACGAGGAACTTCTAGCTTCCAGAGCCACTTTGAATGCCGAAGAGAAGAAGAAAGTCAAAGCAGGAGCAAAGACCAGAGCCACAGGACGTAGAGGAGAGTTCAACTCGACTGCTTTACGTGCCATCAATCCAAATGCTACCGCTTCGACTTCGAAAACTACTAACGCTTCGACTTCAAAGAATGCTCAAGCTTCTAGCTCCAAGGCGGCTTCCGGTTCTTCCAAAGAGAATGTCAAAGCTGCAGAACCTAGATCTGATTCTCCTCTTACTGAAGAAGAAGAATTGAAAGTAGTAGATGAACCAAAGAAGAAGCAAGAAGATGCACCACCAGGAGTCAGAAGATCAGGTCGAACTTCAATCAAGATTCATCAACAGATGGACCAAGACGAAGACGAAGAGATGTCTGAAGGTGAACAGGTTGGAAAGAAGGTCGAGTCGGATGAAGACGAAGGTTCGGAGTCGGAAGAAGAGGAGAACGACGAAGAAGATGACGAAAAGAGAGAGACTTCAGTCTTGCAGAACGAGTCGGATGATGAAGAGATGATCTACGTTCTCGACGATGATGAGGTGAGCATAGATTCTGTCTACTTCAATAGACTTGCGTGGCATCTCCAAGCTCAGTTCTCATGGCCTAATTTTTTCTCTTCTTCTTGGTTTATCTTTTGCCTCTCTTCAGCCGAACTACGTTTCGAGGACTTGGCTCTTGAACAGAAAGAGAAGTCTCGTCAAGTGGATCTCTCATCTCAACGCTCTTTTGAAGTGAGTTATTCTTCTCTTCTGATTCCGTTCCGAAAGTCGTCATCAGTTTCCAGTAAAACTCTTCGGTTTTCTGACAGTCTTTCCTCTTCCCGATTCACCTCTCGCTTCTTCAGTTTGGAGAAGAGAAAACATGAAGCACGTAAACTTTCTGTCTCTCAATATGATCCTGAGCAAGTTCAATACAGAGCTTGGGCAGGATATAGAGCGATGAAGCCTAAGACCGAAAGAGTTCCATTTCATCTAGATCTAGAACAGAAAGTGATCTCTCCACTCAAAGTTAGACTCAATTGGATCAACAAGTGTCTGGAACAGTTGGCGGAATTGAGAAAGTCTCGTGCAAATCCCAAGATGGTCAACAAGCAAGAATGCATAGAAGAACTCTTCGAACTAGATGAGGAGTTTGAAGAACACCACGAAGGAAATGGTCCACCACACTCGGTTTCGAATCTTCCAGAATCAAAACCTCGTATCTTTCGTCGCGCTGCTTTCCGTAATTCGCTTTACGGGAGACAAATTCCAAGGCTTCTTGCTGGTGACCACCCTTATGAAGATTCCGAAGACGAGGTGAGTCTTCGTCTATCAGAAGGGCTTCTTTCCTTCGCTCAAGTCTGCGTCTCTTTCCTGACCTAAATTTCTTCGTGTCTTTCTGATTTCCTCTCAACGAAAATATCTTTCTGCTACCTCTGACTATCCCACAGAGTTTCGATCTCTCTCAACATACGGTCAAAAAGAGTCTCAAGCTACCTTCCAAGCTCGTCGATCGTCTTTCTGGAATCGAAAGCAAGAAGAAAGGCAAAAGAGGTGCTATCAAAAACAGATATCGACCAACTCAATCGGAAGAAGAAGGTCCAGAACAATCTGAAAGCGAGTTCAAGTCTCTTGAAGTTCTCTACGCAAGTGATTCTTCTCATACTTCTGATAGCGACGAAGAGATGGAAGATGATGATGATGGAGAAGAAGTCAAGTCATCAAGGAAGAAGGCAGTCAAGGGAAAAGGTAAAGCTGCAACTAAAACTGCAACTAAAGCTGCAACTAAAGCTTCAAGTAAATCAAAAGGTAAAGGAAAGGGGAAAGCTAGAAAGCTAGATTCGGATGAAGAGGAGAGAAACGATGAAGTAGCTTCGGATAGCGATGGTGAGGTGAGTTTGAGCAAGCCTCAAAGAAAAGAGTTGCCTACCCTCAGTCAGACTCCCTTCACTGACTTATTTGTCTCTTCTTTAAACTTTCCACTTTCTGTCTGACAGACAGACTCTGTTCCTCTCAAGAAGAGACGTGTCTCTCCAGAGGTTGTCGTCAAAGAAGAAGAAGTGAGTGATCTCTTTTCAAACTTGTTTATTGTCGACACTTTTTCACTTCCTTTGATTACGTCTGACCTTCAAAGTTCTTTCCTTCTCTCTTCTTTCAAACAGGATCAATCCGACTCTGATTTGGACTCTGATTAAAATAGTATACTTCGACGATTGGGGAGAACGTAGCGTCGACTCTTTCGCTTAATCTTCTGAATTCGCTGATCCGTTCCCTCTACTAGTCGTTCAAGATGCCGATTCTGAAAAGACAAAAAGAATGCTGAAAGTTTCCCGAGAACGAGAATTGATCCTGTAAATTTGAAAATAAATGTGAAATGAATCGAGTTCGAAATGTGATTCTGTCGTGTCAACTCTTTTTCATGTCTGATGTGAAGGGATCGACGCCTTTATTCAATCGATTCTAGATAGAAAAGTCAGTCTGCTTCTAGGTGAGAGACGTCGCTCATCACGTTTCAAAGAGATGTCTGCTCGCTTCAGAGTCTTGAGAATCCTCAGAGGATGAAGATTGAAGCTTTGGCTACCCAAACAGAGACGGAGAACTGCTCGATTAAGACGAATGAGTTGATCTATAGTGTGTTACAGCTTCGTTTCCTCAGACTATCCGATCAGGTTTGGAACCAGGTCTCGTCTGTGTCGTCGATGTGATCGTCGATGAAGAAGGGGTAGTGGTTGTAGAAGCTTCCGATCCTGATTGATTCTGATTCTGACTCTGACTCTGATTCTGGAATTGTTCTTGGAAGCCTAGATTTTTCATGTCATCCTTCTCCATCAGACCTCTGGGAAAGGTCGTGGAAAAGGAGGGAAGAAGAGAAGCGAAAAACCGAGATGAAAGGGTGGATCAGTCTTGGTCACACATGAGACCTCCAATGTTCTCAGAGTCCGACCTTCAATCAAGTGAAAGACTAGAGAAAAGGAAAGGCAATGAAGTGACAAGAGATCCTCGACGTTGGAAGAGATTGATGACCTCTGTCGAAAACTTACTTTTGCATCCTACAACTGAGATAATCCTTACTCAAATGTCTACATTTGCCATTGTCGCTCTTGTTTTCCTTCATGCACTTGAGATATCTAGTCATGACATCTTTGCATTCACCTGCGAGGAGAGGGGAAAAGGAAGAAAAGACAGAAGTTTCAGAGAAAGAAGAAAGACGAAGCTTTGAAAGCAAGAAGTGATTGGTTGAGCTCACCTTCATGATCCAAAGGGAAAGATCCTCTATCAGGAGGAGTGACTGAAAAGGAAGAAAAGTTAGGAGGTCTTCCGAATGACATTATTTGATGATGAGATGGAGTTGTTGGTCAAAGGGAAAGCTTTAATTCTTGAGATGACTGTTGACTTTGATTTCGCAGCCAAAGCAATCGAATCGAAGATCGAATCAAGGCATGTCGTCTATCCCGGTTGACGATCCCTACGCTCCAAGATCGACTCAGCAGTATTACAATCAACCAGCACAAGATGGGAATAGCAGTGCGAGTAGTAGTAGCAGTAGCAGATCATCATCATCAAGTTCCACTACTTCCGCTTCCACCTCTACTTCTTCTACTTCCTCCTCTAGTACACCTCGAACTAGACCGAGACCTACAGTGACAGAACAAGAAAGAGAAGAAGAGGAACCTCTATTCGGTGGAAGACCATTCAGGGATTCTCATTCTGCTCCCACAGATCAACAACCAGATGATCCTACTCCTTCATCATCTTCTAATCATCAACAAGGTCAAGATCCCAACTCCTTTCCATCTCCTGAATCTCAGGATAAAGATGGTCTGTACGCTATCTTAAATGTGGAGAGGGACGCTAGTGATGAGAAGATCAAAGAAGCTTATAGAGCTTTGGCTGGTGAGTGATTAGCATCAGCACAGAACGAGATGCTGCCTCCAATGGAAGAGATATGATTCCTTTGAAATCGATTTATTGTCACTCAGAGTGTCTGTTCTGAGCTTTTACCTTTGCATCTGAAGAGCGGAGTGGAACAACTGAGATGACCTAAGAAGCACTCCTATCAGCTCGACTCTAGTGCTTTCATATCCGTATGAGGCGCCTCATATGAGCTTCACTTTTGACTCCAATCGTAGAGAAGAAAGTGAAATGAGTCATGAAAGGCTTCATATGAAGTGATCAGAGTTTACTTTCTTCATGTGAGGTCACTTGTCATGATGAAGTAAGAATGAGCTCAAAAGTCTACTCCAAAGCTTGGGATTCTACCAAAAAGCATGAAAAGGTCAAAAACTAGTCTCTTTCAAGGTTCTCACCCCACTTCTTCAGAGATAGGTGAAGCAGAACGGATGCTTGCCTATCTTTGGCAATTTCTTTTTGCCTCATAAGTCATCTGAAGGCTCGAGGGTTCGAGAAGTCCGACTTCTCAAAGTGAGCTCACTTTTTCTTGTTTTTTTTCGAGTTTTCTCAAGACAAAAATGAGGTGATTTATGAGAAAAGCTCACTTCATAAGTCACGATTGAGCAGAAGTGAATGGTTCATTGATGAATTACCAACCTCTAAGCTCGACTCTGCCTAGCCACTCTCTCGATGTATGCCGACGATTCGTACTGCTTCAAAGGTTTTCTTTTGATTTAGTGATTCTGCTCTAGACCTCTCATAGCTGAGTATCTCTCTCTCTTTCCTCTTTCACTCTCGCAGTCATTCTTCATCCAGACAAGCATCCGTCTCCATCTCTGAAAGCATCTGCAGAATCTCGATTCCGAGAAGTCCAACGAGCCTACGAGATTCTCACAGATCGAGAGAAGAGAGCAGTCTATGATTACTTTGGAGAATCCGGTTTGAAATCCACCTGGTCAGTCGGTTTAAGAGGTAAAAGCCCTTCTGAAATGAGAGCCGAATTCGAACGGCAAAGGAATACGAAAATCACTGAAGACGTAGAGAAACTATTGAAATCGAAGGCCGAATTGACGACTTCTTTGGATTTCATAGCTTTGTTTGCACCTGCTTCAAGATTTCAAAGAGGTCCCAAGATAGACGACGTCGGATTGAACAAGGACAATGTTAGAGGTCCGAATCTCTTTGATAGATGGAATAGATGTGGAGTCTCGAGTTTAGTTGGGAAAGCTTCTAATGAAGTTGGTATCACTGATAGAACTAGTATGAACTTCGCAGCTCAAATGGTTTCTAGGAATGGAATGGGAGGTGGGAATTTGGTTGGAACTGTTAAACATCAATGGAGTCCTAGATTGTTCACTGAAGCTACCATGACTCTGATGAGACCTAGGATCTTCAACGTCAAGGGTCAATACACTTGGGATGAGAATACGTGAGTAGGTCAAGGGGGAGGATGTCTCTTTACTAGAATCCTACGTCGAAGCTCACTCTTGCCTAATCCTTCCCATTCGATCTCTTTATAGATTCCTCACTTTCCTTTCAACCTCACATACTCCATTCATTCCACCCTCTCTATCCCTCACCTTGGGTCAAAGAATCTCTTCTTCATCAATGACAACTGGATTCACCTCTTTCAAGACTGGAAACTACTCTCTCGGTCCTTGGGGATCCTCGATTCTTTCCAATCCAAACTCGATGGTTCGAAGAGAGCCGCCATCCATCTCTGCTGGAATCACATCTCAATCCGGAGATGGGAAAGGATGGACTTCTCAAATTGGTCTTTCAGAAGTGGATCAATCTCTATCTATGGATTGGGGAACCAAAGTTCTAGGTGGAGTCAAATTGAGATTTGGTTTCATTTTGGGAACTGGAAGCGGTCTATCTTGTTTCACGAATTCAGAGAGAAGATTGACTGAAACTGTCAAATTAGGTCTTGGATTGAATTTCGGTTTACCAGGTCCAGTCAGTTTAAGGATTCGAATCAATAGATTAGGTCAGAAATTGATCGTTCCAATCACTTTATCAAATCAATTCAGACAGGATTTAATAGTAGCTTGTACTTTGATTCCAAGTCTATCTTTCTTGACTTTACATCATCTTTATCTAGTTCCTAGGAAGAGGAAAGGTATCTCTAATCGATTGGAGAGGTTGAGAAAGGAGAATAAAGAAATGATTCGGGAGAGAAGAAAAGGGGCAAAGGAAGCTAGAATGTTACTTTTGGATCAAGCGAAGAAGAAATTCGAAGTCGAGATCAAAAGGAAGGGTTTGGTAGTGGTGGAAGCTTGTTATGGAAAGAGGGAACTGTTCGGTCCTAGACCTCAAGAAGGAACTGATCTCAATCAATTAGCAAAAGATGTTTGGAGGGAGGAATTTGAGAAGGCGGAGAGGGATCAGAGAATTGAAGAGGAGAATGGAGACGTCAATCAGGAAGAGAGGGTAAGAGATTACGATGAGATAGTAGTCAAGAATGATGAGAATGAAGAGAAACAGATTTGGGACGTCAAGATTCCTCTGATGGCTTTAATCAACAATGGCCAATTGATCATTCCTGGTGGAAGACCAAAGGTGAGTAGAAAGAAAGGTCTTGTCGTTTGTCGATTGCTTCGAGCCGTCAGAATAGGAGAGTCTATCCGCGATATCTTTCTCTGATCTTTCTCTCTCTTTCGTCTGATTTCCTTTTTCTCAGTCCAATCTTTTGGCTTTCCACGATCCCTGCATGGGAGAGAAGAAACATCTCTTGATTCGATACGTCTTCAGGGATAGCCTTCACGAATTGATCGTCGACGATGTCGGTGCAGTGGCAGCTCCTTTGAGAGGTGAGTCTTTTGATGGAGTTCTTGAGAAGCTACCACTGTTCAGAGATCTGGAATGCTTCAATCTCCGTGCTCTTTTCGTTTCGCTGACTTTTCTTCCCGCTTTCTTTACGAACCGGTTTGCAGCTCATCAACTATAATTCTTCAGCCTTCTTCGCCCACCTCTCTCTGCATCTACATTTCACCTCTCAGCTCTTGAAATGCAGTCTTTTGCTTTGTTGCATGGTATTTTTTTGGCATAATAACACACCACTTGCTCATCCTTCGTTCATCTGCGTGTCTTCTCTCGACGACTCTTTCGAATCAGACTTCACATTGCCTGTCGAAAATGACATCTTCTTTGGGTTCACTAGTCCGTTTCCTGATGAAATCCGTTGGTCGTCTCTTTCATTTATGCATTAGATTTGAAAGGGTCTGTTCGAGCCTCGGTGGTGAGCACCGAGGTCGACAAAAGCGAAGAGATTTTTCGTCGGCACTTTCTTCTTTCCAGACCATCACCATCACATCAACATCGATCAACCCCCATCTTCAATGACTTGCATCAACGATTCACTGTCCCCAGATCTACTCTTCAACATCTTCAAACGTCTAGACTGCATCCAAATAACGAGAATTAGAAGGGTCTGCAAGCAATGGTTCGAGATCATCGATGAGCACAAGAGCTTTTGGAGAATTCTTCACCTTCCAGAGAAGGGCCTCAAGGAGTTGGATCCATCGATTCTGGACCTTTTTGATCGGAAAAGTGGCTCGACTTTGCAAGACGTCGACATCAAAATGGGAGTGGAAAGGGAGCATCAAGAGCAAGTCATCAACACCCTCAAGAAATCCAGGCAAACGCTCAATCATCTCTTTCTCAAGTTCGGAAAACTCGTTGGAACTGGTGGGCGGGATTTACTTGAGTCTCTCTCTGCTGTGGAATCTCTGAGAGTCATAGGTTGGTATGATCCAGGCAAAATTCGTCTCAGAAGATCACCGAACAAGAGAGATTCTCAAGAGGACGGATCAAACACTGCAAGTCTACTCAAAGTATTCTGGTATTACGGGACTGGGCGATCCATTCTCGAGATCAAAAGTGCTAGATTCAACAATTTGGTATCTCTAGACTCTGCAGCGCCCCTGTCCTCTTCCGAGTGGAGAGAGTTTTTGGAAGGTCCGTCGAAGAGCCTCAAGCATTTGAAACTCGGTTTCAAGGGAAGGGATGATGAAGATCACAGTGGAGTTCCTACACTTTGTTTTCCGCGTCTAGAGATATTGGAGCTAAATAGCGGAAGAACATTCCCTCGATGGATTCTGATTCCAGACACTGTGAAACTCATCGCTCTTGCAGGCGTTTCCGACTTACCATCAATCTCGGAGTTATGGTCATGGAGGCTATCTGGTCACAGAATTGACATCACCAATCGACTTCCCAAGCTGAGAAGAGTTTGTTTGAGACATGCGTACAAGCTGGAGCATGTCGTCGAGATCTTACAAGAACGGAATGGTAATGTTGAAGCTGGTCTACAAGCAGATGGAGTCAAGATGGAAAGGATCAAGACTTTGATTCTTCCGTACAGCCTTTCGAGTCCAGATCTTTCAGAGCAAGTCAAGGAAGGGCTGGAGAGATGTAGAGAGTTAGTCGATGTGGTAGAAGGAGATGGATGTGGTAGAAGGAGATGCTGAATCAAGATTCCTCGAGGTAGAATACTAGATTCAAGAAAAAGGTGAGCAGCCAACAGAAGATGGTTCTGAAAGGGCCTGGTGATGTTCTGTTTCCACAGGCTCTTTCAAACAATGTAGCTTACGACGATGATCTTCTTTCGTCTATCTCTTTGCCAGGCTTTGGGAGAACATCAAGCCCTTCTTGTGCCTCATAGCATTTAGCCGTCTCCTTCAACACCAAGTCTAGCTTCCATGAATCTTAACAAAAACAAAATGTGGTTTGAGAATTCGGGGAAGTCTACTTCTTTCTCGTTCACATCTCTTCACGATCGGTCAATTGCTGCAACTACGATAGAATGAAAGAATATGACAGGTCTGAGGACCGAATCAAATATCTGAATATGTAAATGTATTATAATTACTACAGAGAAAAAGACAACGAGAGGAATCAAACAAAGACCAACTCCAAGTCTTTCGATTGACAAGCGAGCTTCAACTTCTTTCTAGCCTCGATCCACTTTGGTTCCTTCCATGCATACGATCTCTCGATTCCGTCTTCATCTCTTGGACAATTTGAGGTTTTGATCGTTTTCAAAGGAATACTGAAAGGTCCCATTTTGGCAATCAAATCACTGATTTCCCTCTCCGGTGTGAAAAGTTTGATCTTCTTATCTGGATGATTCATTACATTTTGCGTTAACCAAAGAGTTTTCAGATTAGGAGGAAAATGAGTGAGAAACGATTCTGATGATTGCTCCCGATAATAATCTGCCAGAGATAAAGAGAACATTGAATCGAAGCCCAATTCTTCGACCATTTCCAAATTTGAGAGAGCGTTTGAGTCTTCAGTCTCGTGAACGAAAGATAAAGCATTGAGCTCCAAATGCTTCAATGAAGAAGAAGGGAAACCTCTGAGAATCTCTTGATTCAAAGGGATTCGAGAACTGTTCTCAACCGCTGGATGTGGTTCCCAGTCGACAGCCAGCTTTTCTACTTGATGGGTCAACGATAAAAGATGCTGATAAGAAGCGGTGACACTATCTAACCCTTCGTCAGAATCCTCGTTCATAGCGACTGCAACATCTAGTTTCACCTTCAAAACTTGGACGTTTGACTTGTACTTGCCTCCCAAAAATCTTGCATGATCTTCTAGAAACTTGACGCCAGATTTATCCAACTTTCCAAACACCTCCATTTCAGTCACTTGTGGTAGATTGAGAAGTAAGAAGACGACGTTGTGAATCTCTAGATCAGCTCTTGTTCCCATTATGTTTTGACCTATTGAGATGGATCTCAAAGAAGGAGATCTCAATCCGTGTAGAAGGACTGCGTCCACCTCGGGTTCGTCCCTCGTAACGAAAGGAAAGCCGACATGGATTCCATCTGCAGCCAGTGATTTGAGGTTCTTGCATTGCATTGTTTCAGAATGATTCCCCCGAGCTAAGAAACACAGCTTGAAGGATAATTGAATCTCGACTTGGCTCACGATGTCCTCCTCAGATTTCCAAGGAAATCCTCTCATTCCTCTTGAGATCTCATAGGCAGCCGGTCTGCAATGAAGATCCACGGGTTGCTCCATAACCCCTCTGATAAGTTTTTGCTGCGTTGCCCTGTTGGTGAAGTCTGAGAACTTGACTCCACAGAGACGTAGCAGAATTGGGAACTTGGTTTCGAACTCTTCACCTTCACCATTGCCCAAATACTTGTTGATCCCAAAAGGGGAATCTCTGAAGGTGAGGTGGTGTACGTGGCTAGCCAAACTTGGATGATCTGAAAAGAGCTCCAGCATCGATGGGAGATCTTGAGTCTCGATGGTAAGGTTTCTGAGGAAGAATCCCATCCACAATCTTCTCGAAGCCTTGTTCAGAGAGCTCAGAGAGCCGAAGGTGCGATCTCGAACCCTTTCCAGGACAAAGTTAGAGCAGAGTTTCAATTCCAATTTAAACAGGTTTAAAGGGTAGAGCAGAAGGAGGAGACGAATGATGATTGGAGAGCAGAAATTCGTCAGCCTTTTGCGTCAGATCATGTCGCTTCTGAGTTTGCAAGATACCACGTCTAGACGCGAGTCCAAACTCTAACTCACCTTATCTCCTGGCAAAGTGGCATTGTACGACGCTCGTTGTCGAATTGCTGTCCAGCGTCCGGCTGCAAAACAGCGATCGATCTCTTGCCTTCGGCAAAAGCGAAGATCGAGGTTGCGATCTCTGCTGCAATTTCGTAGGGCAGCCGATCAATCGTTCCTCCTTTGAGAACTAGTGTCCAAAGACGAGGCATTACCAGTCGTGTGAATGGAACGAAAGTTTGTAGGGAGAAATGTCAGAAGTCAGAAGGTGACGTTTGCTCAGCAGCCTCAGTCAAGTCTTCCAACGACTCTCTTACTTACCTCGCAGCCGATGATTCCGTTCCGCCTTTAGTAGCTCGACTTTTTCATCGAGAAATCTGATCCTTTCCTGGAGGAGAAGTCCTTCTCGTCGTGATGCAATCGTCTCTCGCTCTAGGTCTTGTTTCTGACACCGCATAGAATTGAATTTAGACCAGGCATCGGGCCCAGGACCGCCAAATAGCCATGTAATGTTGAAACGAAGAGTGAAATCTGGATGCATACTGATGTTCTATGTTTGAAGAGTAGGTAGACGAGGATGGAGCTGCTGCTAGATGTATAAGAATTGGAATTTGAAGAAGAGTCTGCTGCTGTTTGAAGATCTTTCGTATCCGATCCTCTCCTCTCCTCTCCGTCTTTTGATTCGATGAAGAAGAGATCTGAATGCTAGATTAAGAGAGACCAAGATTGATGAAGGAGGATGTGAACGAAGAGGCAACCTTGGATGTGGATTGGAGATGAAGATGAAAATTCTTCCTTCGCTCTCGACCATATCCATCAATCGAAAGCAAATGACTTCGATCAACGATTCTCTCTCGCAGGATCTCCTTTTCAAAATCTTCAAACTTCTAGACTCAATGGAAATAGTTCTCGTCCAGAGCACTTGCAAGCAATGGTCCGACATCATTAATCTCCACGGATCATTCTGGAGAAGTCTTAATCTTCCAGACCCAAGTCTAGTTTGGCATCGTCAGATTGCAGAGCTTTTTGATGAGAACTTTGGATCAAGTCTAACAGAAGTGGATGTCAGAATCAACATGTATTATCGAGAAGCGAGCGAGGAAGAAGATGTAGAGGATGAACAAGATGATCGAGATGATCAGCAGCATCTCCTGAGAATCATCCTGAATTCGAGATTAACTCTCAACTATCTACTCCTCATCTGTGAAAAAGAGGAAGAAGATGGAGAAAGGACTTTTGGCGGGTTTAGTTTGAGAGACTTTTTGGACCATTTTCCAAACTTAGGAACTTTACGACTCTCCTATCTCCAATACTTTAACGAGAAACGTTCTGTTTGTCTTCGATTCGATTCAAATCAAATCAAGTCGCTGGATTTCAACCTCTTCAGGTTCTCTGGGCTTTTTCTCTTGACAGCTTACTCGATAGCTCTTTCAACCCCGAGGAAAGGTTCCAACATTTAGTCTCTTTAGATGTGATTGTAGGTCTTACCTCCTCAGAGTGGAGAAGAGTTCTTCAATGGTCATCAAATACCTTCAAACACCTCAGCATTAGAATCGATTCTAATGAAGAGGAAGAATCGGAACATGAGGAGTCTATCAACGTCCAACTAGAAAGTCTCTCATTTCCTAGATTGCAGGTGTTGCGACTGTGGGTCAATGTCGAAAATGAGTTTCCCAACTGGTTCAAAGTCCCATCTTCTTTGGTTCTCCTTGTTGACGGCTTGGGATTAGGAGCTTCTGTTGGCATGCCATCAATCTCAGAACTTTGGATCGAGGATCTAACGGAGTGGAAGGAAATTTCCAAATCTTGCCCCATTTTGAAAGTTCTCAGATTTTCTAAATCTCGACTTTATCCTCAATCTCAATCTGATCTACTTTCTTTACTCAAAGCAAGATCCGAGAACGTGAGAACCGGCTTGAAAGTGGAAGGGATCGAGATGGAGATGCTTCAAACGCTTGTGATTCCTTTCAAAGGTGTTCCTTTCAATCTACTTCAAGAATATAGAACTCTTGTAGGAGAGGTTCTAGATCTACATTCCGATTCGGTTTCGGATCAAATAGAGGTCGTGATTGAATGATTCAAAATCGTGAGTGGAATCGTCATAAAGTGCCCTGTCTGGCTTCATTTTCGACTCTCCGCGCTAACAGTCTTGAGGTTTCTATTCTCTATGATTATCTCTCTCTCGCAGTCTATGATCCCTGAGCCGCATTTATCGTCTTGAAAGTCGTTTCTGAAGCCATCGGTGGATCTTTTGGTGTCTTCTTCTCCTAACTTTGTCGGATTGGTCGACACGAGTACTTCGCCTTCTTCTGCAATCCTTCTCTTCTCCTCATCGTATCGTAATCTCGAATTGTAAAGTGAACAAAAACAGAATATACAAAAGAAAAAAGCTTGAGATTTCTCTCGACATTTGTATTTTCCGAATGAGAATACAAACAGATAGCTGAAGACGAAGAGGCAGACTATCGAGAAGGCAATGGATGAATAGGACGGCCTCCGGATCCTGAAGAGGCGTGACGAAGGTTTGAAAAGCAAGGATTTGATGAAAGGTTTTGAATGAGTACTGGAAATCTCGAAGGAGATTTTGGAAGGCAAACTTCAATACTTGCTCTTTCTGAACTCACTTCGTTGCCAGACCTAAAACTCTACCTCGATGAATCTTGATTGAGCATCTCCTTCTACCACCTTCACTAGCTCTTGAAACCTTCTTATATGCCTTCTTTCTTGATAAGAAAGATGTGGATTCGAAAGATCGTACGGAAGAACCACGGTTTTGATCATTTCCATCCTGACTCCATCCACTTGTAAACCAGCTTCAACATTAGCTTTTCTTTCGCTTAACATCTCTGTAACATTCTCTAGCACATACATGTAGCCAAAAGAAAGCGTTTTGAGCTTGGGAAGTCGATTAACAATGTCATTTCTATGATTGGTAGGAGCCCATCCCCATATTTCCGAGACTGAAGGTAAATTGGAAATGTCTGGATGAAGAGTGATGAGTTTCAGAGTGTCTAGAATGAGAAGCCATTGAGGGAATCTTCCTCCATCAATTAGTTCTAACATCTCTAGATTTGGAAAATCCAGTGTAGGAACTCCACTGTGATCTTCAAACGTCCCGTTCTTGAAGCCGATTTTCAAATGCTTGAGGCTCTTTGAAGGCCCTTCCAAGAATTTCCTCCATTCAGAAGAAGAGAAGATGGATCCGAGATCCAGAGATATCAAATTGTTGAATCTATCACTGGTGATCTCGAGGATAGATCGACCAGCTCCGTGATGCCAGAGAACTTTGAGTGGACTTGCAGTGTTTGATCCATCCTCTTGAGAATCCCTCTTGATCGATGTCCTTCTGAGACGAATCTTACGTGAACGATAAAGTATGACTCTCAGAGATTCTATCTGGTTCAACATCATAAGTAGCTCTGAACAATCATCATCCAGATAGTCAAGTATGAGGACTAGTTGCTCGAGGGTCTCCTTAGATTTCTCCAAGGTGCTGCAAAACTGATGTCGAAGCTTCTTTTCCACTTTCCCTCCGATGTCGACGTCTTGCAAAGTAGATCCACTTTTTCGACCAAAGAGATCCAAGATCTTCAAAGACTGCGAATCTCTACTAGATCTGTCATGCGGAAGGTGAAGAACTCTCCAAAAGCTCTTGTGCTCGTCGATGATCTCGAACCATTGCTTGCATACCCTTCTAATTCTCGTTGTTTCGATGCAATCTAGACGTTTGAAGGTGTTGAAAAATAGATCTGGAGATAGAGAATCGTTGATGCAAGTCATTGACTGGAGGAAGTGATCGATTTTGATGTGATGGTTAGGGAAGAAGAACGTCGAGCGAGATTCTCCTTCGCTTCTCTCGACCTCGGTGCTCACCGGAGCTTGGACAGACCTTTTCGACCTGAACAAAATAGAGGAGGTAAGTAAAATAGGATTTGAAAGATTAGCATTTGAAAAACCTATCCCGGAGGTCATTCATCGAGAAGTGATGCGCATGGCATTCGCTAGGCTTCAAGCTTCAAGGGAAAGACAGAACAGCGTGCTCGATCCACAAAGGAAAGGTGATTGATCACCTCTGTTCGACTCTGGAATGATAAGACCTTACAGCAGAATAAGTCAAAATAAACAGTATCGAAATTATTGGGAGAATGAACAAGAAAAAGCATGAGACAAGCGTCAAAGAAGCAAGTATAAGGTGAGCAACTCGTAACGATATCCTACTTTGTGTGGCGATGGCAAGATTGATGAAATGAGAAGAGTAACACTACGATCAGGTTCAGAAAACCCAACAACCCAGACATCTAAGAAGAGATGTAAACCTCTGATCCTCATTCACCTTCCCATTTTCATCCGACTTCCCAATCTCCATCTCCTTCGACACCTTCGATTCGAATTCCTCCTTGATCTTCCCAATTCTTTCTCTGAATTCTCTCAAATTCCGACTTTGATTCGAGTCCATCTCCAGTTCTATCAAATAAGGATTGACCCAAGTTGACTCCGGATCTTCTTCATCCTGATCTGTTCCACTTTTGTTTTGATTTCCATTCCTATTACCAAATCCATTCCGACTGTCACTACCTTCAAGTTTGATTCCATTCGTGGTTTGGGTTCCAGATCCATCTAAAGGACTCGATTTCAGCAAGTTCTTATTCAATCTATCGAGTTTCCTTACTCTTAGTCCAGATTCTGAATCTTTGTAGATGATGGATAGAAACTAAATCCAATAGATTGAGATTTCTTCCTGATGCAGAATCATTGCTGGAGTTGTGAGATGAGATTGAGATTGATGTTCTTTCCAGAAGGAATAAAGCTCTCAATTTAGAATTCGAATTCGAAGTTGAAGGCTTGGAAGTCAACTGATGAGCTTTTTCAGAATTCGAAATGAGAAAGAATCGAGTGGTGTTGTCTGAGAATGGAAGGGAGAAGGATAAAAAGTTCGTTAGAATATGAACCAGACAAGTCAAAGAGAGAAGAAGCTGAAAGAAGCTGAATAGAAGCCTTAAAGAGTCGAGTCTGTTTAGGAAAGAAGAGCCTTTCGGATCCTTCGCAGAGTAGTCTAAGATCAAGTAAAAAGAAGAGAAAGAAGGCGACTTTTTTGTACTTACCATTTCGATCCTGAATGTTCCTGCGAGCAATCTTCAATCCATAAACGTCGATACAGATTTCCGAAGAGATGGAAGCGTTGATGATTTCTTCTTCGTCATTCACATTCACCCCTACCTGAACTCCTCCTATCCGATCTCCATCTTGAATCTTCTCTGCATCTCCGTTTACTAGACTTTCCTTCGAGATAGGACCATCGACGAGACTTGCGATGAATTTCGAAGCTTGAGCAGTACTAGGATTGGGTTTCCTCCTGCCGGATCGATTCGTCAATGGACAATGAGTGGTTAAGAAGTTTGAACATTGTCCCTAAAGCCTGAGAGAAAAGAGAGGAGTTGGGATTCAAAAGGAGAATGGAAAGGGAAAAGTTTGATATGATATAAGATAAAAAGCTCGAATGAACTCAGACTTTGGGTTCGTCGATTTGAGCCACAAACCAACTATCTTTGTACTTTCCTGTTCATGACTATGTACCATTCCTATTCCCTTCAATTCTTCATCATTTAATTCCTCGTCGTCATCTTTCATCTCATCCTGATGCTGATTCGTCTCGTCACCTCTCCTCCTTCTAGCCTGTTGCTTCAACCTATGATAATCCCTCTTGTTTACGAGTAAGGAATGGCCTACAGGCAATCTAGCTTCTCCTCTGATCTGAATGGAATCTGATCCATGTGGATTGCTGTCTGTGAGTAGAGAGACAGTTTCGGATACCAAGCCATAAGTGCTATTCTCGAACGGAATGCTGCAACATGATGCTCTAAAATTGTATGCTTCAGTGATTGTGGATCGAGACATAGTAGAGATTGTAGTAGAGTCATCGTCATCGTCATCATCACCAACTATACGAAAAGTGTTAGCAACTTGATGAGAATAAGTTCCAGCCGGTCCGAGATAGCAAATGGACATCGACGATGAGGCAAGAGGCTGAGATTGGCGCTGATTCTGAGTAGAATTAGAAGTAGAATCCCATAACTTATGGATTCAACGTTGCTACTTCTTTGTAAAGAGAGAGAGGTAGAGGCATATAGTCAAAGATTAGAATGATAGAATCATCACTTTCTTCTCCTTCTCCACCAATCACTCACTCTACGATGTCATCCTCACCCGAACAACTGCTAGCGACTGCAGAGAAGCGAGCCTCTTCCACTGGAGGATGGTTCTCTTCCAATTCTACAAAGTTGGAAGAGGCGGTGGGAATTGTTCAAGGCTGCTGGAAACAAGTTTAGAATCTCTAATCGATTCGAAGAAGGTGGGAATGCTTTCATCAGAGCCGCAGAGACAGAGATAAAGAGTGGAGAGCTGGATTACGCTGCAAACACTTATGTAGAGGCTAGCAAATGCTTCAAAATGGTCAGACCAGAACGTGAGTAGAAGGAATGGTGGTGGGATGGGATGATAGAGAGATAGAGTCAAAGGGTGGCAGTGCTGAAAGAAAGAGGAACAGATAGAGTCATCCATGTAACCCAGAGATGAGATAGCATTCAAGAGATATTTCAGATGCAAGATCTGTGTTTTCATTCATATCCAAGCAACAGAGGACAGAAAAGGAGAGGCGGCAGTCTTTTGCTGTACTATCTCTCCCTCTCTCTATCTCTCTCTATCTCTCTCTATCTCTCTCACACACCTTTCGAGGTGGCTTCATAGAAGGTGGTTCTCTTTCAAAGCCTTTCTCTGATCCATTTCAGGAACTATCTGCTTCTCGAGTGTGACCTCAACCCATCCCTATTGCGACTCATCATTCTTATCCCTCTAATCTCTTTCTATCTCCCCCTCTCCTCTTACTTTCCATTCCCCCCCATTCCCTCCTCCTGTCCCTTCACATCCCCCTACACAGTGGCAGTCCAAGCTCTGATGTCTTGCAAGAACATTCTGATAGAAAAGGGAAATTCAGACAGGCTGCAGATCGAGAGAAATCCATAGCGGAACTACTCAAGAACGATTGTCATGATCAACAGAAGGCCTTGGACAGTTATCAACAGGCTGGCAATTGGTACCTCCAGGAAGGGGCAGTGGCGTGAGTACATGGTGTGGCGGATAGCATAGAATGCAGAGAGAGGAACAGGTGGGGATCCACGATTGGATCGAGATTGGAAGATGAGGTCTGGGATGACAGCTCTTTGGGATATGGACGACAAGTTGATGAGAGAAAATGAGTAGAGATTCCTCTTTCTCTTCAGTCGAATTTCACCTGTCCTTACGATTAGGAGTTGAATTCTCGATCTTGCTGTTTCCAAGGCAAATCGAGCTTTCAAAGATCTTGGGACATTTTCTTTCTTTTCCTAACCCATCTCTCTACTATTCTCTCTTTCTTTCCTTTCTCACATCTCTCAGAACTGCATCTGGATGCTTCAGATCCTCTGCTGAATTGGCCACCGAGTTGTCTCAGTATAGATTGGCTATCGAGAAATGGGAACAGGTTGCAAGCATGAGTTTGGAATCCAACTTGACGAAATATAGCGTAAAGGATTATTACTTGAATGCTGGATTGTGTTATCTGGCTTTACCTGTGAGTTTCCGAGTCTTATTCTGGAGTTTCTTCAACTTCATCTGGAGAACTTTCATTTCACTTGTGAGATTCGTTTTCATCAAATTTCTGTACTCGCCTGACTAATTTGACGACCTCGTTCTTCTTCGGATCTTCTTCTTCTCCCCTTTTACTGCTTTCCAACTCCCTTCAGGAATACCAAGCATGTACAAATGCAATGGGCTTCTACGCTCAACAAGATCCTTCCTTCCCTTCGACTATGGAAGGTCGTTTCCTACACAACATCCTTCAAGCTGCAGAAGCTGGTGACATTCAAGGCTTGGATCAATTGGTTCAAGAGTTCGATAGAACAAAGAAACTTTTACCTTGGCAAGCTGGAGTTCTTAGGAATGTTAGGAAGGGTGTACAGGACGAACCTGATTTGAGTTAAGAAGGCGGAATTGGAGTTGGTGTTGGTGAGGGCTTTCAGGTCTTTGGTACTTTCCTTTGTTCCTTTGGTTTTTGAATGTTAGATGTCTTGTTTACATCTTCTCGTCTGTCCGTTAGTTTGAGACACTTCGTATGGATGTTCCAAGGTCAGAGAATCTTGAGGTGGGAAAAGGTGCCTTCAAGATGCGGGTGAGCGAGATGAGTTCTATGGTTGTTTTCTTAGCCTTGGATGATTCTATTGATGTTGATGAGAAGGCTCTCTTCCAGGAAAGGTCTGAAAAGGTCTGTTCAAGCGCCGGCGAGCACCGAGGGAGTGAGAAAAGCGAAGAGAATTTCTGCTCGACCTTCTTCCCAAACCATCACCATCAAAACTCAACATCAATCGCCCCTTCTTCAATGACATCCATCATTGATTGTCTTTCTCCACATCTACTCTTCAACATCTTCAAGCGCCTAGATTGCATCGAAACAACCAGGATTAGAAGGGTCTGCAAGCAATGGTTCGAGATCATCGACGAGTACCAAAGCTTTTGGAGAACTCTTCATCTTCCGGAGAATAGATCCAGGCAGGACTTGCAGTCTTTGAGAATCTTGAGACTTTTTGATCAGAAAAGTGGATCAACTTTGCAAGACGTCGCCGTTGGAGTGAAAGGGAAAAAGAAGCATCGAGTGCAGGTTTATAGCACCTTAAAGAAATCTAAAGAGACCCTCAAGCAAGTAGTCCTCATACTTGACTATCTGGATGTTGAATTTAGTTCGAAATTCATCCCGGTGTTCATTAATGTGGAGTCTCTGAGAGTCACAAGTCGGCAGCGTTTATGTAAGGTTCGTCTCAGAAGAACATCATTCAAGAGGGATTCTCAAGAGGACGAATCAAACGCTGCAAGTCCGCTGAGAGTTCTTTGGTGCCAACCTGGTCGATCTATCCTCGAGATTGACAACGCTAGATTTGAGAATCTGATATCTCTAGATGCTGGAGCGGCCCTCTCTGCTTCCGAGTGGAGAGGATTCTTCTCAAGAAACCTCAAGCATTTGAGACTCGGTTTCAAGAATGACAGGCATAAAGATCACACCGAAGTTCTTGCGCTAGGGTTCCCAAAACTGGAGGTACTAGAGCTAGATAGTTTAGGAGATTTCCCTCGATGGCTTCTCATTCCAGACACTGTGAAACTCATCGCCCATTCAAACGGTTACAACTTACCATCAATTTCGGGATTATGGACATGGGACCCCCTCTCTAATAGGGATGATGTTGTCAGCCGTCTCCCCGAGCTGGAAACGCTTTGTTTGGGCTGTGTTTATGTGCTAGAGAGTGTTGTAGAGATGTTAAATGGAAGAAAAGCTAATGTTGAAGCTGGTTTACAAGTAGACGGAGTCAAAATGGAGATGATCAAGACCTTGATTCTTCCATTCAGTCAATCAGATCCAAACCTTTCAGATCAACTTGATCAGTTCCTGAAAAAATGCAGCGAGTTGGTAGATGTAGTAGAAGGAAACGCTCACTCAACATTCATCGAGGTAGAGTACTAGATTCAGAGAAATGTGAGTAATGACAGAGAATTGTTCTGGTAAGATATAGGGCTACGTTTCTCCGCAAGCTTCTCGAGCAACACAGTTGACGACAATGATCTTTTTTCGTCTACCTCTCGACAGGCTTTGGGAAAATCAATCTCTCTGGCCTTCCTGTACTGGTCTTCCTTAGCTCTCAACATCTGATTTACAGTCTTCTAGAGGTCTCATAAAACTCGAGAGGTCTTTTGCAGAGCTGGAGAAGTCCATCATTGATCTAGTATCGCAGAAATTAACCAATCACATCAGACGACGCATCAAATCAAACTTCAACCTTGTTCTCCACTTCTCTTCTTTTTCTCATACCTTCTTCCGATGCCTCCTTGTTGTCACTGTTGATGTCATTTCCCCAGAGCAAACCTCGTAGAACTTATAGAAAGCGACTCTCTCGACGACTCTTTCGAATCACTACTCCACATCGCGTGTCGAAAATGACCTCTTCTTTTGTTTCACTTTTCGACCTTCTTTACGAAATGTTTTGTTGTCTCTTCGGTTCACACAAAAGCGTTGGAGGGTCTGTTCGTGAGTCGGCGAGCACCGATGGAGATGACTTGAAGAAAATTTCGTTCGAACATTCTTCTTCCCAAACCATCACATCAACTCCAACAACGATCTTCCTCCAGTCATGACTTCAATCAACGAATCACTATCACCAGATCTACTTTTCAACATCTTCAAACAAATGGACTCAATAGATGTCGTAGTTCTGAGAAGGACTTGCAAAAGTTGGTTCGAGATCATTGACAAGCACAAATCGTTTTGGCAGGCTCTTCACCTTCCAGAGAAAAGCGTCAAAAAATGGGACTCGTCAATTCTGACGCTGTTCGATGACAAGAGTGGATCAACTCTTGCTGAAGTAGACATCAGAGCTAGTTTGGACATGGGTCTTCAAGATGCTTTCTTCAACAGATTGGAAAATTCTTCGCAAACCTTAAGGTCTCTCTTCATCTTGCCTGCCAATCCTACCATTCAATCACTGAGTGTAAAGGAGCTTTTGCACACTTTCCCCAAATTGATCAGTCTCAGAATGACGCATGAGTTAATGAGTATCACGCAGGGAAGCGTCAGGTCCATCTAACACTAAAAGGAGGTTCAAATCCAGACTCTGTCCTAATGGGTTCTCAAGATTCCAGCGTTAGTCCTCTCAGAGTACTTTGGGTTTATTCTTTCAAGCAAGTCTTGGAACTCAAGCCTGATCTAGTACAGAATTTAGTCTCCCTAGACCTCATCCAGAAAATCTCTTCCCGTCAATTGAGAACTTTTTTGGTAGGATCGGCTGGAACCATCAAGCATTTGGGGGTCAAAGTTACCTATTGGGAAGAGGAAAAAGAGATTACAGGTGAAGAGGAGGAAGAAGAAGAGGAAGACGAAAATGAAAAGCCCAGACCTGAAGCTCTGGCTCTACCTAACCTTGAAGTCTTAGATCTAAAAGGTGGAGATGACTTGCCAGAATGGATGATTCTTCCTTCAGACATAAAGTTGATTAATCCAGATCTAGAGAACTTTCTGCCTTCTGTCTCCGAACTCTGGATCGAGTCTCTTGGTTTCCGTGATGAGCTTCCTAATCTTCAAACCAGATGTCCGACTATAAAGTGTCTAGGGTTTAGAAGATCTGAATTTCACAAAGGAGAAGTATCCTATCTTCTATCAGTGATCGAAGAAAGACATCAGAATATCGAAGCTGGATTACAATTTGATGGAGTTCCAATTGAAAAGATTAAAAATTAGTAATTCCCTCAAAGAGTTTCTGTGTCAGGGACTTGGGAAATTTTAAGAGAGATGGTACCGGAAGTAGTCGACATCGAAACAGCACCAGCTTTCATCGAAGTCGAGGTCTAGTTTTCTCTTCAAACTCGTGAGTGGCAACTCCTACACCCTAAAAATTTGGCTTTTGAGTCACGATCGTGGGACCTGATCTCTCTCATTGTCTTTTCCTAATGTTTTCACTGCAGGATCGCGCTTTGTCTTCACCGTCATCGACTTTGCCGACTGAATTTTCATTTGTTGAGTAAGTACACGGAAACCTTTGTGTTTCTTCCGTATGCTTCACTCGTTTCTGATAAGACTGAACTTTTCCTTTTTGTTTCTTCAGCAGTGGTTCGTCAAAAAGTCTCTCTGAAGATGATGATCGACTGTCGAACTGTAGTAGTTGCTCCCTTCTCGTTCTTGTTTCTCCCCTTCTTCTCTTTCGAAGCCTCAAAAGCAAGTGTCTCTAAACCTAGCTCGAGATTCATCCCCTAAACCTTTCCTCTGATACAATACGATGCTCAATCTCTCAGTTCGACTCTCCAACGATCGGTGTAGCTTTGCTTTTAACTCATAGTGAGCAGTTTCGCTTGTTCTCAGCTTCTAAGCTGCTGAAAATTCAGAATCAGGGTCCATTCAGAAGAGTGTGTCGATCTTAGTCGAATCTGCAAGACAGATTCCTTGCAAGTGAATACAAGTACGTCGTCGTCGTCTCAACATTAAGCAATGACCAAAGCGAAGTTCTTCGAAGACCAAAATTCGATGATCGGAGAGTTAAGTCTTAGATTCACACGAATGACAGTCAGGAACAAAGTAGAACAAAGACTTCAGGATCTCATTTCTGCTTTCTGTCAACATCCAACTTCTTTTAATCGATAGACCATTCTCCCATTTCAGAGACCCCACTCGATTCTTAACCGTTTCACATGAGAGTCAAGCTTGCCTGTCATTCCAATCTTTCCTCTTTACTTCCCCTTCTTGACTTTCCTGGAAGTCTCTTCTTCCAAATCGTCCTCATCGCTTTGCAGCTTTGAATCTCTAGGTTTCTTGGAGGTTGCTTTTCTCTTCTTCGAGCCATCTCCTTCCTTTGAAGTGGAAGCAGAAGTTGATGCTTCTCCTCCTTGGCTTTTTGCAATTTTTCCTGATTTGAAAGCGGCAGTGACGATTTTTTGATCTTTAGCTTCTAGTTTATCAAATCCATGCTGAGAACAGAAAAGGGAAAGTTATGCGAAAGAGATAAACTTTGTCAGCAAAGAGAGAGAAGCTCGAAACTCTAAAAAGAAAGAAAGAAGAAATAAAAAAGAGGAGAATACAAGTCTAGATGGATCGCACAGGAAGAAGGAGACAACCTAAAAAGGTGTAGTGCTTTTGTCCATCTTATTCGTACTCTCTTCTCGCATTGCTCGAGACTCTTCGTAAACCGAGATCGTCTCGTGTCTAGGAGCTCGTTCCTATCCGTTCGAGCTAGATCTCGACTTTGATTTGGTCTTACTACATGAGTGATCTGAAAACTTACCAAATTGGAAGGATCGGATTTTGCTCCGGCTACTAACTTCTTCCAGGTAGCTGGCCAGACACATTCCCAATGAGTAAATGACGTATCCATACGTTCTATGAGAAGGGAGCAAGTCGTTGATGTATGCGAAATGGAGAGAGAAAGGATGAGAAGGGTTGCTGAGAGATCATCTGGTTCAGATAAGATCATAAGAAGGCCAGATTGAATCGACTTACCACCATTTTGAGACGTTTTGGCCATTCTTAAAGCTCCTTCTGCAATCTTGGCTTTGCATTTCGATGATTTGCAATTTGCTCTTCCAGAACGTGAGTACTGCCAGAGTTGAGAGGACGAGATGGAAGATGAAGGACAAAGGAGGTATGAGCGTCTTTCAAGGTCGAAACGTTGAACGTTGAAGACTTGTCTGAGTGAATCTTACTAGCAGTACTTAACTATGATTCTATATACTCACTTCCAATGAATAAGATGCCATTTTGAGTCAATTTGAGGGAAAGATTGAAAAGATGTGAGAAGTACAAGAAGACGTTTCGCTCTTTGAATCCATCTTCACCTTGTCGGATTCCTCGGCAACCTGGAACAACTCATGCTCGTCAAAGACACACGATAAGGAATCAAAACAAATCTTTTTGATTTCAGAGTATCAGATTCTCTGTCGTCGTTGGCATTTAGGTTGTAATCGTTGTACGTAGTTGAATCCTCAAGCACTCGAAGGCTCCGCCTGTCTCGATTCTTAGACCTTTCTCTTTTCTTTTGACAGGTAAAGTCTGTTATCGAGTAGTGTCTTGGTAGTAGTCATTACTTGCTAGAGAGCCATCTCGCAACAGAGATCAGGCACCGCTTGGGTGAGAGATGAAAGAAAGATTGGGAAACGATCGCTCATCGAGAAGCGACTGACAACAATTTGAGCTCAAAGCAACACAATGAGTTTCAAAGGCTATACATTCTTCTGTTAATCTAGGACTATACACGCTTTTTGGTCTCACAAAGGGTTTCTCAATTCATTCTAACCTTGTCTTTTCCCCATCTGATGTTTCTTTCCCACCTTGGCTTTACTTTTCGGTTTCTTATTAGGTCTGTTCTCAATATCAGTTTCTTCTTCTTCTTTGAGATCTTCATCGTCATCCAGATGGGAGAGTGAACCTTTCAAAGCAGTCATCCATTCTTCGTTTGTAGCTGAGAACTTCAACTTTGAATCATAGCTCTGAGCATTCGAGCCTTCGGAGCTCTGGGAGGATGCTTTTCTCTTCTTTGAATCATCATTTTTAGAGGAAGAGATAGAAGCTGAACCTTCTCCCTTGACTTTTGGAGGTTGGTTGACTACTTTCCCTGCCTTGAAAGCCTCTTTGATGAGTTCCTGATCTTCGATTTTCAGTTCATCGAATCCGTGCTGGGTTGCCAGAAGGGATGTGAGAAAAGAGATTGAAGGGCGAAGAGTGAGATTAGAAAAGAAAAATCAGGTAGGGATAATGAGACGAAAAGAAGAGTCAAGGTCTTGAAGAGTTCGTCATGATATCTAATGACGAACACAGAGAGAGCTGCGAGACTCGCGACTCTCGCTGAGAATCTTGATGAATTGCTCAACTTTGCCAAGTTTTGAACTTTAAGCTCCCTTTCTCTTTGATGGTCAATTCTTGAGAGTTCTCGTCCTTCTGAAAGGTGAAGCAGAATCCTCCCACGATTCAGCCTGGCGAATCGAGATTGGACACAATGAAGTCTTCTCGAAAGATCTGTCTTCTTTACGCGTTCTCCAAAAGAAGTCTGGATTGAATCTTTCTCTGATATATCATTGGGCATTTTTCAAAGGATATCGATGCCGAATCACAAGACTCACCAAGTTTGATGGATTGTAGTCAGTATCACTGCTTATCTTTTCCAACTTCGAAGGTTTGATACATTTCCAATGGGTCCAATAAGCTACAGAATAGTCTGTCAAGGTAGAGAATCATAAGGAGAACTGTATGTAAAGATCTCAACCGAGTAAATTGGCCATCACCTCTCTTTGAACTTTCGTCTTGTCTTTTTGATGGTCGCCTGCATCACCTTCTACACTCACTTCCGTCATCTGTACCAAGCCTCAAATCACCTTTTGAGATGGTTCCTTTGCATAATCCCATTTTACAAGCTGCACGACCTGAACGAGCGTACTGAAGGAGCAGGAAGAGACGAGAAAAGGGCATGAGCTCTAAATTGCACTCATTGTTTCTAGATGTCTCTAGACTAGATCTTTGCCTGATTGAAAGATCAGACCTTGGCTAAGTAGAGTACTTACTCCAACTTCATAAGACATGTCGTTTCAAGATTGATTCGAGATGCATGTAAAGTGGTAAGAAGGGAAGAAGAAGGAACGAAGATTTTTCCATCCTGAGACCAACCCCTTCGTTCGAAACACCGAGGCGGTTCAGATGGAATGCTCGTGTCGCCTTATCGAACGACTTTCAGAACAAAGTTATTGTGTTTTCAATTCGAAATCAATTCAGAAGAATGTAAAGGATACGAGAGGTACAAGAAAGAAATGGGCCATTTAAGATCTAGATCCTTCGGCTCTCCCCTTCAATCTCATTTTTTCCCTTCCTGATTTTTTCGCTCCTTCTAATCACCCTAGAAAGCGACTCTAGATTGCATGGCTTCAGGATAGCGTTCTCCACGAGGCGTAAATTCATTTACGTAATCGTTCAATTGCTTGAATTCATCATCAGAGAACTTGACGTCCGCTGAGCCGACGTTTTCGTTCAAGTACTTGACTCTTCTGGTTCCAGGGATTGGTAAAATGGATGGATCATGAGCTAGAATCCAAGCCAATGAGATTTGAGCTGCAGTGACCTTCTTCTTTTCAGCCAAAGTCTTGATGTAGTCGACCAATTGCTTGTTGTGCTCGAAAGCCTCTTTGACGAATCTTGGATTGTTCTTTCTGAAATCACCCTCACCCAATTGATCGGTTGAGAAGTCGTTGGTCAGAGCACCCTGGAAACAAAGTTAATGAAATCGAAAGAGAGGAAAGAGAGAGAGCAAAAGAGCAACGAAGAGAAAAGATAGAAGAAAGGAGAATTGGAAGGAGTTAGCATAAGAACATTCTAACTCCTTTCCAAAGATCTCGGTGTTTTCTCTTAGATACGTACGCGACCCAATGGCGAATAAGCTACCAAAGCAGTTCCGTTTTGCTTGCACCAATCAAGGATACCTGTGAGAGTCGAGAGAAGCAAGAGCCGGGGAGAAATGAAAACCGAGTCAGTAAAGGATTTTGAACGATCCACCACTCCTAATCCTACTCCTTTCCCTACTCACCATTGGAGAGAACTTGTGGAGTCCAAGCTGACAATTCGATCTGTAAAGCGTCGATGTGAGCGACCTTTTCGGCTCTTTTGAGGTCTTCGACAGTGAATTCAGAGACACCGATGTATTTGATCTTTCCTTCGTCTTGGAGATCCTTCATAGCTTTGATAGTCTCTTCCAATTCTACATCTTGAGGCTTCCTGTGGATGTAGTAAAGGTCGATTTGATCGACACCCAAGCGCTCCAACGAATCGGCACAAGATTGTTTGACGTAATCCTTATCTCCTCTGACCTTGAACTCCATAGTGTTTCCAAACTTGGTTGCTAGGAAAACTTTTTCACGAGATCCAGGATGAGATTTGAAGAAAGAACCAATTTGTTTCTCGTTGTAACCCATCTTTCCTTCTGAGAAGATGGTGTAAATGTCAGCCTGTAGATTGAACGAGCGATTAGAAAGAATGAACGTCAGTCAGAAGAACAGAGCAGCAAGACTCCCTAGAGATGGAAAACCGAAAAACCAACCGTGTCCCAATGATTCGAGCCAATCTCTAAAGCCTTTTCCAATAGAGTGTCTACCTCTGGTTGAGGGAGAACATCTCCGTAGAAGGAGGATCCGGCACCCATTGCTGAAGAGAAGAAAGAGACAGAGAACAAGTTTGGAGTCAGAATGTATCCAACATTTCTCTCAGCGAGTGCTGCAGCGAGTGATGCTCCTCGAGGAAAGTGGAGATCTCGAGAGCGAAGGCCGTCGAGTAACAACATCACACCCACTTACCTCCGAATCCAACAGCTCCAACCTGCGAGCGAGAACGAAAAGGTCACGAAGAGGGAAAGAAAGGATAAGGAGTTGGAGGGAAAGAGATGCCGAGAGTGAGAAAGCGTCCTGTCGAGCTTCGAAGTAACGAAGTTCCCATCAACAATTCGTCAAGAAGCTTTCGCTTAAAACTCACCTTTACGTTGGACTTAGCGAAAGTACGTTGATCTTGAACCATTGTGATGTTTTGATGTTTTTTTGAATGTGATGTTAGGGAAGGAAGAAGCAAGTTCCAATTTGTCCATCACTCCAGTTTCTAACGCCGAGGTGGAGAAGTAAGCTGATGCGTTCGCGCTCTCGACAGAATTGACCTTCCAAGACGCAGCTAATAAGGGAACCTAATTCTGAAAAGAATTGAAAAGCAGCAGAAGAAGAGAAAAGAGAAACTTGCTCTGGTGAGCCTCGAGCGGTTGACCTATACCTATACCTCATCTCGATCTTGAACAGCACCAAAGCTTCCAAGTCCCAAAACATTCTTCACTCTATCAGACGGCTATAGATAGAATCAAATAACTTCATTGAGATCTAAATCGATAAGGATCCAGAGAGTTGAGAGATACAGAAAATAGATGAGTCTCAACTCCCTAAACTCTATAGCCTTCCACATTGTTTTAACTTCTAGCCTTCTGTATCTTTTAAAAAGCAGCTCCAGAAGCCATATTTGAATCATATCTTCCTCCTACAGGACTAAATTCAATCACATAATCATTCAATTGTTTGAATTCATCATCAGACAACTTGACTTCAGCCGAGCCTACATTCTCAGTAAGATATTTCACCTTTCTAGTTCCAGGAATTGGTAAAATGGTTGGATCGTTGGCTAAAACCCAAGCCAAAGAGATTTGAGCTGCAGTGACTTTCTTCTTTTCGGCCAAAGTTTTGATGTAGTCGACTAGTTGTTTGTTGTGCTCGAAGGCCTCTTTGACGAATCTTGGATTGTTCTTTCTGAAGTCTCCATCGCTCAGTTGATCGGTCGAGAAGTCGTTAGTGAGAGCACCCTGAAGTCAAAAACAAGAAAGGAGAGGGGGGGGGGGGGGGAAGAAGGAAAGAAACAGAGTAGAAAAAACAGAAGCGAGAGAGAGTGTGTGAGTGAAGCGAGTTAGCATGAGAACCATACGACGTCGACTTCTTTCCAAAAGATCCCAGTGTTTCTCATAGATTTACGTACTCGACCTAGCGGGGAATAGGCTACCAAAGCAGTTCCATTCTGCTTGCACCAATCGAAGATACCTGAGACGAAAGAGACACGGGGAGAGATGAAAGGCGAGTCAGTAGAAGGGTCTTAAACACTTCTTTCGGTTACTGAAGCATTTGAACTGAAGCATTTGAATCTTCAGTTCAGCTTGTCTTTCGCTCACCATTAGAAAGAACTTGTGGAGTCCAAGCAGACAATTCGATTTGTAAAGCATCGATGTGAGCAACCTTTTCAGCTCTCTTCAACTCTTCAACAGTGAATTCAGAAACACCAATAAATTTAATTTTACCTTCATCTTGTAATTCCTTCATAGCCTTGATAGTTTCCTCCAATTCTACATCTTGAGGCTTTCTGTGGATGTAATAGAGATCAATTTGATCAACTCCTAAACGTTCCAAAGAATCTGCACATGCCTTTTTGACGTATTCCTTATTTCCTCTGATTTGGAAATCCAAACCAAATCCGAATTTTGGTTGCTAAGAAAACCTTTTCACGAGATCCAGGATGAGATTTGAAGAAGGAACCGATTTGTCTCTCGCTGTGACCTAATTTACCATCTGCGAAGATGGTATAAATGTCGGCCTAATGAATGACGATGGAAGGTTATGAAAAGATCAGTTTGAGAATTTTTCAAACTCTTTTCAAGAAAAAAACGAAACGACTCACAGTATCCCAGTGCGTACTACCAAGTTCGAGCGCCTTTTCCAAGAGAGTGTCTACCTCTGGCTGAGGTAAAACGTCTCCGTAAAAAGAAGAGCCAGCACCCATGGCTAGATTGTAAGAGAAGCAAGAAAGATAGAGAAGAATGAAGTGAGACAGGATGCAATATACTTATTGTACGCTCATCAACGGAGATTTTGAATTTTGAGTTGCTGTTGCACCTACTCACCTCCAAAACCGACCGCTCCAAGCTTGAAGCAGGTTGTATCGAAGAAAGAGAAAAGAGGGAAGCCAGAAGGAGAAAAAGAGATGGAGAAAGGTGAGAAAAGTGTCCCACCGATTGAGGTGACGAAGTCAATCAACCGTTGCTTTTGGAGAGTGTGTGAGATTCAAAGTTCATAGACATACCTTAACATTTGTTTTACTGAAAGTACGTTGAGCTTGAACCATTGTATCTTGAATTGTAGGAAGTTTTGTGCTTTTGGATGTGATGTTTAGAAAGCAAGAAGTTTTGATCATGCAAAGCTGCTCGTCATCTTATACTCTCCTTCTCAGGATTCACCCGTACGAAAAGATGATTCTGCTAACCCAGTTGTTTGACCTGCAGTTGTTATCGGTGAAATGCGCACATTTATTCATCCTGTGGCTTTGAGCTTTGTTGACGGAGAGCGAACAATCTGATGCGAACACGGTTTGACTTTATCTCGAACTGAAGCTTCCACTTTCTTGTTCTAACGACATCACACTTCATTTGAAAGATGGCCTCGTCTACGTCTACGTCAGCGTCGATTGCGCAAAAGACGTTTGAGATGGAAAACGAGATGGTGACTTTGGATCCAAACGTAGACGGAATCTTCAGATACGACAAGGACGCTGACAGACAGGCAATGAACCAGAAACCTTGGAAGACTGAGTGAGTAACACAGGCAGAGAGAGACAGATCAGGGAAGTAGTGTGGAAGATAGTTAGTTGTTCTTACGAGACTACAAAAAATAGATTGAAAGTCGCCATCTCCATCTGGATCGAGAGAGATAGAAGAGAAAGAGAGAAAATGAGAAGAAGTGGAAGCAACAGGCAATCGACTCTTATCATCTCATTAACCGCAATGGATATCTGTTGATTGGCATGATGTCATACAATTCTGTTGAAGTAGAATCATAACCACTCGATTTAAGAGGGAAGGAGTGGCAAATGAGATGGAGGAATAGAGCAACACTCTTTCTGGCATCCTCTATCTCCTCTACTCCATCTATATCCTCTCTCTTGCTCTATCTGATCTTATCTCTGCCTAATCTTTATCTCCATCTCATCATCATCTAACCTCTTCCTCTTTCTCTCCCCTCTTCCCTCTCTCTTACAGTCCACACTTCTTCAAAAGAGTTCGTATCTCTGCCATTGCCTTGATCAAGATGGTCATGCACGCAAGATCCGGTGGTATCTATGAAATCATGGGTCTCATGCAAGGAAAAGTAGACATTCCATCCCAGACCATTTACATCATGGACGCCTTTGCTCTCCCAGTCACTGGAACCGAAACTAGAGTCAATGCTGCTGGAGAGGCAAACGAGTTCATGATCGATTACTTGACTAGCAGTCAATCCGTGAGTTGAACAGGAGTAAATCGTGAGAATTGAGAGATGTGGAAGCGATGGAAGGGCAGATGAAGAAGGAGAGAGAGTGTGGTGGAATAGAGAGAAGAGATAGAAAATGCTTCTCTCTTCGAGATTGGGAAATCTTGCTCGGGTGCTGAATGTTGAGCTCGATCTAGTAGCTCAATTTGATATTTCATTCTATATCTATCATCGCTCATGAGTAGCGTAAGAAGATGAAGGATCCCGTTTTCTATCGCTCTTTCTCTTTTTCTGACTTTGCTCTCTACCTTCTATCTTGATCTCTCCTCCTCGCCCTCCTCGTCTCTCAGGTTGGTCGTCTAGAGAATATCATCGGATGGTACCACTCTCACCCAGGTTACGGTTGTTGGCTCTCTGGTATCGACGTCAGCACTCAATCCATCAATCAACAGTACCAAGATCCATTCGTCGCAGTCGTCGTGAGTGTATTAGATGACGACGATGATTTGATGCTTTCTCAAGATACGCTTTGAACAACCGATATCGTTTTACTCGTTTTCAGTCTTTCATCTCGTATCCTGCCTCACCACTTCTTCTTTTTCCTCTCTCTCCCTCTTCATCTCTTCAAGATTGATCCAAACAGAACCGTTTCAGCAGGTAGAGTAGACATTGGAGCCTTCAGAACCTATCCAGAAGGTTACACTCCACCTTCTTCAGCCCCTTCGGAATATCAATCGATTCCATTGAACAAAATCGAAGATTTCGGAGTTCATGCCAATTCCTACTATCCTCTAAAAGTAGAACATTTCAAATCCACTTTGGATACCAATCTTTTAAATTTACTTTGGAACAAATATTGGGTAAATACTCTTTCTCAATCTCCACTTTTAGTAAATAAAGCTTTCTCTGTTGGTCAAGTCAGAGATTTAGGAGAGAAATTGAACAAAGCTAAAAATGTAGTCGCTAGTAGAAGTAAACACTACTCAGAGTTTACCTAAAGCTAAAGAAGAAGAAAATGGAATGAGTAGTGGGATTAGTGTTAATGGTAGTGGTGATGTTGAAATTGATAGATTGGTAAATGAAACTAAAAAGAGAGAAGATGAAACTCCTTTGGCTAAAGCTACTCAAGATAGGTGAGTTTTTCATTGATTTTTATACTAGGTTCAGTTCGATTACTCTATGAGAAATACAAGACTGACTCTTTTTTTCGATCTATGTCTTGCGATTTTTCCTTTTCGTTCAGTACTAAAATCTCTCACGAAGCTCAACATGGATTGATTTCTCAAGTCCTCAAAGACATTCTCTTCAATCGCTCTTCAGGAGGAGTGGATCTACCTCCTCAACTTTAATAGACTCCAAGATCAAAGAAGTATCTGCCAAGTTCAACAATTCAGCTTTTTTTTCTCTTGCTGTTCATTGTCACTCCCATCGAAAATTGTGAATCCGAAAACAAGAAACGAAAATATCCTCTCTCCAACCTTTTCCTCCTTTGAAAGAAATAAAAGCATTCATGTACAATACTCCCACATTCAAACAATTCAAACAAAGATTACACTTTCCCTCTTGTCTTGTGGCTTCCTTTTCTGAGCAATGATTCTCGTTTTTGAGATTACATTCCATCGAATCAAACGTGGAAGAAAGAAGGACAAAAGTGAATAGACTTGAATACTTGAAATCAAGCCTTGTCGAGTACTTATGAGCTAGTGTTTAGGTCTCATCCTCATCTTTAATTCAAAAGCTTGGGATAGAAAACAACAGATGTCGATATTAAGAAATGCAATTAGGCAAAGCGTTCCTGTCACAAATTGACATTCAAGAAAGGAGTTTCTTATTCATGAACTAAAAAGAGCCAGAGGTTGGATGTTCTCTCGACTCTCAAAAGCTCAACTCATGCAAGTCTTGATTCCAATTTCAAAAGAAGAGAAAACCCTAAAGAAAACATCAAGGTACTAATCCTTTAAGTTCAACCACTGTCCCAATCTTTTTAAGCCGTCCTCCTAGCTTCCTTTGCCCTCCTTTTCTCAGCCTCCTTTTTCATTACCAATCCTACGAAACTTCCAACGACCCCTAAACCAATGACTAAGATTAGAGCTGGTAATCTGACTGCCCATTCTCGTGGAGGGAAATAGGATTGAATGATGGAATCAGATGGAAAGAAAGGCTAGAGAGAAGAAAGAAAAAGTAGAGGGGAAAGAAAAGAGAATAAAGTAAGTCGGGTCAATCAAGGGAGTGAGAATCTCAAGAAACCGAAAGGAAGGGAAACTGGGGAACCTTTTGGAAGCTGGGTCGACGAGACTTTTTTCATTGGAGAGAGTGGATTTCCCAAATCCCACTTTCTGAGACACTAAGTATCTCTTTTTGTTGTTAAGAAGAGAACAAGGGATTGCAAATCCAGCTTTGACTAGACGAAGGAAATCCGACCAGAGGTTCCTTTCAAAGGCACATTGAAAGCATGGAAGTAGTGAAAGCAAAAGCCTTCCTCTCGTCGCCACTCTTGATCTGCAACAGCAATTCTTCCATTTCTCGTTGAAGAAAGACCTCCATTGATATCCCCTGTACTGAACAAACCAAAAGAAAGCTTTTCCCCTGATCTTTGAGAGCTGGAGTAGAGGAACCTTCTTGAAGGCTAAATCATCATGAGAGGTTCCTTTATCTCTTTCGTCTTTGCATTTCTCGACTGTTTTGTCCCTTTGAGAAGCTTCGCTGATTCAATGGCCCTGATCCCTTTTGAAGAAAGATTGGATTTTCTGATGCGACTGATTTGAAGTAGACCGATGACAATAGATAAAAGCAAAGCAACTTGGCTAACTTGATTTGTGATCTGATCCTGGGTCCATGACGGACGTTTTGAGTATTACTCAGAACTCGATTCCGTTGTATTTTCTGAAAAATGCAAGCCGGTTGCTTACTGGAGCTGTCTATGCTTTTGTTATCGCACTGATTGTTATCCATGCCATTCCTTGAACTCTACTCTACTCTGTTCTACTCACGGTGACGATTGCCCAAAGAGTGTAATAAGTGAAGACAAAGGCTGCAACCAGGAGCATTGCCCCTCCAACCAATCGATCCGAGAGTGCCTGAACAGAGTTAGAAGATGCGACAGAGAGAGTTAGTTGATAAGAGAGAGAGAGAGAGAGAGATGGCGAGTAGGACAAGGCAAAGAACAAGAGCCTCGACTGATAATGTTTCTGCTTTAAGATTCTATTTGAATGATTTGCTCTAATCTGTTCTTCGATCTACTCACCATTTCAGTCGAGCCCAATGAGTTGTGGATCAAGAGCAGAGTCGATTAAGAATCACTTTCTTCTCATCGTCGACCCAACACATCAAGATCAAAGAGGATGAGCTCCACTTCCCACGCTGCTCCAGTCAAGCTGAGCACGGCAGAGAGCTTTAGTGCGGGTGCTTTGGCTGCAATGACTGCGTCAGTTGAAAGATTGAGAGAGAGAGACAAGGAGCAAGATGGAGATAGATAGATAGGTAGCTGCACTGAGAACTGACTATCTGATCCCATCTTTCTATTCCTCGTCTCGTTCTATCCTATCCCTTTCTTTGCAATCTCCTAATCTTAATTCTGACCTTTGATAGAGTGACAGGTGGGTTAGATGTAGATGGTCTATCTGATACTTCTACTTCTTCTAACTCTGTCTATCTCCATCTCCATCTTCATTCCCCTCTCTCTCTCTCTCTCTCAGTGACCAACCCCAATGGAGGTATGCAAAAACAAGAATGCAACTTCAAGGTGAACTTCTTCAATCCAAATCAACAACAGCAACCTTAACAAAGGCGGTCTCAACAGCTACTTCCTCTACAATTCCCACAACTTCAATTCCATCTGCCGTCTCAAGTGCTACTCAATCTCCGACTCCAGCAAGGATATATTCATCAGCAATAGATTGTTTCGCAAAGACTTTGAAAGGAGAAGGTATAAGAGGTGTACAAAGAGGTTTGGGTGCAGCTTATATTTATCAGGTTCTATTGAATGGTAGTAGATTGGGATTTTATGAACCTTTCAGGAAGGCTATCTCTAATGCCGTTGGGAGAAATCCGGAGGAACAGTGGGCTGCTGGAGCTCTAATGGCGGGGGCTAGTAGTGGTGTCGTGGGAGGTGAGTTAGGATAGGACAGAAGGGAGTGTGGAGTAAGATTGGGAAGAGATGGTCTGATTCTTAGAGGCAGAGGAGCTTGGGGAATTTGGGGGAAAGAAGTCAAGGAAAAAACACAGGTACTTTAAGATTTATTGATAGATGGAAAACTCTCATCTTGCGAGAAGAGGACAGAGAAAGGTCATCGAGCATTTTTCTGATCTTCTTCTTCTAACGATACTTCTCCCCTTTTCCTTTCCTTTTCTTTTTCTTACCTTTTGAAAAATCATCTACTCTACTTCATTTAATTCTCTCTCTCTCTCTCTTCTTTAGCAATGCTGGGGAATCCTCTATTTCTGGTCAAAGCTCGTCTTCAAGCCTACTCTCCTCTTCATGCCATTGGAAAGGCTTCTTCGAGGTATAACTACAAGGGTACCTACGATGGTTTGAGATCCATCGTCAGATCAGATGGTTGGGGTGGTTTGGTAAGAGGTATAGGACGCTGCCGTTCTCAGGACGGCAATGGGAAGTACAGTTCAATTGCCTGCTTATAATTGGTCAGTATTTCCGAAGTTTGAGGATCGAAATGCAATTATGCAAAAGAAGTTGTTCAAATTATCCGAACTCATTTCCTTTTATCTACGATTGTTTTGGAAAACCAAACCGACAGGTTCAAAGTCTACCTCATCAATCTGTCACCTTCAAATACGATAGCTTACAATCCTTTCTTATTATTAGCTGGTAAACCGGATTCTTTTTGGACTTATTTGGCTTCTTCTATCTTTAGTGGGTTATGCGTTTGTGCTGTCATGCAACCTGCAGATACCGCTTTGACTAGAATGTATGCTCAGCCTACAAGGATTGATGGTGAGTCTTTCTTTAGCTACTTTGTCTCATCTCGAGAATCTTTCTTTCCGAGAATGTATTTTCGCATTTCACTTCTTGATTGCGATACTGACTTTTTCTTGCCTCCATTTCCACTCTTGATCCCTCTGTCTCTCTTCCTGTTGTTCGCTCAAAAGCCAATGGAAGATCGGTAGGAACTCTTTATAGGAATCCAATTCTTTGTCTTTATTTGACTGCTAAAGCAGAGGGAGTGTTGGGTTGGTATAAAGGTACCACTGCCCATCTACTTAGGATAGCTCCTCATACTGTTCTCACTTTGGTCATGAACGAAGGTAAGTACGAAATACGGTTTCTCTGTTCGGATTGTAGAGTGACTGATTCTTTCCTCATTCTTTTCCCTCTCTGTCTCCTCGATGCTCTCTTTTTGCTTCATACAGCTTATCTGGTGAGTTTTTTCGACTTTTGTGGAATTGATACCGCTGTTGAAGAAAGCATGGTACCGAAGAAACTGACCCCTTTTTCTCTCTCTTTCTTTCTCTCCTCTCTCGCTTTATTCTTGTTCGTTCTTTCTTCTTTTTTCATCCTTCTTTCGCTCTCAATCAGCGTTGGTACTCGAATCTCAAAGCTGGACGTAGCGTCTTTGCAGAACCAGTCGAGAAAATCTTGTAATCATAGAACGTCTCCTATAGAACTTTCTTTAACAGCATTTCGTAAACTATACATCGATGGAGCTCTCTTCTGATCGACTGAACATTCACTACTTTATTAAATTCATCATCTCGTTCAACATTCGACTTCCTTCGATCTGCGATCCAAAACGGTGTCGTTTCCGTTGCCTGAGAAAATGGAAAGCGTAGGCAGCTTATGGAAGTGACTGCTTTGAGGACGAGAAGGCTTCGCCTTGGTCAGAGAACAGCTGGAATCATGAAAGATTTGGGCAAACCTAGTACTCACTTTCGTTGCTAAACAGTCGTCGATCTCTACCTCAATGGTTTGTGGGATACAATCTCCATCCCTGACATCCTCCACCAACTCCTTTAACCTTTCCAAAATCTTAAGTTCCTGCTTCTCGAGTTTGGCCTTCTGTAAACCAAAAGGGAGGATCAAAGTCTTGATCATTTCCATTGGAATCCCGTCTACTACCCTTCCATCTTGGACATTTTCCCACCTCTTTGTGACTATCGTAACTATCTCCAAGAGATCTTCTTTCAATTCCAACTTCGGATCGGATTCCTCAAAGACTCGAAGAGTTTCTAAAATCGAAGTCTTTCGTAAATAAATTCTTTGCGATTGAAACTCGAAATCATAGCTTCGAAATTGATGGGAAATGAGAACTAAGAGCCTTTAAACTGTAACGTCGGTCAATCACTTTCACAGAGGAAGGAAAACGAAGCCAGAGAGGAAGACAGCCTTCTGCTTCTATCTCCAGCACCTCCAAACTAGGGAAATCTAAAGGGAGAATCGATTTTGAAGCGGCTTCCTCCCGACTTAAAGAGTCAAAATTGACCCTCAAATGTTTGAGCGATTTCGACGGACCTTGTAGGAATTCCCTCCACTGAGATTGGCTAGCACTATCTGCGATATCCAAAGAGACGAGGTTCTGGAACCTAGAAGGATCCTTATCCCAGATGGCATTTCCAGAGTCGTACCACAGAGCTTTGAGAGGACTAGCAGCGTCTGAAGGATCTTGATCTTGATCTTCGATAGCGTTTCTTCTCAGAGTACTTCTCAGAGTAACAATAGAAGACTCTTGCCAACGAAAAACCATCAAAGCCTTCAGATTAGGAAAACCTTCGAGAAAGTCTGCTCCGTCACCAAGATCTGACGAGCGTGGCGGAAACTCGAGAAAGAGATGCTTTAGCCCCTTTTCGGATTTCTTCAGTAGGTCGAAAAATTCGTCTTGAAGCTCCGGTTCCACTGGTACTCTGACATCCACGTCCTGTAGAGTTGAGCCGAAACTTTTATCATCGAAAAGTTCCAAAATCGATGGATCCCACTTCTCGAGGCTATCCTTTGAAAGGTGAAGAATTCTCCAAAAGCTCTTGTGCTCGTCTACGATCTTCAACCATTGTTTGCACACTCTTCTGATCCTTGTGGTTTCGAATAAGTCTAGACGTTTGAAGATGTCGAAGAGAAGATCTGGAGATAGTGAATCGTTGATGGAAGTCATTGGAGGAGAGATTGATGAATCTTGAAATTTGATCTTTGTGGTTCGGAAGAAGAAAGTTCGAACGGGAAATCGCTTCATTTTCACCTCCTCGGTGCTCACCGACGCTCGAACAGGCTCATCAACACTTTTCTACAAATTAAAGAGACGAAAATTACTTTTGAAAAGAAGGTCAAGTAATGTTACAAAAGGAGATGTCATTTTTGACAGGCGTTCTCGGTCACGATTCAGGAAAGGCGCCGAGAAAATCCTCTTCCCACAACTCTCGCAGAATGTCAACGACACTGAAAGGCAAAACACATCAGAAGAACAAGCTAGAGTTGAAAAGGAGTTGAGGGACAAGTCTGAAGATTGAGGTGCTCTGCCTGCCATTGTGTTCAGAGAAGAAAAGAAGGTGGTAGAGAGAAGTAGTGAACTGTGATACTGATCAAAGAGGGAAGCCCAATTCTGCAGGTCTCTAAAAGACTCTTCCGACTTAGTGAAGCTCCTGACAGGCCGTAGCTTAGTGCTCGAAGGCGGCCGCCAACCGTTATGAGAAGGCAAGAGAGATTGATGAAGTTTCCTCAAAGTCTGTCAAGACGCAGACGTAAAAGGATCATCGTCGTAAACTACATTGCTTGAAAACAGTGGTAGAGAGAGGTTACTATCGAATAGTTTCAGTATCATCTTCTGTTGCTACTCACCTTTCTACTGAGTCTGGACGTCAACCTCCTTGTTTGATGATCTTCTGAGACGAATTCTGCCTGAATTATACCAACCTATGACTCTCAGCGAGTCCAAAACAGATAGAGACTGAAGGAGATCCCACTCAAACAGTTCCAACGAGATCTCCAAACCTGAGGAAGAGATGCTTGAGGGATTGTCTGGATTTCTTAAGGGTGTTGACGATTTGATCTTGATGCTCCTTCTCCACGCATACACCGATGTCGACTTCTTGCAAAGTTGACCCACTTTTCCGATCAAAAAATCTCGAAATCGAAGGATCCCACTTCTTGAGGCTATCCTCTGGAAGGTGAAGAATCCTCCAAAAGCTCTTGTGTTCGTCGATGATCTCGAACCATTGCTTGCAGACCCTTCTACTTCTCGTTGTTTCGATACAGTCTAGACATTTGAAGACGGTGAAGAGCAGATCTGGAGTCAGTGAATCGTTGATGGAAGCCATCGAAGATGGGGTTGATCGATTCTGAGATTTGATGTGATGGTTTAGGAAGAAGAAAGTTCGAACGAAGAATCTCTTCACTTTTGTCGATCTCGGTGTTCGCCGACGCTCGAACAGACCCTTCAAACTTTATGCACGAAGGAAAGAGGCAGAAAATGCTTCAGAAAAAAGATCAAGTTACGATTCAAAAGAAGTTGTCATTTTTGACAGGCAGTCTCAGTCGCGATTTCAGCAGAGTCGTCGAGAAGATTCTCTTTCTACAAGTCTCGATCCCGCAAAACAACAACAAAAAAGAAGGATCTAGAGAAGTAATAGAATCAAAAAATATGGCTGAAGTTTGAGGCAATGTGTCTTTTGTTGTGGTATGGCGGGATGAAGAGAAGTTGATTGAAAGAGAAGCTGTGACAATGGATCAGTGATGGAATACTCTAGGTCTGTAGAAGATCTAAGGAGATCAACGAGGTTTTGAGTGGAATACAGATCGTTTGTGTTTGAACCGAACTCTTGAGGCCAAAAATTTTCTGAGACGAGCTGCAGATTTGTTTCAATTGCGATTGCGGAAGTTCGAACTTGAATTTTCCGATCCGACCTGGTTCGTAAAGGAAAGGAGCGAGAAAGATGAAGATTCTGTAAGGGGAAAAGGAAGAGGGATTGAATTCAGCAAGGCTGCATTCAGGGAATGTTCCGAAGCAAAACTCACCAAATCTTAACCAGCTTGAACCTTGATCTCATGCTCGGATCTCGAAACGACCAAATCTGGAAGATAATCAGTTGTAGAAGCTATGAATGTACAAGCTTGTTCTAGACCGATCTGTTTTGGTTCCGGAGGTACCATAGACATCTTCAACGTGTCGAGATAGGGAAAGCTATAAATTGTAAACGGAACCAGTAAGGTGAAAGAGATCTCGCTCTTGAAACTGATGCTGAGATTTTCTAACGCTGGGAATGAAAGTGTGAACAGAATGGACCTGTTATCTTCTTCGTTTTCTTTGTCGTACCATTAAAAGTAGCTGCCTTTAGTGATATGAAATTTGATTCCATGATCTTGAGGAAAGAGCAAAACGATGCTTGTTCTAGATTCGTTTCTTCGGCGTCTCGTTCTTCCAAAGATTCCATGTAGTCAACCTTTAAGATTTCGAGGACTCCAAATGAAGCTTGACTGAATAGGTCTAGAATGTGACTTGATCCTTTCCTTAGCTTCAGAGACTTGAGTTTCGGAAATGAGCATCCTCTCAACAGTTCAGCATCTTTCCCTTTCTTTTTCCTTTTATCTCCACCTAAGGTGATACTCTCTAAAGTCAAGTGAGATCCAACTAGAAGCCTTGCGACATCCTGAACTGAGATTGAAGTTCTGTCCAACGTTAAGGATCTGAGTTTTCCAAATGTGAAGTGACTAAACCACTTGACTAGATTGACTGATCCCCAACTAAACCTCAGATTTACAAGTTGCCCCAGCTCAACCACATCATTAATCTCACTAGGAAGTTCAGCATTTTCAGGTCCATAGCCATCTGATAAATGAAGATTGGTGACTGAGCTTTGGCAGAGTTGAAGAATTGGTAAGAAGATATCAGAAAGATTTGGGATTTGAGCTTGTCCCTCTTCAGCTCTAGGATAGAAACTGCAGCTTCAAAAGACAAGGGAGGAATGCACCGGAGAATAGCTCATTGAGATGATCCAGCCTATGGATATGCAGCGTCTTGAGACGAGGTAGGTAGAGTCCGTCGGTAGAGATCAATCGGAGGGAAGGCGAGATCCTGAATGCCGCCAAATCAACGTCCTCCAACAGTGGGTTTCTGTTCAAAAGGGTCTTGAGAAATTCCATCGGGATCTTGAGGCTTGGTCTACTCTGATGAATCCTCAGAAACTTCAAATTGGTACCTATCCAACTTGTAAATGAAGGAGACGTCCAATTCAGAGGCAATCCGTAGATGTCGATCCAGAGCTCCTGGAGAGAAGAAATCGAGGTTGTGGTCGGGAAGAAGACTTGCTGCTCAAGATCATCGTCTGCTACAAAAGAGAGATGCAGGCGTGAAAGGTTGTTGCACTTGATCACAGTTGTCCACATAGCATGAGATTGCTCAACCGTCTCCGTTCCCATCGCTAAGAAATTCAAAGTTGACCTAGACTTCTCCACCTCTGTTAAAAGCTCTTTAAAGACCTCTTGGTTATTCTCGAGGTCCGTAAGTTGTCTCATGCGGAAATCCAAACTGTCAAACCGTTGCCCGTGAATTGAGTGACCTTTTTGAAGAGGGCTAGTAAACAACTTGGCTCCCATTGCTTGTCGGATTGGTTTTGCTGCTCGCTCTCAAGCAACTTGAAGTTCTTCGATCCTTGAGATTCTAAAGATACCGGCAGAGGTAGTTGCAGAGAGACCATGTCGAGAATTTCCATCCTCTGACCCAAAGCAAAGATTCCTTCGATGATTGATTCAGCCACAGTGAATGTACGCCTGTTCTTGGTGATTCCATTTGGTCCGAGTAGTCGAAGTCTATTGAGTTTGCCCTTGGTTGCTGATGAAATTGTGGATAGAAGAGAATCGTACTTGGAAGAAGTGGATTGCATGATCTGTTGAGAAGCGGGACCACTTTCCTTCCTCAGATTTCGTTCTAAAGTCTCCCAGAACGGTAAAAGAGGGAGATGGATCTCGTTCTTTGGATAGGAAGAAAGGGAAGCTAGACGTTGGACGAGCTCGATCGCCTGATCTTGAGATAAGTCTCTACCCACTCTTGTGAGATCCAGGATACGATTGATGATGATGTCTGTCTGAATTTGTTTCCTCCAAGATTTACAGACGGCACTGAGGATGGCAAGTTCTTTGGCGTTGAAGAGAGCGAATAAGGGACTCAAAACTTCGGACGGAAAGGTTTCTACTGGATCTTTCATGTCGATTGCTGTACGTTGGCTGGAAGTTGATTGAGTTGACTTGTGGAAGGAGAATGAATCGAAGAGGAATCGAAGAAGAAGGTCTTGAAGAATCTAGATAGGATCGATGGATGCAGTTGGTGGAAGAGAAGAAGATTTCGGAACCTCTCGATGAAGAAAGATCTTCCCATCAACCAACAACTCGATTCTTCAGAGTATCTTCTTTTCTCGTTCAAGTTGATCTCTGATATCAACAATCAGCATCAGAACTAATAGGAGGAGGCATCGTCTCTCTCGCAAGCCACTCTTCTTCTCTTCTTTCAGTTTTCACCTTCGTTCTCCTCTCGTTCTCGTCTCGGTCCATCAAGCACGCAACCTTCTACTCTGTCTTCTCATCTTCAAGACCAAATAGATCTCACTCTGATCCGGAATGGCTCATTCAAAGGAATATCTAAACGGAGAAAAGGCAGGCAGAGAGGCTGGTAGAAAAGAGTGTCTGGACTTTCTGAGGAACAAAGACGGAGAACTCTCTGGAGAGCTGGAAAGATGGCTGAGGGATCAGAACAGAAGGACATCGGTAACTGGAGATCAAGAAGAAGAAAAGAGCCAAGAATTGGAGAGCAAGAGAAGATGGGAAATCAAGAGTCGAACGGACATCAATCAATCGCAAGCAGGCTTCCTCCAGAGGTTCTCTCTATGGCTTTATCTCATTTAGATTCGCATAGATTGATCATGGCTAAACGAGTCTCTTCTCAATGGTATGAGACTATCGACACGAACGCTTCCCTCTTCAAAGTGCTCAATCTTCCACTCAACTCTTTTCGCGAGTGGGACAACTCTATTCTCGAGCACTTCACCCGCAAATCTCAAAATCAGTTGGAGCAAGTGATACTTCCTATGAACCCAACGGTCCCAGAGAATAGTATCCAAGGGCTCGTGGATCTGCTTTCATTATCAGCCTCGACTTTACAAACTCTTTCCTGTGCTTTTGGAACCATACCTTACGCTTCAGCTGCACTTCTGTTCAGTGATAAACTCCGTAATCTACAAGAGCTCAGAAT
>JASXTE010000105.1:0-124517 GCA_030280995.1 Hemileia vastatrix | reverse complement strand
AACACGTTCAGTTTGTAATTTGCAATTCGCAATTCACAAGTTGCCTGTGCCAAGTTCCAATTTGCTTCTGCTTCGAATTTGTCTGTGCAACTGAAGGTGCTATTTTTCTCACCTTTTATCCTCATTCTTTTCATCCACTCGTCTTCATCATCCTGTCTTTTTTTCCTGCAAATTTTCTCCTCTTCTCCTCAGTATACTGTAAGTTCTCATCGTTGACACGCTTAGACCTCTTCAGGTTCAAATTGCAGGTGGTGATTCATTTTATTTGCCTTTTTCTTCTCGTGAAACTAGTGAAAACCGTTCACTGTATCATTTTTCAAGTCGATTGCTCACTTCATTCATTCATTACTTCCAATGATTTCGTTGTCGCACGAGAATAACTCAAACACACACCAAAGTCACTAACTGAACTTTTTGCTCGAACTTCGAGTTGATCGAATGCAAGTCTTGATGATCATTTTATGATTCAAACAAGTCAATTGTTATCCTGATCGTTATTTTCTTTTCAGTTGATTCATGCAACTCAATTGTTAGTGAATTTTTTTTCTCTTCTTTTGCAAGTTGATTTCAATAAAACATTGTCTATTTTTCTATTTTTTTTTATATTTTTATTATTTTTTTCAATTTGGTTTGTTGATGACATAATCAAAATTTTTTGCAGTTTGCAGCAATTTACCAATTGATCCAATTGAAAGTATTTTTGCCACGTTTAATGTTCACAGTTTTGAGAAAAAAGGGAAAAAAGAAAAAAAGAATAAAAGAAAAAAAGAAAAAAAGAAAAAAAGAAAAAAAGAAAAAAAGAAAAAATTACACCTTGAGAAACATTCGATTTTGACATATTTTGCAATACATGTCATGTCTCTTGGTAATTAATGCAATTCATTAAGAATTTTAAAGCCAGTAATCGACTGGGTGAAGTGGAAAATCAGATCACTGAAGCAAATTACAAGAGGATTATCATAAAATTATTTCCTTTTGCCAGATGAAAATTCGTTTCTCCACTCACACTCGACACACACAGACAAGCAAAGAGATGAAAAGAGCATGAAAAGTCTTAGTCTTTATCTACAGACAACTTGCACATGTACCAATTTTATTGATGAGTATTTTGATGTTTTCTGTTCGGTCCAAAGCTCGACAGTTCATCTTACAGCTTGGACAAGGCAAGGACACAAGTCGACAAATGGTCGACAAGTCGTGAGTTTGTGAGTTTGTGAGTATGTAAGTCTTAATGATGTTGAAATGATCAATTGGACCATTTTAGAATTACTTGCAATGACGATGTTGCAATGGCCTTCTTTTGCAGATGACAGAACAGAAAGTCCGAAGATGTCGTCGTCGATGATGATGATGATGATGATGATGATGATGATGACAATGGTGACAATGACAACCATGAGAAAGATGACAAAGATGACACTGGATAACTGTGATGATGCTGGAAGCAAGGGACAGACAAGTTTTAAAGTACAAACTCACCTAAGCTCAAAGTCACTATTTGAAAAGGATGAGAAGTGAACATCGACAAACAAGTGGAAAAAATCATTTTACATTTTGCACCAAGACTTTTTTTTATGTGTGTGTGTTGTTATTTCTTTCCTTTCTGTTCTTTCTATTCTTTCTTTTCTTTTTACAAGAAGTTCCTGAATGTTGCATCCTGCATCCTGATTCTTCATGATGCATTAACGGTGCGGATGGTTGACTGCATCATCCTAGCTCATTGTCAATAGAGTAATGTACTCTTTCAAACAGTTAGAATAGATATTTTACACTCTGACGCTTTAATAATTTTAGAATTTTCCAATATTGACTCGAGCGCCTAGCATAAAGGTTTGTCGCAACCTGCAACTTTAAACCTTAAACCTTTTAACTTGGCAACTTAACAACTTACCAAGTGAGAATCTTGCAGCCATTTTCTTCTGGCCAACAGATGCAGTGGGATAAAAATTATGAAAAATAGTGAAAAAATGGTGAAAAATTCCTTCTTTCCACCTGCCAGTGAATAAGAATACTTTTACTTTGCTCTACTTTACTTTACTTTACTTGTAGGCTGCATCCTATAGAAAATAATTTAAGTGAAAGTGCATACACACAGTCACAATTGTTACTTTATTCATCCTGGGATCAGATGTAACTGACGTATCAGACTTATCTGACGTATATGACGCATCAGACGTATCACAAGTATCAGATGTATCAGATGTACGTGTCTCTTCCAATGAATTCGATCATTTCACTTAGAAAGAACTCTTCATCCATGATTGCTCAGTCGACTGTTATGATGGTGTAGAAAAATCATGTTCGACAAATGCACATGAATCAAAAAAAATTGATACATTTTCCAGAGATATTCACTTTTGAGCGGTTTAGTCAAAGACACAAGGTAAAATTAATTTACATTAGAACAATATACTGGTGTACAGTTGAATGAGATAAATGATCGCTTGAGTGTCGACATTTAAAGAGTTGCTGATTGTTCTAAGCTGAGTGTTCAAAGTCGATCTTTGCAAAAGACAAGGTGAAAAGTCAAAGAGTGAAAAAGCTAATCATCCGGTGAACAAAGTATATAAAAGAGAAAAAGAAGAGAAAAAGAAGAGAAAAACAGAGAAAAAGAATTAGAAGAAGAGAAAACCTCTGACATGGTCATCTTGATGCGAATGAGTGAACTTACTAGTTCCTGTGCTATGTCAAGACGAGGACAATGATGGTCGAATTGATGGCCCATGTATTATCAAAAGTTATTTCGTTTTTTTTTCTTCTCCTTTTTTTCTGCAAGAGGATTGTTTCAACATCACGTTCAAACAGTGAAAAGTCTTGCCGCAAGTTTGTCTTGTATGCTTTTTATTTTATTTGATTCTTTTATCTCACATAAGTGGAGTGTGTACAGTGTGTACAGTAGTCTGTGCCAGGCGAAAATGATGCTCTTTACCAGTGGGCATTTAACGGTTAAACCCTGCAAAACCAAAAGACAAAAAGCATCCTTTAATGGTATTTGTCATGACTAATGTGCCATTCTGATGATACACATCGTTCAAAGAGTAACGTTGACTCACAGTTCTTTTTGTATAATTGTCCCTTTTTGCCGAATAGTCATTAATCCGCCAAAATTACATCTGTTCAAACACACACACACACATACACAGAGACTTCCTTTACAGTTGGATGCAATTTCATCCCAAATTGCATGAATTGTGCAGTCATTGATGATGATGATAAATGTAAATAAACTCACCTTGTGACTCATTTATTCCCAAGGAGTTAATGGAATGAATTTTCTTTTGCAAAAAGGCTAATGATTTTTTCACCCATCATCTACATCATTCACATCTTCTACATCATGTTCATCATCGACTTGTGAGAACACTTGCAAGTCTTTGAGTAAGTCTATGAACAAGTCTTCGAACAAGTCTTCTCTTGTAATCGTACCAACACCAAGTGAAGAAGTAAAGAAGTAAAGAAGCAAAGAAGCAAAGAAGCAAAGAAGCAGAGAAGTAACTGACAACACAGATGATAACCAGGATGACGTGGACAACAAGAGCAACCATGTTGACAAGATGATTTACAATCTATCAAGTTGTAAAGTAAAAACGTTTTTGCCTCGTCGATTGGATGCAAATGAAAATGTTGAAGAAGGTAGAATGAAAAGAATATTGATAAACATGCACTTGAATTCACAAGTTGATGCCCTTTCTTTTGATAAAATTTCGATTGAAAAAATATTCAACTTGGTACAAAGAGTTTTTTAAGCTTGAGGTGAAAAAAAGGACAAAATGTTCCAAGGATGTTCTTGTGTGTGATCGATATCGAGTTCAATTATTGAAGAGTCCACTTGGCAACAGAAGCGAAAGGCGAAGGGGTTGAACACACTAGCGTTAATGTTGGATTTAACGAGCAAACTGTCAAAAGCAGCAAGGAAGAAATTTCCCTCAATTCCTCACAAGTAGTTGTTGAGGTTAATACTAGATAAAATGAAGGAAAGAAAAGAAAGCACAAGTACAAGAGAGAGAGAGAGAGAGAGAGAGAGAGAGAGAGAGAGAGAGAGAGAGAGAGAGAGAGAGAAGAAAGTAAAACAAAAAGAAAGAAAGAAATAAAGAAAGAAAGAAAGCAGTAGCATTCATGTAAATGTCCAAACATCCTGAGTCAAAGTCGGATGCTGAAAGTATGAAAAAAATATGTGCCAACTCACGTATGTACATCCTCTACTTGACGAGTGTGAGAGCTGACTCAGGGTAAGACGTTCAATTAAATTAGATTCATTGTTACGTGAGTCGAATTGTGTGTCATTATCATCTTTTTTTACTTTTACTCCGGTACACGGGCAACAGGGAGAGAGGGAAAGCATAAAATAACTCATGTGAGTACTAAGGGATAAAATCGATTAGATGACTATTCCAATTGCCACCATATAATGTGAAACAGTTTGACTTTTAATCTTGGCTGGAACCGAGCTGTAGTGTCAGACAATTTACTTTAAAATGAGAGGGATTGCGTCGTCGAGTGTCACAGGCAAGTTTCCAGTCGCGACTTGTGAGTGTTTTAAAATGTTTCAAATGTTCCTGTTATGTGTAGCAAGTTCGATAAAATGGGATAATGAAAAGATCGAACTGGTCGAGTAAAGAAATAAAGAAGCAAATAAGAATCCAAAGTTGACAGGTTCACAATTCATCCTTGGATACATTTTCACTGGTCCTTTCCGAGGTTTGAGAGGTTAGAAAAGTATATAAATTATCCACAGTTCTTTCACCAATATATTCAGTAATTTTCTGTCCATTTGTAAACAAAAGAAGTGTTGGATAAGCGTCAACACCGTAAGATGTGCATAATTGATCATATTGAGAACAATCAAGTTTTGCAACTCGAATGTCCTTTTCATGGACTAATTTGGTGGACAATGTGTCCACAATGGGATTCAAACGTTTGCAATGACCACACCATGGTGCCTGTCAACAAAATTAGCCAATCAGTTAATAACAAGCCGACAGATTATCACAAAGATTCGTGTGAGTAAGAAACAGGAAAAAGGAGGAGGAGAAAACGGTCATGACTGTGTCAATTTGCGGTTGTCGCTCGAAAAGACTAAAGTTCACACAGTCCAATCTTAACTCATCAACATCAAGGATTGTAAGAACGTTCATGCTCACACTCGTAAATCCAATATATAAAAGTAAACGTAACTCACCATGAACATAACCAATGTTGTTCCTTGAGAGATAACCAGTTGAAAGTTTGATTGAGCCAAATGTACAACCAAATCTTCCGAACGTACAAGATCAGAGGTAACTTTTTCTTCTTGTGTCTTGAGTGAAATATATTCTTTAAATGAATCTAAAGTTCTTTCACCATTGTACTTATCAACTAATTTACCATCGACAATCCAAAGAAGAGTCGGATAACCCATGACTTTGTATTCACTGCATACACTTTGATGAATTTCACAATTTACCCTTGAAATACGAACAGATTTGTCATGTTGGAATGACTGAGCTAATTTCAACCACTTAGGTTCTAGTATCATACAGTGACTGCACCAAGGAACCTTTCCGTTAGAATGAGCAAAATTAATTAATAGATTTATCGATTAATTAGCAAATTCGGCAATGCATTAGGCATAATACATTAAGCAATAAAATACTCACATAAAATTCAACAAAATGACGTCCTTTGGATAAAAACAGCTCAGCATTAGCGGCCGTCAATTCATACAAACCAGACACTGGTTGGTCAATGACTAGATCGTCGTATTCACGATCAGTAATATAATCAACTTCGTCTGTCCATTCATCTTCAGTTGATTCCTCTTTTTTCAATTCGAATGACATTTGCTTCCTCAATAATTCCAATAATGAAGTTAAATCACGAGGTCCTTCATATTCAGCGCCTACTTTATCATGAGCCATGTACAATTTGAGTGTAGGCAATGATGAGACTGATTCATCAGAGCACAATTCCTTTTCTACAGAACAATCAACCGAAGCAACTAATACCTTTGATTTGGGTTGATTATTGACTAGATTTGCCAAGTTATTCCAGGTGCCACTGAGTGAAATGCAATGAGGACATCTTGTCGATGAAGCATCAAAAGAAATAATAATCAAGTCAATCAACAAGATGTTCAGTGTCAAATGAACAAAGGTATATTAGAAGATAGAAAAACAGGGTGCAGGGAAAGAATACCCTGTGAGGAAATGATATTGAATGGAAAAAAAGCTGTTTTATTTACCTGGGTGAATGAAAATTGACAAAAAGGTTGACATCTGATCCAAGAAGACGAGTGAAGGTTTTCTTGGTAAGTCTTTTGTCTTGGCAGTCAACGTTTGGGCAAAAAAGATTAAGGATGAACAATATGACACCGATAGATCTACCGATATATTCCATAGATGTCATTTTCAGGTTACTCGTTGCTAAGTTATTATTCGGGGGATTTGAGTGAATTCTTGTGTCGATTTTCCCTTGCAGTGATATTCAACAATCCAAGGACCTTGAGGACCTTTTGGAAAGGTGAAGGTGTCTGCTCAGTGTATTCAAAGTAAATCACATGAGAAAGGGGAAAAGAGATGTCGATAAATTGACAGGTTGACAGATTTAAATGTAACAGGGGTTCCACTGACTGTGAGTGTGTGTACAAGTCTTTTAGTTCGTGGTTACGAGTAGCAAATCTGTCACCATGAGAGACCAAACACAGCTGAATCCAATCAGCTGACGGCACCGATTCTTCCAACCGGCTCTTGCGTGATGGTTGTTTCTCTTTTCTCTTCTCTCTCTCACTTCACTCTTCTCTTCTTTATCCTTCTCTTTGGTCTCTCTGCTGCCTCCCCTCTTGTCTCTTCTCTTGTCTCTCCTCTCTGCCCCCCGTCCTCAACTTGCCTTCATCATCATCATCATCATCATCTTCTTTTTCTTCCTTTTTTCTTCCTCTTCCTCATCAACATCACACGGTTTTCCTCCTTTTTGTTCTTCTCATCCTAATGCTTTGCTCTCACACGGCACTTTTGTTAATTTGATCAACCTGATGACGGACACTTGAATTATCCTTCTCATGTGCTTTTGCTTCTTTTCTTTCTTTCCTCTTTTTTGCACGAAATGGACATCACTTACAAATGCACTTATTGTCTCTTGTTATCACTACAATGTACACTTACATCATACATCATGTTAAATGGAAAAGATGATGGAATAAATTGTCAAAAAAATCACTTGCCACAACATTTAATGGTTGTCGGCGATTGTGTAAAGTGTTAACATCTTGTATACGTTTTCTCTGTATGTCTGTGTGTGTGTTTGTGTTTGTATCTTGTGTCATCATTTGTCGCGGTTACAATTTACAATTTTACCATTTTATCTCCTTTTCAGATGTTTCCTTTCTAATTCAGTGACAGAGTCTTTGTGTGAAAAATTCTTTGAAGAAGAAAACAGTTCTTTGTTGAAAAAGCCCTGAAGTCACCGTAGGAATCATTTGAAAAAGTAAAAAAAGTAAAAAAAGTAAAAAAAGTAACATACAATCTTTGTCCAGGATAAAAGTGGTCAATGTGATTCAAGTAAAAAGTTGGACAACTTTTTTTTCCTCCTCATCCTCGTATGTCTTGAATACAAATCTATAGAAAGTTCGAATGTTCTAATATTGTAGTTTTTGTTGTTGTAAGAAAAAATAAGTATATAAAAGTTGTCACAAAGTTGTATTGTGTCTGTTAACACAGGTGAATATTTGTCCCTGTATTTCGTTACTCGGTCTTTGGTACATAAATACATTGTATTTTTTGCATTTTCTCTGTGGTCAAGAGAAAGATGGTTAAGCCAAATGCTCGTGCCACAGTGTCGAGTGAGCGAGTAGATTCTGTCTTCGCGGATTTACCACTCGATTCCTCGCATTGGACTGCCAGTCCTCAGCCTGCCCGCTGCAACTGCCAACTGCCAACTGCCAACTATGGCACAAGTCGACTAGAAGAGTGCAACACTGCAACAGTACATCAGTAAAACAGTGCCAGTGTCTCTTCAACAAGCAAACAACTCTTCTCAACCAGTTGTGAAGGCCAGTTCTGGTGCCGCTCGATTGTCTCTCCCTCTTTCTTCATCTTCTTCATCATCTTCATCATTCGCTCTGTCACTGTTTGTCTCTGTTGCTCTTTCTCTTCTCTTCTCTTTACTTGTTCTCTTCTTCTCTTTCCTTCAGTCTGCTTTGACTCTTCGTCCGAACATCTCTCGACTCGAGAAAGAGGGAGAGACTCACACAGACAGACAGACACAAGAACACACAAAAACCCTCACACCTTTTCACACAAAGCTGTATCACTTGTGACATCACACATTGCTACTTGCACATCGCTCTACTCTTCACGACATCACACAAGTAACAACGTAACAACATCACATCCCAACATCCCAACACCGAAAAATCTTTTCAATAATTCGTTTAAAAAATTTTTCCCTGTTGCTCACTTGTTCAAATGTTTGATGATCATGTTCTTCTTTTATATCGGGTGTACATTTGTTTTCACTCAACAACATCAAGTCAACAACATTCCGCGACATCATCATTGATTTTCGCATCTCAACGATAAATTCACTAAACAACTTCACTAAGAGTGGGTTAAATTGCAAGTTGATTGGAAGGATAAAATTTGTTTCCAAAAGACGGATCAAATAACATTTCGTCTCAGTTGCCATTTTACAACATGTTTTACTGTGATTTGTCTGACTCACAGTCAACAGCCAACACAATCCATCGTTTCAATGATGATGATGTTGTTGATGATAACAAAACTGCCCAGATAAACAAGTGTTGTTACAAAATCAATTGAATTTGATGTTCGAATGTTTAAATTGCACCTGGTTGACACTTTGCCAATCAGCAGCATTCGCATGATAAATCATGCTCAAAAAGTTGTCCTTTTCATCATCCATGAATGATGATTCAAAGCGTGAGACGTCGAATAATCATGGGGATGAATTTGCCTTGTCTCAGAGTAAATTCACTCAATGTTCTAGTCACCGAGATAATTTGTCTGGCGTTTCCATCATTTGTAATCCCGAAACACCTTGTACCTTGTCAAGCGGTAAAATTGACGCCATAAATCGCACAATGCAATCCTCAATTAACGGTCAACGTGCCTGTCATACTTCACAACTACAATCATCAGCAACAAACTCAATTCGATCCGGTGTTCTTTCAACAACCATTCCAACTGACAGTGGGTGAGTTTCATCATTTCATCATTTTATCATTCTATCATATAATCATTTTGTCATTTCACCTGTATCAATTTTCTTTCTTTCATTTCCTTCCCTGCTTGAGATAAAGTCACACTTTTTTGGCTCAACACTTTCTTCATCTTGACAACACTTGTGCTTCAACTCACTTTTACTTTTAAACGAGTTTGTTTGAAGTTGCTTCTTTTTTCTTCTTTCTTTGTTCTTTGTTCTTTTTTTATTCTTTTTTTTCACTTTTCCATTTTTGCATCAATCACTACTTTGTTTGCTTGCTTACCCTATGCTGACAAAGTTGTTTTGTCTCATGTTTCACTTGTTCATCAATCCACAGTGAATTTTTTCACTTGGCTCGTCAGTCAATTGATGAAAAAGTTACTCGACGTTTTGCCTGAATGTGCATCTGCCGTTTATCTCGAGCCACCAATGAGAGATACTTTGTATATTTTGAATGTTCCTTACGATTTATGTATAAATATACAATTCGCTCATTGTCAATTGACATGTCAGGTCATGTATCTAACAAACTAGACTATTTGTTTCCTTTACCCCTAGAGTGAATATACCTGATGTTGGATCACCTCCGATCCAATCCAAATGTAACCAAAAGACCTCGATATTTTTCACAATGACCTTTGTGTATTTGTAACGTAGTGTTATTGACTATTATAACTGTCAAAATGTTGATTGGAACATTGTTCTTCTATTTTATTGATGTTACAAACTGAACAGTTGGACAGGTTCATCGACGTCATATTCGAAAAGATCAAAGGTTCCAAATGTGGCGAGTGTTTCTTGTGCCTCGGCCAACAAAGGGAATCAAGTTAAGCCACCAGCAACTGCCTTCAACACCCTTACAATGACCAAGAAAAATGTATCAACCTCGTTGGAAGGACGAAACTCACCAATTAAAACAATTTCCTCCAAAGTCACACCTCCAAGTCACAGTCAAGTTGATGACGAGGTTAAACATATTTTACGGGAAACATCATTATCGATGGATGAGGAAGTAGGAGAAAGTCAAAGGGATGGAAGAGATGGAAGAGATGGAAGAAATGAACGAAGTGAAAGAAATGAAAGAACTGTAGGAAAAAAGGCAAAAGGAGAAAAGGAAAATGAAGAAGAGCAGAAGAAAAACTCACAATGGAAATCGAATTTTCGAGGCAGTGAATTTACTTCACGTCATGCAAGTGCAACCATTAAGTCTGTAGCCGAGTTGAATTCAAGACAAGCAGCTTATGTAACGTCAAATGCATCAACAGCATGTCAAGAAAGCGAACTGACTAAAAAACAACGAGAACAACGTCGAAAGGAAATTAAGCGTGAATTTGCTAAAAATTGGCAAAGTGAAGCAAACAATTCCATGGACAAGTCAGGATGTAATTTGTCATTCGTATTTGATCCATCTGGTCGATTGATTTATTATTGGTCAATGATAGTATCATTGGCCTTTGTTTATAATTCTTGGGTCATAATGTATCGATTTGCCTTTGACGAGATAAACGATTCAACCTCTACAATGTGGCTTCTGCTCGACGGAATTGCCGACATCATTTACCTGGGTGATATACTCATCAGCTTTCGAATAGGTTATTTGGAAGAAGGTGTTTTACAAACAGACAGTGCCAAATTGCGTCAACATTACATGAATTCAACGGTATTTTATGTTGATTGTCTGTGTTTGTTACCACTGGATTTTCTCTACTTGTCCATTGGATTCAACTCAATATTAAGATGCTTTCGAATGGTCAAAATTTATCGATTTTGGTCATTTTTAGACCGAACCGAAAGACACACCAATTATCCCAATGTGTTTCGTACAGTTTCATTGGTGCATTACATCCTGGTCTTGTTTCATTGGAACGCATGTATATACAAGTTGATATCAAAGAGAGAAGCATTTCATTCCAATGACTGGTTTGGCCAATCTCGTCTTGAAGGATGTCCAGATGTTGACTGTGATTATTTACACGCATTTTATTGGAGCACTCTTGCACTCACCACCATTGGCGATTTGCCAAGGTGAGTTATTCACTTTGTCCTTTGATCTTGCAAATTGCTCTTCAGTCTTTGTGGCCTCTTGACTGCTGCTGTGTTGTTGTGTGTTGTTTGGTTGTTGTTGTGTTGTTGTTGTTGTTGTTGTTGGTGGTGGTGTTGCATCGGTGTGAATGCTACGTTCACTTCATTGAATCTATTGAGTCCATTGAGTCCATTCAGTCTATTGAGTGCTTTCACTTGGTCCATTCGGCACACTCGACGGACTCGAAGGACTCAAATGACTCGGATGACTCTTACTGTCTTAGTGTTAGGTGCAAATATCCACTTTTTGCGTGACCAGAATGACCGACAGGTTTATTCAATTACTTTGAACGATGAACTTGACGATGGTGACTAATCTTCTTCTTCCATTACCCATTATCCATTATCTTTTATCTATTTGCATCATCCTTGGTGGGCATTTGTCTTCTTCTTGTCCTGTTGAATAAACCTACTGGTCTATTGTTCATGGGTGTATCTTTATATCTTTAAATCTTTCAATGGTTCAATCGCATTTGTTCTCATCCACACACCGATTGTCACTTTGGTCCATCCGTCCACTGATCGGTCAATTAGACCTCGAAGCAAAGGAGAATATGTTTTCTTGATCATTGAGCTTTTGATGGGATTATTTCTTTTAGCCACAGTTCTCGGCCACATCGCCAACATTGTCACCAATGTCAGTGCAGCTCGATCCTCCTTCCAAGGTAAACACTTTGTTTCATCCTGTATTATTTTTGCTCTTCTCTTTTTTCCTTTTTTCCTTTTTTCCTTCTCCGATTGCTGTTCAATAATTCACCTTATCATTCGGTATTACCTTTCAACTTTGTGATGTTTTATTTATTATTGATTTTGCAATTAACCATTTTCATTTTTATGGCGATTGAGTTACTTATATTTCTTGTTTTTATATGTGCTATATCCTTATGTCCGTGTATCTCTTTGTATCTTTGTATCTTTGTGTATTCTCGTATCTTTCTCTTTCTCCATCCTCACATCTTCACGCGCAACAATTCTTTAGGTCTGTAATGAAATAAGGTCATGAGTCATGAGTCATGATGCAGCACAAAGAGACTCGAATATATATATATATATATATATATATTCTTGTTGCATTTATGTGTTCTTTGACCATCTGACCATCTGACCATTTCACCATTCACTTGACCTCTTGAGGTATCCAAGTGTCCAAGTCAACCCTTACTTAAATTGAAGAAGGTGCTTCTTCATCCGTACAAGCAATGAAAGTACATTTAATAGTACGAAAAGTCACACATCACTCTTACCCAATGAGAGAAAATATTCGACCTTTTGTTCAGAATGATCAGTTGACTTTGTCACACTGACTTTCTTCGTCTCTTTTCTTGACATAAAATTTTTTAATTTTTCTGCCATATGAGTAACTTCAATTGAGTGACATTTAAGCTGGTTCTTTCCTTTCCTTTGTCAAGTCATCCTTTGACTGGCAAGTTGTTGGAGTTGAAATTTATTTAAAACTTATCTAATGGATGAATTCACCCTTTCAATTGCTATTAACTCGATTTGTCTTGATTGTCTCGATAACAGTCACCCACAGAATTGAGTGGAAAGGGAGCAAAGCAATGAATTAAGAGTCGACTTTCCTATGATGATGATGATGATGATGTAGTATAGTATGATTAATATTGAATCATTTGTTCTTTCTATTGTAAGAAGCGAAAAGCTAAAAAAGAAAACTTTGTGAGTAAAAATACTTTTATTATTCAATATTTTTTCGTGGTAATTCACAATTTGCGTCAAAATGATTCTATTAGTGGTCGTCCTTGTACTCGAGTTCAATTTTCTTTGTCGACTTGAATAAGTTTGAAAGGAAAGAGGATTAAACTTGATGATGGACCAGGTTCAGGTCAAAGTGATTTACTTTTCCTTAGTTCATGCAAGTGAATGACACCCAAAGTGAAATTAAGCAAACAAAGAACGTGAGATTTTCCTCAATGAGATAATCAAACAAATGTGAATTCAACTGTTCGTCGAGTGCGACGAAAATAATGCAACATTATTATTATAAGAGTAATTTTAAAGGACTCTAGTGAGTTCTTCTGTACCGTTCTATTCTCTTCTATTCTATTCTATTTTGTTCTGTTTTGTTCCATGAACTTCTGTTGCTGCTGATTAATTATTCAGTTGGACTTCAATCGTTGTGAAAGGCACACAAAGTTCTTCTTCTTCTCCTTCTTCTTCTTTTTCTTCTCCTTCTTATGAAAATAATTAGTTTTTGAATAATTTTAATGTCAAGTTCAGATCAGGATTTATTCACAGTATTTCATCCTTGACCAGATCGGATTAATGATTATTTATGTTGGGCTTTCAAAGTCTCTCTTCTTTGGCTCTTCCATCACTTTTAACTCGACTCAGCAAAAAGTCGAACATTTTTTCCAATTTGAACAAAACTAAATTGACATTGACTGATGGATTGGTTCATTGTCTTGCTGTGAAATCCATCTCTAAGCATTTGAAATTTTGCCATTGGGCATCCAATGATTTCCTTCAGTTGGTCGATCAATAGGACACCATCTAAGTCGTCAGTCGTCAATCGACATTCGACAGTCCACACTCTACAACCAAATGAACCATAACAGAGTCATTTGTTCTCTGTTCTTTTAACAAATCTCTTCTTTCCTCAAGTCATTTATGTAATATCGGGTCATCGAGACAATCCAAATTGAATTTCCCCCTCATCTGTGGAAATCACGTTGCGCCACTTTTTATCTTCAACTATTATTAATATTGGTAATACAATAAGTTGGTAAAATTCAATGATCTGACTGAATGGAACTCTTTCATCTCAGTAAGCTCGTATTTTCTCAAAATTTTATCCTGAACAAGGGTTAAATTTGTCGACAATTAAATGTCAATATTGTCACTCGGAGCAAATTTGCATCAATGAGTTTGGTAGATCCAGCGAATTGGTTCAAAATTAATCTTCAAACTGTACATTTGTCAATCTTCTTTGACTTTTTGTTGCCCGGGAACTCTTTGTCGTCTTTGTACTCTTTGTACTCTTTGAAAGTCGTTGTCAGTGAAATTTTTCTCACTGATTATCTCGATTTAGTTGACTACAACAGTATCGATAGTTATCCAATGGCACTTCTTCCTTTGGCTGTCGTGAGATGGTTGGTGAGATAAATTTGATCATTTTTCAGTTCATCCGTCGGAAAGTCCAGGCAAAGAAACATTCTACAAGTCCACACACACATACACATACACAATAGATTCTTCAGCCTAATTTGAACTGTCACACCAATTAGTTATCTTCTGTTGGACTGACTGATCCATACATGAAAAAGGGCTAAAATTCGATGCCCAGCCGACTGATTTATCGAGCTGATCGAAACTCATTGCAACCTTTTAGTTGGTGAGTGCATCGGCACAAAGTGTATCGAGCTGCAGTCAATTGTTTCAGCGACAAACAAAACTACAAAGACATGAATGACAGTCACAAGTAAAGGGTGAACAAAGTGAATGCAAGTTTCCGAGAGAATCGAGTTAACTTGCCATAATACAAAGACAAGCAATGTGCAGGTCCAGTAACAATAAGAGACTTTCTTGACTTCTCTCAGTTGTCTCGGTTGCTTTCAGTTCTTTCACTTCTACCAGTTCTGCCAGTTCTGTTACCCATAAACGTGACCACAGTACATTTTTGTCTGCAAGTGAGTTTTCTCTGTCTTCTCGAGCTGGGAATAAGGCATCAACAAACATGCCATCAATTCACCCTCGGATGGCTGGACTCTGCAACTTTCCACGGTCCAATGTTACCTCCAGCTCAAGTTGGGATGTTTGACTTGATATTCTTGTCTTTTCTCTTCTTATTCTTCTTCTCTTCTTATTGTCTCTTCCTCTCTTTTCTCTCCTTTCTCTTTGCCTTGTCTCGCATTTACCTTGTCATCTTGTCAACTTGTCAGGATGTCAGGTTGTCAGATTGGAATAAGCCATTAAACTTTTTGTCTCTTCTTCGCTTCTTCCGAAGATACTTAATCCCGACTTCATGGAGACTTATTTACATTAACAGTAAAATTTATTAATTTTTACCCGTTGTCTTTACCAACTAACTCATGGCAAAGACTAAAAGACACAACGACACAAACACACACTCACTCACTCGCTAATGCCGTTGACACTTGCACTCGTCAGTACAAAGCAACTTATGACCCAAATTAAAAGTGATATTGACATTTCATGTCATTCTATCTTTCCATCACAACCCATAATTCGATCATTCGATCCATTTGATTGGTGACTGATCGAACTCACCGAAAAACGATGCTTTTTCGCCTTTTTGACCTTTTATAATGACGATTGAGTGGCCATTGACTTGAAGATGATTGCAAATGTACCACTTTGATTGATTTGATTGAAATTGATGATGTTACACAGCGATATACATAAATTTATAATTTTATTGCTCATGTCAAATGATCCATTGACTGGAATGATCAAAGTGTGTTGGAGAGAACATTTTGTTACCCCAAAACATCCGAGGATCCTTGAAATACCCAAAAAGAACCTAAAGAACTTGGAGAATCCAGAATAATGTTGATAATCATGGCCATCGATTCCTTTTATTTCAATTACAGCTTTATTACTCTTGCAATTGATTAAATTTATTTTATTATCTTTATCCCATTCAGCCAAGTTGGATGCAGTAAAAACTTACATGAGGATGAGACGTGTGCCAGAACATTTGAAAGTCAAAGTAATTAAGTGGTTTGATTATCTCTGGTCTACTCAGAAAACTGCCGACGAAGAAAAGTCAATTGGTTTTTTACCAGGTTGGTGAACTTTTTTTTTCCTTTTTTATTGCTTTCACTTGTATTTTCATTATTTATTGAATCTATTTGTGCACTTACCGGAACGTGTTTCATCGGATATTTCGCGTTATATCGTTTTTCATTTTGTGATTTTTCCTTCACACCTGCATTTGAATATTTATATATTTGCTTTTTTTTCTTTTTCATAAAACAACATTTTCATCTTGACTTCAACTTCGGACACTGTAACAATTTGAATGGTTCGAATGATGCAAATAATTCATTGACATTAACTGAAATTCACCCGCAAAACCAATCGAACTTTAAAACATGTTTTCAACTTGTTTCCACCAAATTTAACCTTGGAATATGTCTTTTTTCTTTTTATGATTTATCACACTCCGCAAACGAATCAAATCGATCAAATTGTAACTGTTACTTGTGGTCATTGCAACTGACATTGTTGATGCTATTTTTGGTTGATACAATTTTTGCTGTTGCAATGTTTCCATGAATAACATTTAACTCGTTCGCTCATATGACTGGCCAATGGACAAACAAATCATCTGGACAACCTTAATCTCACATAAATAACAACAAATGTCTGCATCATCGCACTACAAATCGCTGTTTCTCTCTTTCTCTCTCAATGATAAAATATTTTCTTCCATTTTGCTCATGCATTTTCAACATGGTTATTGTCATGATAATGTTGACACATGGGCAACTGTTATATGTAACTTTTTCTCACTGATTTTATCGTGGAAATTCGACTCCCAACTTGCTTGAACAATGAACACTGAACACCGAACACTCGACTGTGAACACTGAATTTGATGCTCAATTGAACAATGGTCATTATCATGTCACTTTGGTGCCGTTGGATGTGTCACTGATCAACCTGTTCATCTTCTTCTACTTGTGTCTTCTTCTTCTTCTCGATACTTGTTTCTTGTTTCTGTTGGTTCATCTGGTCGCTGGTTACTGGTTACTCTTGATGCTGCTGATGCTTTCTCTTGTTTCTCGGGTCTCTCTGATTGCCGGATCGAATGTCAATTTTGGCAACAAAATTTATGCCACTGGTCTTATTTCAACTTGCTTTTTGCTTCTTGGCTTCTTGCATTGCTGACTGACTGATAAATAATTCAGCCAAATTGAAGGCCGAAATAGCCATTCATGTTCATCTGGACACACTGAAACGAGTTGAAATATTTCAAAATACCGAAGCTGGATTTTTATGTGCCCTGGTTCTACGACTTCAGCCTGTCTTATTTTCCCCTCAAGATTACGTGTGTCGAAAAGGTGAAATAGGCAAAGAAATGTACATCGTCAATCGCGGTAAACTTCAAGTTGTCGCCGATAATGGCAAAACTGTCCTGGCAACTCTTCGACCAGGATCATACTTTGGTGAAATATCGATACTTAACATGGGACCTGCTGGCAATAGGAGAACTGCATCTGTCAGATCAGTTGGTTATTCAGACCTTTTTTGCCTCAATAAGAATGTGAGTTGTCAAGTTCATTGACTCTTTTTCCATGTTTACTGAGATGCTGATGATACTGATGATACCGATGAAACTGATGATTCCGAGAAAACATCATTGATTATTCTGTTGTTATTTTACTTTTTCCCTTCGGTCTTCCAATTTGTTCTCAATTGCTTTTTCCTTTTGTCCCTGTAATTGGAGTCTTGTGACTGCTCTTTGCAACTTGTGACTTGTAACTTGCTACTTGCCATTCGCAACTCCCAGTCAGCATGAATCGTGGACTTGTTCACTTGTTCACTTGTCGAGTTGTTCGGTTCTTCGATTGTTCAGTTGTTACAATCAAGTCCACCTCACCGACTATTTCTATCGTTGCCGAGCAATCACTTGTTCTAACCATCCTCAATTATTTTTCCTCAATGAGAACAGTTTTCTCTTGTATTTGGGAGAATTCTCATCATTTTTTCATCTCAATGTACAATCGGTTTCTTCTTAATTATCCTTCATTAACTAGACAAAAAGTATTTACTTATTTTTTTTTTTTTTTTGCATTTACCATTGTCATGTCATCGTTGAAAATCGTTTCCTCCACAAGTCCAGAGAACATAGAAACAAATTTACCACAGTAAATTCATTGAATTTACAGAACATTCAAATTTCACTCGTTGAATTTTTACCATTTCCGTTTTTTTCCACTTTTTTTTCATTCTTTTCTTTGTTCCTTTTGTTGCTTTCTTTTGAGTGTTTTTGCTGGTAAAGTGATTAACTCACGAGCAATTAACTCACTTGGTGTAAGCTCGGCCCGAAGTCAAGGAAAGGAAGAGACAAGAAAAAAAAGTGCAAAAGTGCAAAGAACAAGTTGGAATAAGTGAACCGTTCAACCGGATGTACAATGTATCTGGGAACGAATTTCTGCTCGACTTATTATTATTCTGGTGAACAAATTTTCTTTGGCATTGGCAAAGAAAAATAAATTCCTTATTCTTTTGTTTCTGAGAGGAGTACAGTAGAAATGCAAAAATGCCAACAAGCAAAAGAGAGGAAAGAGAGAAAAGAGAGAAAAGAGAGAAAAGGATAAAAGAAGTAAAAAGAAAAGAGTTAAAGAGTGTAGAACATTACGTCGATCATGACGGTACCAATAGAGGCAGGGACAGGAGAGGTGGAATGAGTCATATCTACTGTGTGATTTGATTAACCATATTTTACTTTGTTTCAGTTGAGAAGCAAGTTGTTGCAGGTCCTGTTGTTCTATGCACACAGAGTAATTATTTTCCTTGAACAGTAGTCGAGTCATTTGACAGAAAAATACTCTGGGTCATTAATTCAACAAGAGTACAGTCGATGTGACCAAAGAGAAGGAAGAGAAGGAAAGAGCATGAGAAGGAAAATGAGAAGGAAAATGAGGAGGACAATGAGAAAAGGATGCAATGGCGACAGGAGAGGAGATAAAGAACAGCATATTGCATTTCATTGATGTACAATGAAAATGTCACGATGAATGGTGAAATGGTGAAATGGGCAACGAGGAAACATGTCAAGTGCACGTTTGTGACCTTTTGTACATTGTATCAATCATAGGACATGTGGGATGTACTCAAGGACTATCCAGCAGCTCGAGTTCGACTTGAAGCGATTGCCGTCAAGAGATTGGAAAAGTATCGAAAGGAGCCTCTGAAGAAAAGTAAGTGAATTCACCGACACAAGATCCCTAAGATTTTTTTTCCTTTCGTCCTGCACAAGGAAAACTTGCACATTTGTAGAATTGTTCGGTTGTAGAATGGTTGAGTTCTAGAAACAACAACAACAATAACAACACGAAGTAGCCGATGACCAGAAAGGCGAATTTCCGTATACATGGCAGTGTTGATTCACCAATACACGAGAACAAGTGTAACTAGAAATAACCGTTCGACCATTTATTCTTGTTGTAGTATATACAGTTAAGAGTTAGTTCGTTCGTTCGAACGAACGAACGAACGAGACAGCCGGACCGTGAACGAGAGAGGAAGAAAGAGAAAGAGAAATAGAAAGAGAGAAAAGATGAAGAAAAAGCAAAGAAACAAAGAAACAAGAAACAAGGAAACAAAGGACCAGAGAGGAAAAATCAAACAACTGGACACACTCAGAGTGAGGCGGAGATATCGCCTCTTTGGTTCACGTAGAGAACAGAACTTCCCTCCACTAAGGAAGTCTGGGTCTCGCAACGTGCGGACAAAAACAGATAGAGAAGCAAAGACAGATAAAAGGAAAAAGAAAGAGAGAGAAAGACAAAGACCAAGACAAAAAGTAAAAGTAAAAATCAATCTCACAGTTGCACTAGTCGACATGATGTATGTTGTTAGTGGACATAGATTCATCCTTATTTCTTTCTTACTTTTGTCACTTTTGTAACTTTATTGTATGTTCTGCCTGTGTGTGTATGTAGTTTCGATGGGACGATCAAGATCGACTCCAGGTCTAGCTGAGTCCAAATGCAAATTGAATTCAAACACCGGTCACACATCTGAAGCGAGGCAATCAGGTCAAGATGAGAAAAGAACACACATCCATCCATCACCATCACCCGATGTGTCATTTCATCACGCTCAATCAACTTGTTCGGCTTCTTTGGCCAATCTAACTTCCACTTCAGATGATCAGATGGCACAAGGTCATTCACTCAGGGAACCAAAAGTTCATCCAAGTGATAACAATTCAACAGGTCGACTAAAAGACCACAAGATTTTGATGACATCTGGTCAATCAGTTGAACATGGTGGACGTTTATTACCTCATCCAGGATCTAGTCACTCATCAGTTCAAGTGTCACAATTATACCGACCGTCATCGGTGACAGTTAGTAGTACATTGACAACGACAACAGGCAAAGCAGAAGTCCAAACAACAACAACAACAACAACAACAACAACAACCAGCACAACAAGCACAACGAGCACATCAACTGCATTTACTGCACCAACATATGTTTCTTCTATAACTACAACATCAGGCAGTCACTGGACGGATGGTCTTCATCAGCATAAAACTACACCATCATCATATACACATGAAGGTTCTCCTAGTTCGACAGCGATTGATTTGATTGGAATCACAATCGGTTCTGATCAATATGGTGGCGATGTGGACGATGTTGATATAGCTATTGATCTTGATGGTGATGGTGATGATGACTTGAGGTCAGCGCGGTTTGGGAAACCAAGTAGTCCTTTTTTGTCTAGAGGACATTTTCAATCAGCAGTCTTTCCTCCAATGTTTCCAACCTCATGTGGCCCTGTTACTTCTGCCGTACCATTAGATAGCAATTCGACAATAGCTATGTCACGAACTCCCATCCCAGGCGAGATGAGTCAAGAAGTTCTCATTCAGGAAATCAAGAGACTTCGTCACCGACTGGAGACTCTCGAATGTGAAAATGCAGCCATGACCAGCAAGCTTAACCAGCAATCGTGGGAAGTTTCTAGCAGATTAGCTGAGATAGAATTTCAAATAAATAACTCAAATACAGTAAATACTTGTACGACAACTGGAACTTCGTCAACGACTATCGTTTCTGGTGGAAGTTGCAATTTCCAGTCTGCTGGATGCATCATTAAGCCTCATCAGCCTCCTACGTCTCCGGATGTTCAGGCCAATTCTTCTTCACCTCTCCAATCTGCACCTGTATTTTCAGGTGCTAATAGTGCCACTGCAACTGTATCACCTGGTTCATCCAGTGGATCACTCACTTGTGATGACAGTGAGCGAAATCGTGAATCAGTCATTTAAACAATCACCAAACATCAATTGACAGGCAAAAGTTTATGATGACGATGATGAGGCGAATAACAAAAGATCTTTTCCATCCATCTTACACCAAAAAGTTCTTCACTCTCAATCCGCCCACCTTTTAGTTGGGTGCAATTCATCATTCAACTCAAGACAAATTATCAACTTGCAATTGTTATTGTAAATCACACAGTGAACACACAAATACACAAATACACACACACAAACACATAAACACATGATAACGAATACTGACTTTAAGAACAAATTAAAACTCTTCTATTGAAATCGATTTCACTTGGTTCTCCCAGAACAATAATTCGATTAGCCAGATTGGATAGACATGATTGAGACAGATGATTTTTGACTGGTCCCAAGTAATTGGGTTATAAAAGTATCAATCTAGTTCTATTTCTGTTCTGATTATAACAAGTATGACTTTGTGTTGCAGAATTTTTCCTTCATTTTGTTGTGCAGTATGATACACAAAATGACACAAAAATGAGTGGTCAAGAAGGGTTCTTGCGAAATACACAAAATGAAATGATATTAATAGAACCATGGTAACATCGAATTGCTAATCATTCGAGCGATGATCAATTGATGAAAAGTTCGAAGTGAAGAAATTCAAATGAAAGTGAAAGTCATTTTGATTTGCATTTAGATAGCAATCGAAGATAAAAGTCGAGCTTATAAGTTGCGGTTCACTTGCAAATTTGCCAATCATTCTATTGTTTGATTGAACCATTCAACCTGCAGTCTGAACTGAGGTCGGGTGAACTGATGGTGCCGACGATTGAGAAGGAAAAAGAAAAATCTATCAGACATAAATTCTTATTCGGTGCATTTATTCGGTAGACACAATTACCAATGAGAGAAGTCTATTAATCCTTCAATAACATTTTCTAGATGACAGGTTCATCGCTTCTGCTTGGTCGAACGTGAGGGCTCAAGAATATATTTCCACCCTCCATGGACAAACTAGTGACTTGTTACCGATCGTCCCAAAAGTCCATCTTAGGAACATCGATACTATCGACCAGACTGTACTAAATTATTTCCATGCAAACAGAACTATTTTCAGTACAGTTTAATCTCTTCAATCTGAACTTCCTTTGGACATTCAATTAATAACAAGGGAATAAAATAGAAGACAAATAGACTGAGAAACAAAAATCTTTACCATTAGTCAATTCCTTCTAATATGAAGAAATTATTGAATCATTATTTTTTTTATATCAATTCATAATCCGAAATCTAACCGGATGGTCATCGAATTCTGGTCCAAAGCCGGTTAATTTTTCCTCAGAGGTGACATCTATCGGGTTTCCACTTCATTTGGTTTGATCACATGTTTGAGATCTCACTGTAGTTTAAAAGAGTCTGCCACTTTTCTTGCAAGTCATTCTACAGAATATTGATCAAATTTAAGAATCCGCTATTGATAAATCAGTTAAATGGCTACTGTACAAGAATCTAAGGATAAATTAAAAAGAGAACTCATGAACTTAAATGAACAACGTACAAAATTAGAAGAAGAGATCAAATGCTATCAACAAATTTTAAGTCAAGTGAGTAATTGATGCAATGTTTATTGTTCTTTGTACATTTCAGAAGGAATTAATTAGATTTTGTGTTGACAGCAAAAAGTCGGGATGAGCGATCCCCTGGTAGACAGCGAGGGTTTTTCTAGAACCGACTTGGATATTTGGCAAGTGAGGACGGCAAGAAACAAAATTATCAGTAAGTTGATAAACCCATGCCAAATTAGCTTCTCTTTTTGTACAAGCACCACTCTCAATTACACCAAACTGTCACTTAATTCATAAGTAATGATTTAATCTCACTTTTGATAATAAGAGTACCTAAAGGGTCAGATTAAGTGTAGATTGTGAATGAATTAAGTTTGAATTTCGTAAATATTTTCCTGGTCACATTGTCATTTATTTCATTTTTTTAAAATATTAACATGGTACATGTTTTATTTTCAGCACTTGAAAATGATTGCAAGGAACTGATGAAGCAGATCGAAAAAAAACTCCACGAGTTCCACGCTCTTTCACCATCGAGTTCTTCTAACCCGCCGAGCCGTTGATTTAACTGAAAAGATTATTTTTCTCAGAAAAACATGTGAAATTCACCATATTATTCCGATATAAACAACTTAATTAAAGTACATTCACCCACGATTAAGTGATGCATTGAATTATATTAAGAATCTATTTGCAGTCTCATTGGTTTGGAGGATTCGAAGAGGATTCGAAGAGGGTCTCGAGTAGATTGGTCACAGTTGGTGGCCTTGAGTGTGTGTCATTGTCACCAGAGTAAATAATTATGTGAGTTGGTGTATTTGTCGATGGGATGATTAGATGATTGCATGATTGGCAAGTAGTGTGAGTGATTTGATTGATGTGAGTGATGAAGGTAGAACATGTAATACATGTGATGCTGAGTCATGGGTGGTGGAACATTGGTCCAATCAAGTACGATTGGGGGATCTGAGTGAAAGTTCATCATTTGAATGTGCAAGCCGAGACATGTCAACCTGAGGTTGAGAAGATTCTCTCAACTTTGACTGGGTCGCATACATTTGTACTGTTATCCCATGTTATCCCGTGTCTCTCTTCTTGTACCTTTGAATGAGGCAGCGCAGCATCAAGTCATCCTAAAATTAGGATGCCAAGTGGCACCTCACCCTCATCTGAGCGTCATCTTCCTCCTTTTGCTCCTTTTGCTCCTTTCGCTCCTTTTTCCTCTGCATCCCTCTACTTCTGATCCTTCTTCTCTGTAAGTCTTGCTCTTCCTCTCTCTTTCTTTCTTTCTTTCTTCCTTTCTTTCTTTCTTTCTTCCTTCTTTCTTCCACTCTCACTCTCACTCTCACTTCGCCTTGCGAATGTTCAAGTCTCCTGTTTATCTTTCCATCTCTCTTTCTCTTGCCGGGACTTTTTAGACTTGTTTCTTTCGCTCACACTCCTTCTCTTCGCTCCATCCTTGCCAGAGTGTCCTCATCTCACCCGCATCCTTATTTCACTTTACTCTCTTTTACTTTCCACTTTCCACTTTCTCTTCTGTGCTTACTTGTGCTTTTTTCCGGCAACTTGTATCATTGTGCCACTGGGTGAGAGTGCAATACCCCCGGCTTTTCTTCTCATCTTCTTCTCATTCTTTTATTTTTCTTCCTTTCTCTTGTCTCTTCTCTGGTAATATTTTTCCTTCTTTTCCTCGCATACTTGCTACTTGTGTTTTTTATTCTTCTTCATCAACCCACCAAGTGACAAGTGAAATTCACGATTTAACATCAACCCAATCTTCGTCAACCTTGTAAATTATCAGCAAAAATCGACAAAGTCATTCTAAACTACACTCGTGTCATTCAGTCAAATCATTTGTTATATTATCATTCACACGTGTTTTACTCGACAAATTCTTTTTTTTTTTTTTGCCTTCCAATTCATCAACAGATGTGGCCAACTAGTTGCATCTATTCTATTAAAATCGATACAAGCAAGATTCATCAATGATGATTGTGAATTACTAGTCACCTCTGTCTGTCAGTGAATAACGATCTGTTCTAACCAATTCGATTGTTCACATTTGAACCGTCAACTTGAATGTAATTCACTTTTCTTCAGTCATAACCAATCACTCGTATAATTTGAAGTAATTATTTGACAATTTATTGGACCGATGCAATGAGCTGACTTGCTGTTGGCTGTCAGTTCCATTTAACTCTTTACAATTAGTTGTGTTCATTATGTCATTCAAGACTGCCTTAACTAGATCATATGATCATATGCTCATATAATATTAATTGGTTGAATTAAATTGAATCATCAACATTTTTTTTGTGGTAATTTTTCTTCCTAATTTACAAGAGAATAAGAAAATTAATAATCTAAATCAAATATGTGCCAATGTTTATACGAAAACTTGACTTGATTCAAGATCGAAATAGAAAATATTTAGTCAATCCCACTTCGAATCGAGCCAAATTTGCTTGTTTAAAAGTTTACTTAGGCATAATCATAATCCAAATATCGAAGAGTGAAAATATACTGATAAAGTTGGAATGATCGAAAGTAAATAAATAACCCAGAAGATGATAGACGTTTTTCGCGGACTCAAAAGTTTGCTCAAGATAAGTCGAGTTCACATCGACAACTCGATTTTTCGACTTCATTACACATTTACTGTGATCATGTTATTGGCTGCCTGTGTCGTTGTAACGACAAAACAGTACGTTGGTGATCCCATCGATTGTATTCGCATGGAAGGTGTTTCTCAAACAGTAATTAACACCTATTGTTGGATTCATACAACGTACACAATACCTCGAGCATTTTATAAGAAAGTAGGAACAGAAGTTCCTCATCCAGGGGTGGATAACACAAGTGATCCATCTGAATTTCGCCATCACAAGTATTATCAATGGGTATGTTTTGTACTGTTCTTTCAAGCGACCTTATTCTACATTCCACGATGGATGTGGAAATCATGGGAAGGGGGTAAGATTCAAGCTCTCATGATGGATTTGGATGTGTGTGTCTGTGCAATGGAAGAAAGAAAATCTAAAAGGAGGATATTAGTGGATTACTTGGTTTCTTCTAAAGGACATCACGATTGGTACGCGGGAAGATTTTTCATTTGTGAAATTCTTGCCTTCATCAATGTCATCGGTCAAATGTTCTTACTTGATCGCTTTTTCGATGGTGAATTTATCAACTACGGCTTTGAAGTTATTGATTTTCATCAGTTGGACCAGGAAGATCGACTAGACCCTATGGTTCGAATATTTCCTCGGGTAACTAAGTGTCGATTCTACAAGTACGGCCCATCGGGTAATATTGAAGCAATTGATGCTCTCTGCCTTTTGCCTCTCAACGTAATCAATGAAAAAATTTACATTTGTCTTTGGTTTTGGTTTTGGATTTTGGCAGCAGTAACAGCTATAATGATATTATTTCACCTGGTAATAATTGCATGTCCACCTGTTCGAGTGTACGTCCTTAATATGCGCTTTAGATTAACACAGTTGGACCATTTACACGCGATCGTACGAAAAACTTCAATAGGTGACTGGTTCCTCATTTACATGTTGGGTAACAATATTGATTCGGTTATATTCAAGGATTTGATTGAAGACTTGGCAAACTCAGACTCGGGTAGGAAAGAATCGCAACCTCTTTCTGTGTGACAATAGTTAATTCATCATCATCAACATCATCAACCTCATCAACATCACCATCATCATTATCATCATCCTCATCCTCATCACCTCATGAGCGAAAAAAATCACATTGCCTGTCAATTTTTATTTAATTTTTAGTCGTGGCTATTTGTAGACCAGAAGCCTCAATTCATTTTTTTTGGATTAATATTTATCTCTCAGTTTTCTTACTGTTCTTTTTCTTTCGGGTCGCATTTTTCTTTTGTGTGAATAAAACTTCACTCATTGTGAATTTCATGTTTGGTTCACATGATCAATTTTGACTGATCTTTCAAATTGTTTGCTAATCAAATAGAATGAAAAAGGTTTCGGTTCTTATCAATATTGATTTTAATTTGATTGAAGTTGTCTTTGACCAGTTGTGAAACATTTCATCGCAATCGAAAAAAACTACAAGCAGAGGGTATTTCAACTCATCGAAAGCATTGACAATCAAAGTGCAGTTCTCGACCTGAGTGGATTTTGGCCCGAGGTGACAGATCGTAGCGATAGATCGGTGAACGATTCCCAAGAGTAGTGAGACTTGACACGTTGACTTCTCATGACATATGTACACAAATGTACACACAGTAGACAGAACCAAGCTGGTGCACAGAGTACATGTAGATGTGCCCTTCGGATAAAGGATGAGGATGAGGAGAGTCCAGAGCAACTGTTTCTTGGCTGGCAGTGGGACCACCAAAGATCATCCTAATGTATTTTCATTCAATTAGTTGATGCACTCGAATTTGTACTTTGCTCCCAACAGCGATTTATTTTAACCTAAAAGAATGTGCCAATTTAACTATGCGAGTGCATCAGTGAAATCCTTTTGGACAGAAAGACAGAGGGTGAAGATGCGAAATGAGCGAATTGCTATTTTCGCCCTCATAGTCACAGGGATGAAGATGAGGAGAAGGAGGACCAGAAGAGGCGGAAAAAACGATCCTTGTTGTTCGTGAAAAATTCATTCTAAACACTTACTTGCTGTCAGTGAACAACTCGGTACATGTAAATGATACGAAATTACAGAACAAGTATTCTTGTCCAACTGGTACTGTTGGAGTTGTCTGTACAACTGTTTGTCTCTTAATTAGGATGGCAAATGGGCGATCATTGCTTCTTCCTTTCCTTTTTTTCCCAGATTCACTGATCAGTCAATCCGATGGACACCTCCAACAACAACTTCTTTTACTTTGTAACATCCTCAAACAAACTTGTAAGACTCACAACTCTTGTGTCAACAGTCGATTCATATCGCCTGCCGTAAATTGTCAAATTTTCCTCTCATCAACTCATTGAACAAAGAAAAACGTCTGGTGGCATAAGATCTTGTCCATTTGGTAACAAAGAACCTCACACGAGGTTAAATCTTTCCACTGAGAGAGTTTGTACACCGTAATTGAATGTGCTGACTGTTGACTGGCGAAGTTCGAACACGGCAAACATTTGGCACAAGTTGGTCTTTCGCTTTGGCAAGATGAAGACGGAATAGATGACGAAATAGATGATGTAGAGGAAGAAAGACAACTGAACAAAAAGACGAATAACTTTCGAGGGGCCTCTCAACTGGATGTTGTCAATGGTCTGTTTGTTGCAAAACAAAGGACTTTTTCATGCCAGAGTATTCGGATGTAATTTAAGGTATGAAAACTCATTGATGTCCACTATTGTTCAACCTACAAATTTATCAACTTATCAGACTGGAGAGATCGGTCTTCTTTGCCAAGTCTCCTTTCTTTCCTACGTGGCAGTCTTCTTGCAAATTCGACAGATTTCATTGTGTAGCATTCTTTATTTTCAAATCGTCGACACACAAGTCAACTCTGTTTCCGGGCCCATTGATGACACACATAGCAGTGGTTAAATTGTTCACACTCATTGTTATCTCGATATCTCAGTGTTTATCTGACTTTTTGAATGAACATTCGATTTTACGTATTGATCTTTCAAACCATTCGACCACTCGGGTCCAATCTCAATCGGTTACCTGCTTTGAATCTATTTGATTTCTTTTGTTCATTTTTATTGTCCAGCCCAATCATCAGCTATCCTACAAAAAGTCTGTAATATATTTCTCTTTAGGTAGAAAGGTGTCTCGAAATTCGAATTACCTGTCAGGTCTTTACAACGGTAATGAATTAACCGTTTTTCGAATGGGCTGAATGTTCACAATGAACGAGTCAGCTATAGAACAAACGGGCTATTCTTTGAAGTTTATTCTTTCTCTGAATTACTGGTTGAGTAGTCTAAAAGTAGCTGAGATTCATTCAGAGGACTGACTCATTCACATACTGAGCCAGTGAGACAAAGCGAAAGGAAAATCTTTACAAATTTGTTTGTACGCTTTTCATGATTGTACAAGTTGACATGTGGATTTTATCTTTGCCATGTTCAATGTTCGATTTTCAGTGTCGAATTCACGATCTGTTGTCAAGCATGTTGGCTGTCGAATGACATGAACCTGACCTGTCAGTGCAGGTGCTTTGTCACTAGTTCACGACAGTTTCCTTACAAGGACCAAGTACAACTAAACTTGTGTACTTCGTTCTGCCGTCTCTTGTTCTTTTTTTTTCTTTTTTTTTCTTTCTTCCTTGTTCTTCACAGCACAAGATGCACCAGTCTTTGACAGTGAATAGAACAAGGGAAATCTTTTCATCGCCAGGCTGCATCAATCAATTGAAAATCACAATCATTCACATGTTCATCATTTGCATAATGTTCGACATCTTGCACAGCAAAAGCATCAACAGGATCATCTGTTTCTGCCTAACAAGAGAAGAAAAACCGATAACAACATTCACATTATTTCAAATGTGAAGAAAAAGTATTCTTAAAAGTTTTCCATGTTGATGTTCTCACTCGTCGACATTAATCAGTTCTTGGAATCATTTGATTTCGTTTGAGTCATCGCATCCTTGGAAAATCTACAACCAAAGAAAAACAATAAAAAATAATCAAATTTACTCTGCCATTCAATCAAACACACAAACACAAGACAATTGGCGTCCAAGGCAAATTTTTATTTTGACTCAAATCCAATTGGTCACTTTCTATATTTGTGACAATTATAACTATCAAGGTCACAGCTATTCAGTTCTTCAACATTTCTTGTAATCGTTTGTCTTTTTTGCATGTTTCAAACATCAGGATGGTGAATATGTTTGTTCAATCCTGATGGCAAGTTTATTGTATTGTCTTGTCATGTATTGTGTGAAGTTTAGACCATTAATAAATAATTCTCAATCCTTCGGACTTTTACATGTGTAATGTGTAAAGTGTGGTCAATTAGATGGATGGACAAGGTAATAAGACCATTAAACCATCCAAAAAATTAACCAATTAAACAATTAAACAATTCAACAATTCGACCATTCTAAATTCATTCGTTAACCATTTTGTTTTTATTTAATTTGTTTCGATTAATATAATACGTTTATCATGATTATCACCACGGTCACCAGATCATAAAGATGGCCAAATAATAAATTTATTATAATTTATTTCTTTTTCCCTGTTCCAGGCGTCGTTGTTGAAGAACTTTTATTCTTTTTCAATGTTCTCGTTGCTTTTTTATACTTGGAAACCAAATCAGGTATTTTGTAAGAAATTGAAACGTCCAATTTATCGATTGGACAACCACCGAAGAATGAACAGGTAGCTGAAAGTTGTTTGAACTCTAACAGTTGATTTACTCTGAAGAATTCTCGGTAAACATCAGGATCTGGTAAATCGTATCTAGAAACATTTTGAGTTATTCCAGCAAGAATTCCTTTGAATATATTGTAATTATGAGGATTTTCTGTGATGTCCTGAGCAAGTTTTTTGCCAGATGCACCAAATGAAAATATCGGTTTGCGTCTGTTGTATGCTCCAATGTAACAATCGATAACTTTGGCATGATTTCGCACTCGAACAGCATGTCTACGGATGGCAGATGATCGAGATTCTACTCGAGAAACTCCAGTGATCAAATTGGCCAAATCGGTCAGCCATTCTTCTTCTTGTTGATCCAAGAACGGATTGTACTGTTCTTGAGGCAAAGCTGAATCAAGGGTAAAGACAAAAATTGTCAAATTAATCAAAATAGGAAAATCAAATCAAATTGATGACTCAATGTAAAACTTACTTGTGAGAGCGTACACTTGAGGAGGACGATCAGATGGCATGAGAGGAGAAAGTGACCAAAGAAGTTGACCAATCAGCATGACTGCTTGACTTTGTGAAAGTGATTCCGCTTTGGTGATAAGGAATCGAACGTCACGTCCTTTAAGCTGTTCTAACAAATCTTTTAGTGCTTGGGTAACCTGTACTTGTGTACTTTCAATACAAATGTAGATTATGTCAGCTCGATCAACGAACCACTGATAAACTTCACTGTCGATTGATTTTCCAGGTTCTGGTGCTTTGTTCAGGATTCCGTCGACTAATCCCGGGCTATCGACGATTGTGATCTGTGATGAAGATCGAACAAGCGAAAAGAACAAGACAAATAGAAAGGCAAAAAAAAACATCAGTCATCATCACAATGAATTTCATCCAATAATTGTTGATACAAACCTTTTGTAAGATGCTGAGTGGCATTCTGAATGCTTCAAGGTGACTTTCGACAAAGTGTTGACCGAATTGTTGCAAATTGGAGAATGCAAAATCAGCAGAAATTTCCATGGGTGACAATTTAGTAAATTGATCACCATGTTCAACAATGGTAAAGTGAGGAGGTGAAGCTGTCAATCCAGTTCTAATTTGCCATGGAGTTGAGTCGAGACCAAGTAAGTAGTTGACCAAGGAAGTTTTTCCTGACGATTTGGCGCCCAGGAAGAGGACCAGTGGTTTACTGAATATTTCAGCATCTGTAATCAGACGATTGGAGATGAACTTATACTTGAACAATGTTTCCAAAGGTTTAATATTGGATTCATAGATTTTTTTCAAATCCTTGAAAGTCTGTTTGATGAGATTCTGTTCATCCAGATCGTCTTTTGTTCCAATTTCGTAGAGTTTCAAGATTTCTTCCACTTGTGATCGTGATTTGTATCCTTCCAAAGGTTGTTCTTCATCTTCTTCTGATTCTTCTACTGGAGCCGGAGTTGTTTTAGGTGGAAGACGTCCTTTTAGTGTTTTAGGAGCAGCAGTTGTTGTTGTCGTTGTCCTGGTTGTTGTTGCTGAGTATCCTTTTTTGCCTTCATCTTTCTTCGAGTTGTCCGACTTGGCTGGTGCAGACTTTTTAGCATCTTGTTTGTTTGTAACACTTTTAGGAGCAGCTGTTGTTGTCGATCTAGCTGTTGTTGTTGGTGCCGGTGTTGTTGTTGTAGTTGTTATGACAGCCGGTTTTTTAGTGGGTTCCGATCTTTTAACTGGTTCAGAAGTTTTTTTGGATGCTTGACTTTCAGCCACTTTGCTATCATCATCTTCGGCAGTGTCTTTTCCACCATCTTTATCCTCTGGACTTTCATCATCATCATCTTCTTCAGTGTTGTCATTTTCAACTGTTTTATCATCATCTTCTTCATCGTCATCATCATCATCGTCGTCATCATCTTCTTCCGTTAGATTTTCAATAGTTTCAGCATTTTCAGCAGTTTTGTCATCATCATCATCATCATCGTCATCATCATTCTCCAGAGAATCGGCAATTTCTTTAGTTAACTGTTCTTTCGTGACATACTCGCCTTTTTCTGTAAACAGAATATAAGACAAATTACATCATTTGAAATAGATGATTCAATTTGACAAAGAATTGCAAAGAAAAACTCACCTTGATCCCAGTACTTTTTAAGTGCCTGTTCGATGTGCTTTTTGCATTTGACTTTTGTTTCACCAGTTTTTCCATCAGCTAAACTCTGACTCTTTTTGGCTTCAGCTGCGAATGTAGAGGCTGGTCCAGAGGAAAAGAAGGAATGATGACAATTAGAACAATGTGTGACAAATTATGCAACAAGTGTCAAATAAATCAGCGACAGTTTGCTTAAGTTATGAAACAAGTGAAAGCACACCAAGGCAAACAGATGAGACAATTGTTGAAGGTGCAACAAAGAACGCGTAACATGGCTGTGAAAAGAGTCGCGTTTTCCTGATTCGTTTAAAAAGATGCAGATGCTCTGCCAAGAACAGGCACTGAGGTTCTTTTAGCTTTTTTTCCCCGGTAACATTGAGTCGACTTTTTACTCGGCAAACCTGACTAGAAGGGTAAATGTATAAATTTAAGGCGAGAAAATTTCTATAAATAACTTTACTCGAGCTATTTGCTCTACTTTCCTGATTCTTTTCTGGTTCTGTGGTTCTCAAGAGCACCCTTTAAAGGTCCAATCATGGCACATTAAATGTAAATTCTTTCATGTGATCACTTCTACAAACTGATGAAATGGCGCATTCGATTACTTATGGCATATTCATCTGTTCCTCATGTTTACTAAGTACTTTTACCATTGCACAAAGTGATTGTGCAGTTAACTGTGACCAATGGACCAGACAAGTAATTGCAGTAAGTTCAATCCAAGCAGATAAATGTAAAGTTAAATGTTAAAAAACTTACTTGCAAATAAATCAATACAAATTAACGATAGGAAAAGCATTCCGATGGTCCAATGTTTGAATGTCATCTTGACTGACCCACAAAAGACACGCACAGCAGACACAACAAGAACGAACACACACACACCAGACACCAGAGGCAATAAAAGCCGAGTTACAACTCGATCAATTGACTAAAAATTAAGGAACTGATGGACAAATTAATCGATGACGATCATAGGGTAATCAAAATCATCGCAAAGTCACTTTCACACGGAAGAACAAGTAGCGGGTTTACAGCTGAGGAAACTGTATGCAACTGCTTACTGATTTTTTCCCTCGACTCTTGAGCACAAAATCGAGTCGAGTTCTTGCGCCAGGTCTAAATCAAGACACGATTCTTTCCCTTCGTCGCTGTCTCTCTTTTTCTCTGTCTCTCTTTCGTTTTTTCTTTCTTCCTCTACCTCCTTTCCTTTTTACTTCTTCCTTCTTCCTTATTTCTTCTTCATCTTCATCTTCATTCCTAAATTCCATTTTTTCCACCGAACCCATTAAAGGTATTCCAATCGTTACACACAATAACCTTGAATCACTCGATCAAATCATCATCAAATTGAAAGTCAATGACTCATTGTAGTATCACATTGATTTCTAGATTCGTTCAAATGTCACTAATTAATGGTAGAATAATTTTTACAATGGAAAAGATTTAGATTGTATACATTGCTTTTTACCATGAAATCAACAAATGAACATTGTATTGTTTACAATGTCACGGCATTATAATATAAAAAAAAGTATTGGAATGTGAAATGAATGAATAAAAAAAACACTTGATTTCTCTAGGACGATGTAATCATTCACCTTTAATTGAATAGAGACGTGTGCATAAGGACGAAAAGGTGAGTGTAGATTGTCCTGTGCGCATTTAAATGAAAATATAAATTCTTGTAAATTGAATGACGGCCCCTGAAGATAAAAAAATAACAACGTGAAAAAATAACACAGTCACTTAATTTTTTTGTCCAGAGAAAAACAGAATTGCTACTACAAGGATGGATGGACCCATCGCAACTTTACCAATTCCTTCCAATGACCCAGCAGAACCTTGTAAATTCTTGGACTATGAACCATTTGTCATTAGTCATTATTCTGTTGCCGTTGATGGACCAGAAACTAAATATATACATGAAGATCCTAGTAGGTTTTTGCGTATTCTGCGAGTACCTAACAATCGTAACCTTCACTTGGATCTCAAATTTGGTTATGAATCAATTCGTACAGGAGGACCAGTTATTTTTGGTGGACGTGAAGGTCGTTTAGATATGTTATTGACGCATTTGTCTGAACGAAAAATCAAATTTCCTCGAGATAATACAGACAAGCGACCGATTCCTTTCGATTTTGTCACCTACCGTGGCAACTTGGTACGAATGATGACACTGCCATATGAAAATCGCAGTGATTTGCTTATTTGTGCACAAAAATATAAAGGCACAATTTACATAGCCAAATTTAGCAGTCTTGACCAACAGAGAAGAGACCAAGAAAGAGACGACCGCAGAAACCTGTCTGCTTATGCTGGCCTGAGATTTGAGGAATGTGTCACCATTCCTCATCCTAAGCATCAAAATAAGCACACTTTCAGGAAACGAATTGATTACCATGATCATTTCAGTTGTGTAATGCTCGGTAGAATTGGTCCTCACTCTTTGCTATATGCCGGTGAAATGGACGCTATTCAACGTGCAACCAAGTATCCAGGCTTCCAATTACACGACTTCGTGGAAATTAAGACCACTAGTGTTATTGAAAATGATAACAATCGCAAATACCTTCATCAAAATATGAAGTCATGGTGGGCACAGTGCTATCTGAGCTCAATACCAAAAGTCATTTGTGGTTTTCGCGATCGTGGTTTCATTGTGAATCATATTAACCATTTTACACAAGACAACATGGTCGAGTGTGGCAAAGACTTTTGGACTCGAGAAAAATGTATCAATTCTCTAATATCATTTTTATCATTCATAAAACAAGTTATGAAAGATGTTGAAGACGAGGATCTCATCTATGAATTTTACTGGGCTCCAGGTGATGAAGCTGTTAACTGTTATATTAATCGTCATCCAGTTGACATAAATGACCACAAAATCCTTCACGATTGGTATTTGAAGAAAATTTGAAATGTTTTCTATCTCTTTTAAAATTCTATTCGCACCTGTTAGGACTTGTCAGACCCCCCATAAGTTCTACAAGACAACATTAATCAATTTGAACTCATGAGAGGTCTGACTGTAAATGGTTCTAATAAATAGTAGGACTGTGCTCAAACTGATGATAGTCCTACTATTTATTAGAATTATCAAATATCCTTTCAATTTGAAACCCAATAAAATCTTAATTCGAACGATAAGAGTGTTAAAATTTTTAATGCTTGGCCTTTTTTAGTAGCAGGACATACAAAGAGGTTAAGATGAGGGAATTGTTGCACAAGAAATAAAAACTGCCATTAAAGTGGCTCACGAAGGGCAACATTTTGGTAAGTTTGTCACCAATTGATCAATTGGTGGATTGTTGAGTTGATAGGGCACAGTAGAGAAAAGAAGAACCACCCATTCGCCTGTTCGATGATTGTTCTCTTGGCCAAGTCGCCGGTTTTCATTTGTCATTCTTTTGTTGAGGTCGCAAATCGTGAGGTGTTTTGGTGTTTTGGTGGTTGGATGGTTGGTAGAATCACCCGGTAACTATGACGCAAAGTAAAAGTCGATGCCAAGTTTTTTCACCTCGTGAAAATGAACTTGCAGCTGGATGAATTAGTCGATGAAAAAGAGGTTGTAAGTTGTAGAAGCAGGTCTTTTGGAATCACTTTTTTCTTCAGGAGTTATTTTGTTTCGTTTCTTTTTCTTCTTCTTTGCTATTCTACTGATTTGGTGAAGCTGAAGAGATGCAATGAGGGTGAGAAAGTGTAATTACATCATAAAGTGTGTGAATATTTATAAATTTTTAATTGTTCACACTGGTTGAAAGTGAGTCAATTGACTTACCCTTCCTTCTTCCTGATCGTAATGATCATCGTCCACTTCTTCATCGAATTCTATCGGTTTGTGATGACGAAGATGATGAGGAGGTTCTTTGTACTTTTTGACTGGACGAGATGCTTCTTTCTTTTCACTTGATTTTTTCTTTTTCGTCTTTTTGTGCCATTTTTTTCTCTTCTTTCCCCACTTCTTCTCATCTAGTGTGACGATTTAGAGAGATTCCACGAATTAGTTGATTTATTGGTAAAAGAAAGTCATTTGCTTCAATTGATTGCTTATTCATTGATCATAAAAAAATTATGTGACCCACGAGAGGAGATTCAGAGTAATTAACTGTCCATTCAATCACATTTTCATGCCAATCAATTCAAACAATTGTTAGTCGAGTTAATAGTGAGTTAATTTGATTGAGTTCACTGATCCATTTAATTGATAAAATTAGTCACTCAGGTAAACTTACTTTTTTCATCGTGATACTTTTTCTTTCTTCCTTTTTCCTCTTTGTGGTATCGAGTTTTCCATCCCTTGGCGCTCTTTCCTTTGTCCACGAGTTCATCTGTGTGTCATCGAGTTAAATCATCGAGTTAAATGGACAAAAGTAGCACATTAAATTGCAAGTTAATTGAGGACAATCAGAGTAATTATAAAAGTCTCACCAATTCCTTTGTCGAGTTTTTTCTTGTGTTTCTTTTTGTGTTTGAGTTTCTTCTTGATTTTCTTCTTTTTTTTCTTCTTATTGTCATGTTTCTTCTCTGTAATACAGGAAGAATAAAAATTGTATCATCAACAAATCATCCACACTAATACACAAATGAGTGTAGTTGTCAACTTACTGTAGTGGAAATTCTTTTTAATTTTATGCTTCTTTTTACTCTTATCGTCATGACCACTTTCTTTGTGGACAGAGTTATGCTCTTCGTCGTCATCATGATCATGAGATGCTGCTGAATCAGGTTCCATGTCGTTTTGACTGAGAGCAGGACTTCTAATTATTTGGTCGATGTTCTGAGGTATCATAAAGTTGTCGTAGAAAATACTTTTTGGAGTAACTGGAGTCATCTGGTCAGTTGGATTTATTCGATCAATCTGATCGATCTGATCAATCTGATCAATCTGATCAACTGGGTTAATGTGATCCATCGGGTTGACTGGACTTACTTCATGCACGTGGGTCAGATTGTCCAAACAGTTGATGCTGGACATCCTTAAGATGCTGACCAAAGTCGGCACCAAAAGTTGCCACAAAAGTTTCATATCAAGTAAAATACTTGCACTAAACCATTCGCAATGTTTCAAATTTCATTGACAAATGAAGAAGAGTCTCACTCGACGAGGACAAACTTCTTCTAAACCAAAGTTTTAAGTAACTTTCGACCAAATCAAATGAGCAAAATCCGACTTGAATGACCGAGTCATTTGCCAAAAATTGGATGTGATATCTGCCAGCTTCAATAAAGGTCACTTCTGTTGATTTTCGAGTCTGAAACAATTAAATGGGAACGAAATCATTCGACTGCTCTGTTGACAAGTCAAAAAAGACAGCTTTGATTCTCATCAAACAAAAGACACATTCCATCATCAACATCATCAACATTAATCCTTAAACTCCGAGTTCAACGGCTTTTCAATGTAAATCAACCTGATAAACTGAGGATGGTATTTAACAATGATACTGGTTTCACTAATTTGATTTAATTTGTCAAGCATAAAGAGAGAGTGACATTCTTTTCAGTTTCACTTTTGATTTCAACAAGTTGAACAAATTTCATCAACCGGATAAATTTTTCCTCAAACTTTCGTGGAATCATGTCCAATGCTTGTTGAAGATAACCAATCTTCAAACATAAATGCATCAACTTAATAATTTAGCATGATTTTTTCGTAATTAACAGAAGAAATGGTTCCTCCTTGTGTGATACCTCAAGGGAAAGTGTGAAATTCGATTTAAATTCAAGTCTTAGATTATCATGGCACACGATTACAGTCGACTGACTCTGTATTTGACCAAATCAATTGTGCTATAATTACGACATGTTACATGCTAAGCTGTAGGTATGATTTTCATTTTGTCATCAAATAAGTTCAATGAAGTCTCGAAATAACCATTGGCAATGAGTTGACTCGAAGGAAAACCTTTTCTCCCAAATGTGGGTTTCGTCGGTAATTTCCTGGCTCGAGTGAAAATGCTTGATTCACCACAAACAATGAGTGATCGCAATTCAACAAGGTGGATTGATGCTTTTTTATTGGATTAACTTGGGTTTCTTATATTACAACAAGTTGGTCATTAATACAATAGCTTTTTGTGTTTCTGGTGCGAGTGGAAGTCAATCAAGTGTGAGAATTTACTAGTGTGCCCTAAAAACAAAGTGCTCTAAATCTCATTTACCAGTTTAAAGTTCATCATGAATGGTCTTGAGTCTTTCTCCGAAACTTGTAGCCTCTGATCCGACAAACAAATCGTACTGTTTGACGATTTCATCGACTGACAATCGATTGTCATCATTTTCATCGGTTGGAATGAACAAATTTTCAGCTTCTTGTTCTGCCATATCCACATTGTCTGGTACTATCCAGTGCATCACTTCTGATCGACCCAATTTACCATCTTTATTTGAATCGTACTCGTGGATGAATCGATCTTTTTCCGTTACATAAACTTTAGTCTTAGGATCGGGCAGCAAACCTTTTTCATCAGCCATGAATTCATGTAGATCGATGTATCCGTCTTTATTTTTATCTCTTCGAACCATAGTAATTTCGAAAAGAACTTCTTTCATGGAAGCAAATTCTTCAGGAGAATTAAAAACGATGAATTCATGCTGATTTAGTTTGCCATCTGAATCTTTATCTGCAGCCCTCCACATGGCTCGATCTTCTTCCATCAGTTGTCTATTCTCGGGATCAGTGAGATCTCTCAAATCAACATCAAGGTCAATGTCAAAAGAATAACTCAAATGTTCAGTCCACGTGACGGCACCATCTTTGTCTTCGTCTTCTTCGAGAAATCTTTCGATTCCGTCCTCACGGGCAAGTCGGGCGAAAGACTTCAATATCCAATCTCTTAGTTCAATCATATCAACGTAACCATCTCCATCTGCATCCATTCCACCCTTGGTTACTAGTTTACGTAATCGTTTTTTAGCTTCTTCGGGTGAAAGAGAGTCAAATTCTTTGGCTTGTTTTTTAGAACCAAGAACTGCTTGATGGTCGAAAGTATGAGAAGCATCTTCAACTCTTTCTCGAAATCCTCCTCCATGAGCACCATGATGATGGTGATGATGCTGATGATGTGAACTGTGTACATGGGCTGTCAATGATGATGAAATGGTAACAAAAGTCACAATAACCACAAAGTTAAATGAATTCATCTTGTTAAGTGCGTTGGTTGAAATGAAACAAAAGTCATGTTCTCCCTCAAAGAGTCATTTTAAGATGAATAGATCACACTTGTTGAGAAAAATCCTTTCACTCGAAAGATTCAGACAAGATTAGTTAAACGGTTCAATGATTTTGGCAATGAGTCAAATGTGGATCAGGTCACCTGACCGAAGTTCACATCTGCCCAACTGCAGCGGTGTAAGAGACAAGTTTCTTTATCCACTGTCAAGCACTCAACAATATTTGTTTGGACAGTAAAAAAATTTATATAATAGAAAAAAACATTAAAATAACTTGTCTGCATGAAAAACTAACTGACAGTGATCTTAGGACAAGGAATACAAAGTCGGATGTGACAACCAAAATTTGTTCAAATATACCACAACTGTATGCATCCAGAGGGCGTTCACACTCGAAGGTTTCAAGTTGGATGAATATTTCTTGCATTTCTTGCACCATATTCCATTTCGTCCGTTGATTTGACTTTTCAAGTGATCTCGGACGACATGGTTTACAATTTACACCTATTCGATGGTGAGGGTAATTGTATTTTTTCCCTCACGCCATCCGAAGACACCAGTGATAACTCAACAATATTACTTTATGGTTTTTTGTATTCTCTTAAGGTAAGGTAAACACTGATTTGTCTGCAGTCCCACTAATATCCTGATATTTCAATTGATCTTAATTTAGTCATTCACCACACGTATAAGTCCAGTCTTGAATAAGGATAATTCATTTTTCACCTATACCACAAGTACATATCAATTAATTTTCATGGAAATACCAACATCACTCAAAATGGTCTTGATTATTGAAGCTAATGGTGGCAAAAGTAATGAATATTTCAAACAATGTTTACGTGATTTTTATCGAACAGTTTACGTAGAATATGTTGTAAAAAACCCACTCATCTGTCAAAAAGGACAACCGATAGAGTCTTCGTTATTCCGAGAAAAGGCAAATGAATTTATTAGTAAAATTTAATCTGCTTTACTCTTTTGTGAATCGCTGTGATATAAAAAGACTACCGAAAAGAGCAAAAGGCCTGCCATCATAGAAAATGCAGATGCGTAATATGGATAAGCTGATCGAATAAATCTTTCGTACTGTGTATGTCGAAGTGGACGAACTGAAACTTGAGTGGAGGAATGTAAGTGAGAGTAACCCACTCTGTTGTAGTCTACTACCAATTTGTATACACCGTAAACATCTGGTACTTTGAATTTGCCAAAGTATTTACCGTTCTGTCTCTTCATGAAAATTCTAACGAATGGATCGATTCTTACGAACTCTAGCTGGACATCATCTGCATCATAGGGAACCCATTTGCCATCACGTAAGATTTCGATCTTGATGCTATACTCCAAATCGTCCATCACTGTATAGAATGGTGGTGGGACAGGAGCACTTGGATCTGAAATTAGTCGATGTTCAACTTGACTAAATCTTAACAGTCCTTGTTCTCTGAAAACCCATTTGGAAAGAGCAGTGGCAAGTTCAGCGTTTCCTGATTCAGAGCTTTTGAGTGAAGCAGAAGATGATGATACAGGTGACTTGAATAATTTGTCAGAAAACAAGTCGAGGGATCCAGCGAAGACAACTCGAGCATTGTTACGAGCTTGCAAGGCAGCGACCAGAACAGTTTTCTTTCCTACTGCATTAGGATATTCAGTGATTGGTTTGTCAATATTGTAACTGTAAGCAGTTGAAGAGGCAGTAAGGACCGGAAGAACCAAAGGATTCTCAGCATCTGAAATGAGTCCAATTCCTCGGTACAAAATTGGTTTGAGAGTTTTCTTATTTCCCGTGATGACTGGTGCATCAATGAGATCATTAGGATCAACCACTATGGTAGTATGAGATCCTTCATCAGATGCATCGTAATTGAAATGATCAATGACCGAAGCTCCATCCACATCTATTTCGATGCCGACTTCAGTGGCCAATTCTCTGATGGCGTCACCAACTGAGTTAGCTGCAGTGACCAGAACATTGCCACCGTTGTCAATGAATTTAGCAATGGCTGAAACACTAATACTGCCACCAAATTCTAATGGGTGAAATTGATAGAGAGTAATTAATGAGTATGCCGGTCACAAACGTGTAATTACTCACCTTCTACCGAGGGGCAGAATAATATGAGATGCTTGTACAAATGTTCACCGTACTTGGTTAAACTCAGACCAGGTTCATCAGCAGCTTTATACGTCAAAGCATATCCCCGATCTATTTTAAAACAAGATAGGATTAGAATTTATTCTTGATAAAGGAAGGATAACAAGCAAGTCAAAAATGGTAATTTAACATACTCTCTAGACTTTTGAAAAATACCGAATGAGTGTCTTTAATTGCTAAGTCGTCCAGTAGTACCAGAATGTCATTGGATGTGACAGTTGACAATGAATTGGTCACATAAATCACTACCAACAAAATGGACAAATGTACACGTTTCATACTGATTGAAAGAGAGTCTCTACACAAGCAACCACGATTCGTAAGCTTCTTCGATTACCCAGAGGGATTTGAATCACCTAAAGAGGGCGTTGGTCACAGTCAATTTTTTTTGGCAGTTTAGTTCAATACACAAGTCAGTGCAACAGGCGAACTTCTAATCAAAAGAGTTTTCATTGTGACGAAAAAATGAATTTAATCAATTGATGACGGTTTAAAGTTATTTTATCTGCCTTAACAAAAAGTAAAAATAATAGGATAGGGTGGTCAAAAGTCATCAGCTGAGCATAGACTCAATTGCCAACTGGATCCGACATTTGGTGTGTTTGTTTTCAAGTTACTTTTCACCCCACCAATTTTCTCTTGTTTTGTTTTTGTAACACGCTTGCAGAAATTGAATTTTGCTTTGAAAAGTGAAATTGCCTCAAGTCAGCCCCATCCTTTGAACATCTCTTGCAATAGAATAGAAGATTGTCATGTCATCACTCAAGATAATCCTTTCACTTCTTCCAATTCTACTTGGGGTGGCAGTGGTCTTTTTATACCCCGAACTACTTGACTATTCGGCTAAAATTCCATTCTTAAAAAATTATCCATTAAAATCATGTATTCAAGAAGGTAAACTCATCATGACCAAAGAAGAACTGCTACTCAATGATGGTAGAGATCCTCACAAAGGATTGTATCTGGCTTTTATTGGTAAAATATACGATGTTGAGAAAGGATTGAGACATTATGGTCCGGGTGGAAGTTATGCTCATTTCGCTGGCCGTGATGGCACACGTGGATTCATCACTGGTGACTTTAGTCCCGAAGGCCTGACTGACGATATTTCTGATCAAGATGTCATGTCCTTGTCCGGTGTTCGCGAATGGATTGAATTTTATGAAAGAGAATATCCACACATTGGTTATGTAATAGGTGCCTATTACGATGCTGGTGGATGTGAGAAAGAAGCTCTCACCAAGCTTCACCAGAAATTTGATGAATACGATCAAATAATGAAGAAGAAACAAGAGGATGAGCAAGATTATCCTCCATGCAATTCAGAGTGGAATCAAGAATTGGGAACAACCAGGTTGTGGTGCTCTCCAATGAGTGGCGGAGTCAAGCGTGACTGGTCTGGTGTTCCAAGGCAAATTGTCATCGAAGGCAGCGAAGCTCGATGTGGATGTGTCAACCTGCAATCTGACGATCTGGGAGTTCACTACGCCGAAGAAAGCAACGGTCATACTGATTCAGTTACACAAAAAGGTCCAGCATACGTTCTGTCAGCCAATGTCAAAGTCAAAGAATATTCAGGATGCGACCCTCAAGCAAGTCAGTGCCTTTTGTTTGATGATCAAAAGTCATAATATATACTCTTATACACTTATTATCTTTCATGAAATGATGTTATGCAAATTATACTCACATATTATCACTTCACTTGACATTTATTTGTTGCACCCACCGTCAATACCAATGGTCACAATTGGTTCACAATGATGCTCGAAACTGCAGTGAAGTGAGAAAATTCATCTTCTTGACCACCAGCAGCAGCTTCAAATAAGTTCATCGTAAAAGTTTTCCCATTGACACACATGTGACACGTCAAGATGCGATTACTAGATATATAACAAATCAAAGTAACTGGTAACAATATACCAGAAAACTCTAGGAACATTTGAAAGCAATTTTGACAGTGACAAATAAAGAAACAGTCAAGGGCAAAGTTGCATGTCGGGTTATCCTTTTAGCAAGTGGATGCATGCGCTCATGGCACCTGGTTCAATGCCAACAAGTTATTTTCATGTCAACCCAAACCATCTTGTCGACTGGCAGTCAGTTGCCATTGTGTTGCCTTGATGGGCAAACTGAAAAAGTTCGCCATACTTTTCGATCAAAATCGAAATGTATATTTTGTTGGCGATGAAGTTAAAGGTACATGTTTACTTGAACTTTCAGGTGAATTTAAATTAACGGAAATTCGAATCCACATGAAAGGTTCTGCTCAAGTTCATTGGACAGAATCACGAAGTTCAGGCAATCGCTTGGGCGCGTACACGGACCATTTCAATGCTGAAATTGAATATTTTTCTCTCGTAAAAACTCTTTTCCAATCTAACAATGCTTCAAGCACTACTTTATCACCAGGAAAACATCAATTTAAATTTTCATTCACCCTTCCTCCGAGGTGAGTACAATGGTTAAATTGTTTAAAATTACCATTTGACCCTGTTACTTGTATTCATTGGATATCATATGATTACACAGTGGAATTTCCACCTCATTCGAGTCCAAATTTGCTTCTATTCGTTACTGGCTCAAAGCAGAGGTAGAGCGCTCATGGTCACTCAATCTTAAAACTAAAAAGAACTTTACAGGTAAATCGGTTTTCTTCAACCTTAACGAAATTTTCAACTAAATTGATTATTTTTCCATCTTTTTCTCTCTCACTCAAGTAATGAATCGAATCGATGTAAATCATCAAGAATTTAGAGTAAGTAGATACTTCTCTTCTTGATCAACAGATGATCTAACTAATCATTCAATACTTACAGAACATGGTTGAGAGCAGTATCGAACAACGACTTTACTGTTGGTGTTTTATTTCTGGTCCAATTTCATTACATGTCAGGACAGATCGTAAGGGTTATTGTCCTGGTGAATCTATTGCCATCACTGCTCGTTTTGAGAACAATTCAAATAGATCTTTAACACCGACTGTTTCACTCTATCAAACTCAGACAGCATCTGCAGGTGGAAAGTGTATGTTGAGAAAGTTTAAATTAACCAGCATAACAGGATTACTCATTGATCCTCGATCAAGTGTAGAGTGGGATGCAATCCCTCTTAAAGTGCCTGTTGTCTCACCAACCATCAATAATTGTTGTCTTATTCGAGTTGAATACTTTGTTCGAGTTGTCCTAGAAGTAAGGGGAGGAAAAAATTTAAGCACTGATTTACCCATCATCATTGGAACAATTCCACTGCAGTCTATACAGTCGAATGGCAATCGATCGCCTTTGCCTCTGCTATCTCCAGTTCTTACATGCAGAAACATCGCATCAGAAGCTCCTCCATCTTATAATGAATCGATAATTAATTTACCACTGGACGATGAAAGCCGTGGACTTCCCTTTTGCCCATCTTACACATTCATGGGAGGTGAATATTGTTCAGGGTCCAGTTTGTCTGTTCCAGATGATCCACCTGAATATTCAGAAGTTGATCCTAATCCAATTGTTATTCCATGAAAAATTGTCATCTTATTGATTACTCAGATAAATTATCACTGTTATAGAGTTATAGCTAATAAAATATAATATTTTCCACCAGTGAGCATTTCTTGGTGTTTAAGATTGTATGTCAATGATTTTGCGTCTGCATTATGAATCAGGAATAGAACTAAAAGAACAAATTCAGGTGACGTGAATTTTCCTTCCCCTCCATTTGTAGATGATAATATCAGCAAATGAATCCACACAAATTGAAATTCATAACACAAAGATGTTTGCTCAGACAAGAAAAGAACGAACCCATTACGGCTTCAAGTATTGCGAGGTCGAGATTCGACAATACCTACTCAAATCAATTTTCATGCTTTCTCCTCCTCCTCTGTCTGATCTATTCATCCATCTAATTCTTTAATTTCTCACAAGAAGACTGCAAACGAAGTAAAGAATTGTTTAAGTATTTATTTGTCATACGTGGGCTGATGAATCATCATCGAACCATTTGGTGAAGCAACAAAAAACGAAAATTCCTTGATTTACAGTGTAAATCTCATAATGACGCTCTTTTTCTTTGGCGGTGGGTGTAATGGGTAAATTTGTGCTTTAAGTGAATACAGGCCATCAAACCGACAGTTACAAGGATGGAACAAAGATTGATAATGGCCTGAATACTGATTTGTCGATACTTCACAAAGTAAATCTACCTTTAACTTAACGATTACTTTTTTACATGTTTTTCGAGTATTTGATGGGTTGTTTTACAAACATTTGCTCAATAAAAAATAACATATAATTCACAAGAACTTAAATCGACATGAGAACCCAATTAGTTGAATATTTAATTCTTACTGTCTTGGCACATAAAAAAATCATCATTTATCTCTTCAGCCAGAAATAGTGATGCTTGTGTACTTGTTTCTCAGCAAAGTCTTCTTCACTGTAAATAACACGATTGAACGATTTTGTCTTTGTGTGTTAATGACGAGTCATACACACTTTGAACATCAGTCAAACCGGATTTAAATGTGTAAATAGACATTCGCCAATGCAAATTGGAAGACAATTCAAATTTGAGCTTCACTAGCTGGCATGTTGACTGTGGCAGTGATAATCGGTGAAAATTCTCCTTCTTTTACCACCAAAACCTGTAAAAATATCAAGTAAAGTATTTAATCAGTTACCTCGTGAAATATTATTGTAATTTAAAAGTTTACCTTGATACTGTCAGTTACATTCATCTTGCTGATGCATTGAACTTGAGTGTCGAAGATGTAAGTGTATCCTCTCACCATGTAAGGAACAGCAATGTGATTAAATTGCACTTGATACACGTTGACATCGTAATAAAATGTAATGTACAAACCAGTGATAGATCTATCGAGTGAATTATTGACAATTCGTAGGAACAATCGAAAAATAGGTCCCAGTCCGTGAACTTGCGCTGACAATTTGATAACTTCACTGGTTGATGCAGAAATCGGATTGTAACTGCTATTTATTGATTCAACAAATGACCTTGCTGCGGTCAGTTTGAGTCTGTAAATATCCTGTTGGAAAGCTCGATGAATATCTGACAAGTACAAATTGATCAATTAGTATTTAAGGCAACTAATGTGTCAACTACTTACAGAATGCTTCTGATCGTTCTCGAATTGCTTGTTCAACAAATAATTTAGTTTTCTTGGGAAGGATGAGTTTGTTGTCAGCAGAAAAAGGTTGATTAGAGTCACTTTCTTTGGGCATGAATTTGACTGTTCGTTTAAGAATGAGAACAGTCAAAGCACCAGTTTGAGAAACCAGGACCAAAGTTGCGCTTTCTCGTCCATATTTTCCGAATTTCATGCTGGTGATGTTCTCATCAGTCGAGATTACATCAACTCGATGTTTGTCGTGAAAAATATGAACCTGTGAGTTGTCTAACGCCACGGCAACCAGACTGGAAGCTAACATTTCAATTTCAATCGACTCGACTGCCAAAATATTGATTCCAAGTTCTAATGTCCAAATAGAAGTTCCTTTTGAGTTGAAGGAGGAAAGTGTTTTATCCATACAACCGACAACAATGTTAGAATTGCTTTGGACCAAACCTACTGGCTGAGATGTCAATTGTACAACTAACTTGGCACTTTTGCTGCCTCTTTTCACCATGTAGATGCAAGCATCTCTGCATGACAGAGTTACACGAAATTCGACCTCGAAAAGACCACTTATATCCATGAAAACGGGAACACTTGGCAAGGAAATGGTGGCCAGAATTGTAAAAGCATCTGGCTCGATGAAATAGAGATCCTTATTTTCAGTGCCAACGACAAGACAACTGATGGCATTTTCTTCTGCGACTGACCGTCGAATTGTTCCCATACATGTTATCACTGAAGTTCTTTTAGGTGAATCTTTTTTACATGCGTTTGCAAAATTAACCATTTCCTCGGTATCTTTGAGGGTGAGAAATTTGATTGAACGACTTGTCAGAGATATTTCATCAGGTTGATTACTAATGGCTGTCAAAATTTCTTTGAGAGTTTCGATGTCGATTTTTTCTTCTTTCACCTGGTTCCAAGCATCATCTTCAGTTTGATTGACCGGCAAAAACGGCAATTGAAATTTGTAGAATGGTTTAAGATTCTTGTAAATGTACAAGTAGTGCCCTGACCCGACTGCCAGAGCTGGGATTTGTCCTGATTCTCCGCTGTCTATGTAAAATGACACAGTGGCAGAAGGAACATCAAGTAGGGCCAATTGTGTTTGAAGAGTCGTACCTCGGTACACGTTGAGTTTGATATTGTTGAATCCGTTTCCCATGTCCACTAGAACCAACTTCATGTCACCATCGTTGAATAAATCGGCAAAACATATATTCGATGAAGTCGTGTACAGTCCTGCATTGGCATCTCTCATGGCAAGGAGCCACTTTTCAGATGGATCATTTGGTCCGGTGGAAAAGTTACTCGAAACTTGAGCTGGACCATCTTTTCGCTTGGATGTCAAGATTTTACTTTCAGCAGATTCGTCTAAATTCTCCAGTTGCATCTTGCTTTGCATTATTGTTTAGTAGATTGAGAAGAAAAAAAATTGTTTTCCCTGAAATGATACAGTAACTTGCGTCAAGACAAATTCGGTGTTGTCAAGGTTACAGACAGATAAACAAAATCATTCCAGTCAACACTGTCAGTCTCAACTCTACTCTGTTGATATATCAATAAAATTAATTATTATTCTCCAAATAGCAATCATTTGATTCGCCAAAACATGTAGCACTTGATTTGTTAACCCAAAAAATACTCTTAAAAAACATCACTTTTAACTAACTTGAGTGGATAAAAATTCGCATCATCGCCTTTGGCTCCATCTAACGAAAGCTCGTCAAAGCAGCCACATTTCATTTAGCTTGTCGTCAGACTGTCGTCATATAAAGTAATTTATCCTTTATCCAGTCAGTTTTGATACACCACTCTCTGTGTCCAGGTCTAATATTCTGTCTGTCGATAAATATCTAATATAATCGTGAACCTAGTCATCAAGAATCAGGCCCAACAGGACCAAGTATTAATTCATCCTTCGTCCTTCGGCCTTCACGTATCTGCTTTAATCATCTAAATTATCTATTCGAATTGATCGTCGATGAAAATCAATTCCCGAAATATTTAGTCAATTCAATCTATCTGCTTGAACGTCCTTTTAACCGAAAACAGGATGAACCGAACAGGATCGAGCAGCATAGGAAGTATCAATATGGCGAGTCAGGTGATTGCATCTAATCCAACTGCGTCCAACGCCAATTCTACCAGTCAGGCCACAGCACCAAGTTTATTGCAAGCAAGCAGTCAATCTTTTTCCGACATACCAATGCAAAAATTTTGTCATTTATGGACCATCAAGCAGTTCAATTTAATTCCAATTGAACTTGAAAGATTATGTTCTCCGTGGTTTTCTCCTCCTAGTAGCAAAGATTTGTGGTTTTTAAAACTAAGACTTAAAGCAGTTGATGAAAATAATGGAAATCAAGAGTTTATTGGTGTTCATCTATTCCTCAAAGAATCGGGAGACAAGAAAAAAGAAGTTCGAGCTCACTACACCATTTCTGTTCTTGATTCTATGGGAAACAAACGATTCACGGGAGAATGTTCAAAACCTGAAGGTCGCATTTTTAAGGCTGGTACCGAAGGCCACGGGTATAAGCTACTTTGTCCACGTGACGCCATTTTCAGGGCAGACAATAAGCTATTGGGCGAAGACAATTCTCTCAACATTCGATGTGAAGTAACTGTTTTTGGTGAGATACGTCATACTCCACCTAAACCAGATTTTTTCTCACCATATACCAATGATTCAAAGGATGCCCACTCACTGTCCACTGATTTGGGAAAATTCTTTTATGCAAATTACGCTAAAGATGTAACTTTGATCGGAAAAGATGATTACCGCATCGATGCTCATAGGGCAATATTAATGGCACGTTCAGATGTATTTCGTGCTATGTTCGATCATCAAATGGTCGAAAAAGAAACAAATAAGGTTCTTTTGGATGACTTGGATGCCGATGTGTTGTCAGCAATGGTCCACTTCATGTACACAGACACAGTACCTAAATTATCAACATTGGCTGATTCATTACTGATAGCCGCGGATCGTTTTGAATTGATCAAGCTTAAAATGATGTGTGAAGAAGAATTGCTAAAAGCTATCGACGTTGGGACAGTCGGCCACCTTCTCACCATCTCGGATGTCACCAATGCAGATGTATTGAAAAAAGCTTGTCTTGAATTTACTTGTGCATACTCTTTGGATGTTTCAGCTCATCCCGAATTCGACAAATCCATGTCTAAACGACCGCTTTTGTACAAGGAGGCTTTCCAAATAATGGCTAAGAAAGCGCGCAAGGCTTAGTCAATTATTTAACTAGCTTACCTTTACCCTGAATTAATTTTCCAATCATCGAAGCTCAAATCATTACATTGATACCTTCAAGTGTACAAACCTCAAATTACGAACTACATAGATTATCCAGGAACTCATGATGGACGTCCCTAATAAAGAAGTATACGTTTTCCTCATCTACTTGAGATTTTGCATTTCTATCGAGACATCATTTTATACCAACAGTAATTATCCATCAGCATCTTATCATCGCCAGTCCACAAGTTGTTTTTGAAGATCATTTCTACCGAATTTACCTTGTATCTGGTGTGAAATATTGTGTTTTATCCAGTAATTTACCTCATTTCTTTATTGAAACTCTATCTTCTCTCGGTTAAAGCTCTGTTTTCATGCATGCGTGATCAAATAGAGTACTTATTTAAGGCGAGATTAAGTTCTTTTTTAGGTCTAATTCCTCAATCGTTCTGCAGAAAAATTTTCTTTTTTACTTGGCGGCAATAGTAACAATAAAATGAGATCAAGTCATCACTCAGAGGAATCAAGTTTAAATCAACAAAGTTATCGACTGATCTTCATCATTTTTCAAGTTAATCGATCAATAAGTTCAGAATTATTTCTGAACTATTCAAATGATCATTTTAATTGAACAGCATGTCACTGTCTGGAATGCACTGTCTTCAGTAAACTTTTTTTCTAAACTAATATGCTCGTGTTTGTGTATTTTATTCTTGATTTTAAATAGTTTTAGAGGCGAGAAGGTTTCCGGTATCATTTGTAAGAGATCAAAGGTCGAAATTTTTGGATTGACCTACTAATTTGCAACAGATCATAAGAGCAGTATTTTATTTAAATCATCATCGATACATGACGGACGGTACTAGTGATGAGAAAAGTGCTTTATTGAATTTAGTGAGCAAACAAGAGACTGCTCTTTGATGATGATGAGATTTCATGTTACAGAGAATCCAAACATTCAATAACCTCACAAGTCAACCACTTGTGCTGAATGTTCAAAATTTCGTGTAAAAAGAAGTGAAATTTGTGTGTTGAAATGCAAAAAATTACAATTGCTGGGTCAAGCGATGGCCAAATGTTTCTGCTAAATTAGTAGTGATTTTTCAAATAAGAAGAACCACCAAGGCACGATCAGTAGATATGAAGTAACTACATACAAAAGAGAGATGTCTGATGCAATTGTCGTTCTTTTCGATCAATTCATTGGGTTGAAATTAAGAATATTCACATCAATGTCAGTCTAAAAATTCTGTAAATTGTCAAAGTAAGTAAATTCGGTTAACGGTGGACGAGAGATTCGAGTTTGTTGTCAATTTATAAACTCAGTGTGGAACTTTGATTCAGACTTTGATTTGATTGAGATGATATCCATTTGACTGATATTTGCGTTTATTCTTACGCTTCTTCAAGACTCTTGCTTCAACAAAAAACAAGACCGAAGCAATCCAATGGCAAAAGCAACCAACAACGGCCAACCCGTATGACCATGACAGATAATTATGTTCAGGATCTGGCATCCAATCTCTGTCATCTCCACGAATACCAAATATGACTACCGCAATGGTACAAAATAGACCTTAAATATAGTGAAAATGAAAAAGAAAATTGGTTAGAAATATGTCTGCAGTGACAGTAGTATACTTGACCACACCCGACAATCCCATAGACAACGAAAGCAGTTGCATTGTAAATGCTTCACGATCTACGATGAAACCCAACTCAATCAAAAGAATTCCACCGGCAGTTAGTAGGAGAAAAACAAAACCAAGTGTATACAATATTTGTGTGGCAATGAAGAAGGCTAAGGATGAAAAATGATCAATATGGAGTTAGAATATCTTTGGATTAATTAGAGACAACAAGACTTATGATTGAATGCAACAATTGAATGCATATTATTAGCATAAAAATTATCATTAAATCATTACATACTTGGTTCTAATAGTTCTGATCTTAAAAATGCATAATCTTCATCAAAAAGCCATTTGCAACCGTGAAATTCACGATCATAGTTGTAATACCGGTCACGTAGATGGACAAAACAGGCTTCCCATAATCCCAAGTTTTCAAAATGTTTTTTGGACTCATTTCTCAACCAATAAGGAGTTGAAAATGCAATTACGGTAAATATGAGAGAAAAAAATGTACTGATGGCGGCATATGTAGATGGACGGACTGAAAAGATACTGACAGCCATGATTGGAATCAAGGTGTGAGGACAGGTGATGTAGCCAGGTAAAACATCGTTCAAAAATCTAGTACATTGTCATCACAAAAAGAGGGCGCGGTAGCTGCATGAAATTTGTTTATACTTTTTTTTCACTGACAATTAACAAAATTCATTCAAACTGCTTATTATATCCTGTTAGATTATATGATTAAATATAAATTCTTTAACTTTGTAACGAAAGTTAACCACATCCCTCTTATTCTTATTCTTTATTCTTTGCAAATTGAATTGGTTAAGTGCCGGGTGTAAAGTGAAACACCGGATACTTTTCGGATGTTAAACCGCACAAGTTCACCGTTCAACTTTAACATTTCATTCAAGGAAAAAATAACTTGATAATTAATGAAATAGTCATTCCAATCACATGCGCGCATTTACACTCTTATAGTATTGATTGATGGGGTGAAAAGTAATAATTGAGTCAAATTTTATTTTTGGATATTGTTTTTTCCTTAGATGACAAGTTTGTCTGATTCGACTGAAACTCCGGTCTCGGTGTTCGCGAGGAAGAAACAAACTATTACTTCATCGGTGCACTCGCCATCAGATCAGCTGACTTTACCATCTTAATAGTATCCTGAGGCACGTTGTTGTGACACTTGATCTTTACTAATTCAAATGAATATTGTCAAAGTTTCACATTTTTTGAAATTTTCCGCCGGGAAAATACCTCATGGACATTTACGTGGATCCATTCATACCACAAGTATATCCAAGGATATATTCAAGATCCAAGATGAAAAAGACTTTGACCAAAAAGTCCTTAAATCTGATGTTCCGGTTGTAGTAGACTTCTTCGCTACGTAAGTTAACATTAACATTAAGATGCTGCTTGTCAGACAAAACCTTGATATTCAATGCATGTATCTTATATGTATTCATTTTGTATTGCAGATGGTGTGGACCTTGTAAGTTATTAGAACCTCGACTTGAAGTATCAGTCGGTCGAAAAGGCAATAAAGTTCACTTGGCCAAAGTTGATGTGGATCAACAAGAAGACTTAGCAGCCAAGTATGAAATTTCCTCATTGCCATCGGTTTTCGTATTCAAATCTGGTCAAGTAGTCGATAAATTCATCGGTCTTCAGGATGAAGATAAAGTTCGTGCTTTCGTTGACAAAGCAGTGGGCGAGTGATTTATTGGGCTGATTGAATTCGTTCCTCTTGTTCAGGGCAAATTTTGGCCTAAAAGTATAATTAGTTTATTAAAGATTAATGAAATCAGCAGAAAAAAACCTTGTTTTGCCTTTGAAATGGTCATTGATTTATATTTCGGACTACTCGAAGGCTGTGACGAGTTGGTGGCCTAGAGACGGTCTTCAATGTCGTTCTGTAATAATCGAGGACGATATATCGTCACCACGTTACTCGGGGTTTTTGAAATATTTCACTCAACCACTTAAACATGAACTGAGCTTTTTATCATCGATTTATTTTTAATTTCGGTAATTTCAAGCATCACATTTGATCAAAAGTAGAAAGTCGAATCATGAAAAATAATCACATCAAGTTACATTTTCCCAAGTACTTCGAAATTCACATAAAAAAATCTTATTTGAAATTATTCATTGGCAAAGAGGTATTGAAAGAGACATTATTCTTCACATTTTGATATATTACCCTTTTTTTCTGCAACAAATGATGAAAAGTAAATTTTTAACGAATCTATCTAAAAAATGATGGATATTATTAAGCTGTAGAATAGACACTGCAAATGTATTCACGAATTTTCTTCTGGTCCTGAGGAGTGAGAGTACATTTTTCGATCCATTCTTCAAGTGACAGACTAGTTTGAGGAACCTCAAGATCAGGAGTGATGGAAGATGATCCTCCCATCGACTGAGGAAGCAGATGGCCGATGGTTGTTTCGGCTTGGCTTTTAGTAACTTGTTTAACTTTTCTGGCGATAACTTCTGGAATGGCTTTGATAACAATTGGCACTAGGTATCGAGCGAACCATGGGATCGAATAGAGGAAAATATCGTCAACAATCATCGGAAAGTGATTGCTGATGATTGAGATTAAAGAAATGAGCAATTGAATATCAACATTGCTGTAGCCGATATCTGATGCATCAAAGACGATGACAGTGTGAAATTCCATTATTCCAAGTGGATATTCATCCTGGAAGAATCTTATTCGCTTTTCAATTTCATAGATGATGCCTCGAATGAACAGTTGTCGAGTGTCATTTGAAATTGCTCGGTACTTGCGAGCTTTGACAAATATCACCAGAGACTTTTGTTCTAAATCAAGAGAATATGAAAATAAGTCCATCTTGTAGAATTCTCGGGGAAAATCAGAATCTTTCATTTCATGAATTCCAAATGATTTTCGCCATTTCAATGTCTTCATAAGCAAATCACAGGCATAGTCGATGTTGATTGATTTCAAGTCACTTTCACAAGATGCGTTTTTGCAAGCTGATTCGTACAAAGCAAATCTTCGTAATAAATCGTCAGAACTTTGTATCAAGTCGATGTCAATTTGTGAAATTTCAGATGAATTATTTTCAATTGATTGTAAGATACTTTTTCTCATTTGATTAATAATTTTTTGTTCTTCCATTTCGAGGAAAGGCGAAGTTAAGTATCATAAGGACAAGTGTGCAACAAAAATATTGTCAGTCAGATCAAGTCGCAACTGAATTTATCCTTGCTTTGAGGAATACTTTTAAGGACATTAGCATGGTCAAGAAATTAAGCGATTCTGAGCAGAATCAACTTCCAATCCATGACAAGGACGTGAGGAGTTTCACTTTACCAAACAGCCTTGACTTTGGTCGGTCGAGTCAGTATACAGCGCACAACAAGTCCGACCAGTCAAAGAGTCGAACTCAAGTCGCACTCGACTGACCAGGTATATACATGAAACATTTAATGAACAGGAATGATCGCTATCGATTGGACAATATTTTCCTTCGAACACGATAAAAAGTCAATGTTGTAACATAAAGCTCAAAGTTATCAAGTTACTAAGTTACTAAGTTACTAGTGACCCAGTGTGTTATGTTTGAAGATTGGATGTGAGCCTAGGAAAATAGAGAAAATAGAGAAAAGAAAAAAAAATAAAGAAAATTCAGAACAACATATAAAATGGAAAAAGTCCAGATGTATTTGTGAGTCAATCTGATTTACTAATCTTTTATTCATGTGTTTTTGAAAGGAATTCGTGGATGAATGATGATGAAACAGTAAAAAAGATTGTTTACCATGTGGATCAACTTGTCAAATGGAACACTTTGCTATAAAATGTAGGAACAGCGAAAACAGCATTAAGACTTATATTTTGTCACTGTTAAGTCATCAATTGTTGACTGTTAACTGTACACTGTTATGTGCCAGCCGTTAATTGATTATTAAGATGCAACATGGATAATTTGCAAATCACTCATGGCTCACTCTATTAGTACTTAAGTCGATCGCATGTCAAACAACCTCATGCCAGGAGGTCACGAGGTTGAAGAGAAATGCAAAGAAATGCAAAGAAATGCAAAGAAATGCATAGAAGAAAGATGGATAGCAATACTAAGAGGTATTCAAGTGCAGATGAATAGTAGTAAGCATCTTCAAGTGGCCGTGAGGAGAGTGTGAATACCCTTTTACTTTTCTTTGACACAATTACCAGTGTGCCCTTGTGGCGAGATGTTCTTAGTGTTCTTAGTGTATGTTCTTCCTTCTTTCCTCACGATCTGATGGCCATAGGTCAACTTGTCTGTCACTTTTGAACTAATTTGCAACTACTCACACCACATTTAATGATGCCTCGTATTTATGTACTGTTATTCCGTTTATTTGTCATCTTAATCCAAGTGTTGCAGCATGCTGTGTTCATGATACCAATGGAGAATATTCATAATGCTCACATCAATTCACCGCCATCATTGACACCAAGTAAACATCGATCTGTGCAACATATGTCATCACCATGTCCTAAAGATTGGATGTATTATAAACGACATTGTTACGGTGCATTTATTCAACAGAATGAATCACTTCAATGGTTTGAAGCTGAAGCAAGATGCAATGCTGCTGGTCGTGGTCGAGATGGTCATTTAGTTTCCATACTTGATTTAAATGAAATGAACAAAGTACATCAGTGGTTAGTTGATGTATGGAAAGCTCCAAAATTTGATGCAATTTATATTGGATTATATGACTCAGCTAAAGAAGGAGCTTACAGATGGTCAGATAATAATCCCATGTCATACACTGACTGGGCTCCAGCATCGAAAGAATTGAATTCTGATGCTCAACCTGATGGAGGTGCATTCGAAGATTGTACAGTTATCATACTTGATCGGTACAACACAACTGCAAATTGGCATGATGTACCTTGTACACTTGGTAAACATGGACATCAACGTGGAAACACTTTGGCATCTAAATTGTACCTTAATGAATCTTTCTATCAATTTATTGATTCGATTGACTCTTACATTTGTAAGATGGATGCTCTTTTAATCAAAAAAACTACTCTCAATGTGCCTAAACTATCAAGTAATCTTAGTAGCATCAGCAACATTGAAAATAAAAGTAGCCCAATTCATCTTGTTCCTGGTCCTTTGTACACCGATTTACTTTATCCTAATTTACAAGGCAATATGACATCAGTCATCCATTCACCAGTAGAACGACAATATATTTGCAAAAATTTAGAAATAATTTCAATTGTTTTTCGCTGTGATGGAGTTCCCAATTGTCGAGATGGTTCAGATGAAGATGATTGTCCTATTGGTTCTTGTTTACCCAATCAATTTAGATGTGCCAATGCTCGATGTATTGCCATCAGTGCTTATTGTGATTTTGTTGATGATTGCGGTGATGGTTCAGATGAAAGATTTTGCGATCGACGAGTATGTAAACCAGGACCTGAGTACAAATGTTTAAATGGACAATGTATCCCTGCAACCAAAAGATGTGACTTGCTTTCCGATTGTCGCGATGGTTCTGATGAAATTCATTGTACTTCTGGTTCATACTGTAATCCTAATATAACATTTCAATGTTACTACGGTAATTGCATTCCTCTCTATGCAGTTTGTGACCGACATCGTGATTGTCCAGGTAAATTTTTTGAAGATGAACAACCTGGTCGTTGTGACAACAGATTTTCCAAACATCAAGAAATAAATGGTTCTGGTGGAGTTGGTAATTCAGATTCTATCAGCTTGTCCTTGACTTTACCTTCTGTAAAAAGTAATTTATTCGAGTGCCAATCAGGACAACTGGTTGAACCATCCAAGCGATGTATTTACGACTTCGATCAATACGGTTACCAAATCGGATGTCGTGATGTAACTCATCTGAGGAACTGTGAAACATTCGACTGTCCTGATCCTTATTACGTAAAATGTCCAGATTCTTACTGTATTCCTCCTCGCTTCATCTGTGATGGTAAATGGGATTGCATTGGTGGTGCCGATGAAAAAGGTTGTGCAAAGTATTACTGTTCTGGTCACTATAAATGTGCCAATTCTTCAGCTTGTACATTGTTGTCTCACCTTTGCGATGGTATTCGACACTGTCCTTTGGGTGACGACGAATGGTTCTGTGACATTATGTGTCCTAAGGGATGCAAATGCACTGGACTGTATGCATCTTGTAACTCTCTCAACTTGCACAAACTTCCTGATGGTCTTTCACGTAAATTGAAAAAACTAGACTTCAGTCACAACTTACTCGGCAATGGAATGTTCAATGACCATCATTCAACTGACCCTGGTTTTACTAACTTTGAAGATTTAGGCGAATTGATCCTTCAATCTAACAACATCACTTATTTACCAGCTAGAAAATTTATTCGATTGAAAAATCTATACAAATTAGACTTAAGATACAATCGTATTCATGTTATTCGTTCAGCAGCATTTGCTGGACTTCGTCGAGTTACACAACTGTTGCTTGATCATAATCACGAATTAACTACCATTGAACCGGAAGCATTTGTTGGTTTATCAGCTCTGTTACAGTTAAACTTATCACACACACGAATACACAGATTGAGTGAAAACTCTTTCTGGGGTTTGATGAAGTTACAAACACTTGAAATCAGTTACAATGGACTATCGACCATTTTACCCAACGCATTTAGAGGATTGGAAGTACTGGATTCTATTGATTTGCGAGGCAATAATATAATCGACTTTCCAAGTGACATATTCATCGGTTTAAAACAATTGCGTCATCTTTCAACTGATTCTTTTAAATTTTGTTGTCTTGCATCTCATCAGATTCCCTTTGACCGATGTTTACCTCCAGCTGATGAAATTTCCGATTGTGAAGATCTAATGTCTTCGCCTGTTCAAAGGTCATTCTTGTGGATACTCGGATCAGCTGCATTGTTTTGTAATTTAATTGTCATATATAAGCGCTGTCGAATGGTCATTCAGTCCAGTCATTTGTCAGAAAATGTTTCATCATTGTTTTACATTTCACTTGGATGTGCTGACTTTCTTATGGGCATTTATCTGATAATAATAGCATCAGTCGACGTGTATTACCGTGGACATTACATTACATACTCAGACTCATGGCGATATTCTTATTTGTGTCGATTTTGTGGATTTCTATCCTCTCTCTCTACGGAAGCATGTGTATTTACTCTTGTTTGCATCACCATCGATCGATTGATTTGTATTTGTTATTCGATGTCGCCTTTTAGATTTTCCATGAAAACGACTCAACGATTGATCGTCATCAGTTGGGCTGTATCCTTTATCATGGCATTTTTGCCTCTTGTCGTTAGATCATACTTTCGTGACGAGTTCTATGCTCGATCTGGTGTTTGTCTGGCCCTTCATCTAACCAACAATCATCCTGCAGGTTGGGAATATTCAGTTGGAATTTACCTTTTTACCAACTTGATTGCACTTATCGTTATTTTTGTGTCATACTGTTTAATGTACCATAAAGTACGATCTGTTCGCCGTCAAACTCGAATGATCACACGTCAAGTTCGTGAAATCAACACTGGCAAGAAGATGGCTATGATTGTCATGTCCAATTTTGTTTGCTGGTTTCCGGTCATCATCATGGGAATCATTGCAATGTCAGGTGTGACACTTCCACCTGCAGTTTATTCATGGGTTGCTGTATTTGTTCTACCCTTTAACTCAGCTCTCAATCCCATCATATACACCTTTGCCCATTATTCATTCAGTGAGTTGTTCCACTTGGGACCTCGTACAACTCGAAAAGGACTCAATTACAGGGCAAACTATCAAACTACATCAAATGAGTTACAATTCGTCCATCAGTTTTCAATATCGTAATTCTGTGAGCAAACAAAATGTCTGTTCTGGCACCAAAACCGCCCGACGGGTATCAATCACTTCATGACTTCATCAAGAACAATCGTCCTTTAAAACCCAAGGACATAGTTCAAATTTGTTACTCTTTGTCATCCAGAATAAAAGAAATTCACGCTGAAGGATACGCTTTGGGTGGAATATCGGTTAAAAATGTCTTTGTTTCAGCTCAAATCGATCCACATTACATCAAAGTCTACGTTCCTGAGACATCAATCTTACCAGGTTAAAAAATCTGGTGATTGTAATGATTACGCTGAAGACATTGAAGAACTGGGAAGGATAATCAAAGCTTTACTTTGTGCTGTGAGTCCTCAAAATCGCCCTGCAATCACAGCTAATTCTAACGATGCATTCAAAGTTAATCAAGTTAAACCTGGTCTCAATTCTCAAAAAAAGTTCTGATTACTTAAAGCATCGACAGATGATCTGTCTTTGACAAGTGTCCTTCCAAAACAAATCCTTACTTCATCAGGTTATAAGAACTTTGTTATTGTTTTTTCTCATCGTATTTCATGATTAAACTTACAGCATTTTCATTTGCCCTGGAATCGTTAAGAATAGTCTTATCAAAGGCGACAAATGAAGGCAATTCACAGTGTAAAATATTGACATAGTCTCAATATCTAATAAATTACTTGTTTATTCTTGTTTATTCTTATTTATTCATTGCCGTCTGACCTCAGACTATCAATGTATCCTACTCGAACCTTTCAGAAGTATTAATGAACTCAAACAAAGTGCAATTGCTTCTTTTAAATGCTTTTTGCATTCATATTCATCATTGATTTATTTATTTGTCTTTTCACCCCGACAAACAAGTTGTTGATTGAGTTGATTGCGTTGATTGAGTTGATTGTGTCGATCAAGTCGATCGAGTCAAAGGAAAGAAAAAAAATCAACCTGTCAATTTATTTTCATTGTTTTAACTTGTTGCTGATTCGACTGTTCTCAAACTGTTCTGTCATTAGTGATGAGTGTAAAGCGATGGCCCTCACACACTTTGAGGAAGAATAGAGAAAAAACACAAAAAAACAGATCATCAGCATCTCAATGGTTCAAGTGGATCCCCCTTGAAGTTTATCGAAGTGTGTAATTATTTACTCTAGGATACTCTCATTGCGAACCGATACATTCATGCTTGTACATTAATCGAGAAAAAAACAACCAGAAAAATCCTACTATAGAGTGTTGATGTGCGACATTCATCAATTACGAGTAAAAGTTCCCGTTGGTAATTTTTATTATTTCAAACTACTGATGCAAACATGAAGACACTTTTAGTTAGTTAGAGAGTTATTTTTCATAGCAACAGGAGCTTCTTATTGTACCGTGCAAGAGGACACTTTATCCTTGTCAAAGGTGAAAATGGGAGAAAAATTCACTTGTGGATCAGCTGAAGGGATGATGTTGGTCGATGTTCCAGGCGGCGAAAGATCGACACTCATCACTTTCAAATGGGTCAAGGTACACTTTGTACCAGTTATCGATTGGTGAAGGATCACAATTGAATCCACCACAACTTTGACACTGAGAGGATCATGAAAATCATGACGATCATGACGACGTGACTTTCTTTTTATGGATTTCACAAAATGGTGGCAAAACAACAGGGTGGCCGTTGAATTTGGGCAAACGGGAAAAAACTAACATATCCATCGAGTTGACCTTTCGATCAGCATCTTTCTCGCTGGTTCGATGTGTGAACAGTATGACGACAAGGAAATTTTACGACGGACACCACACAAACACTACTTGATGATGAATGAATCAATAGTGAAAAATGTCAACTTGGTAACTACCCTGACTTGACAGTCAGTGTCTACTACCTCGAAGAAATCTTTGTGGGAGACTTAAAAAATACCTGTTTACTTGAGACCAAATCAACGTCGAATAATTATTGTAACAAAGTTCAATCGATTTGACTCAATAAGCAATAAGTAGTAAGCAATTTTATCCTCAACCTTGTAAAAGTTGAAAGGAAAGGAAAGGAAAGGAAGAAATAAAATGATTCTCTGATCACTCTGTCCAAAGACTATTCGATAGGCAATACATTGCAAGTGCTTTAATATCACTAAGACAATCATGATGCAGAAGGTTTCAACTGCAAACAGATTAAAATGAATAAGTTGCATATGTTAGATGTGTAAGATGTGTTGGATGTGTTGGATATGTTTACATAAGATGAGTGATTTTGTTGTAAAAAACTATTATTCTGTCACTTGTGGTAAATAGAAGGTTACTCAATCAGCTTTGATGGTGAATTTGATTCCTAAACAACCATATTCTCTTTGACTCACTCGATTGTAGAATGTGACGTTACCTTCGAAGTTGCCTTGAAGGATTTTAGCAAAGACAGGACCACCAATTCGAGGTAGAGAGTATTGAAGAGAACTTCCTGAGTACAGTTTGGCTTTAAGTGGACACGAGCAGGAACGATGGGACAAAATAAGTCGGGATGTTGCTGGATGATTTGATTGCAAGCATCGTACTGACAAGAACCAGCTCCATTGAGGCAAGGAACTGGCATTCTTTGAGGTTCTAATTTATCCACTCGCACTCTCAAAAACAAGTTACTCGGAGGAAGATCTTCCTTCAGATCCATTGATGTTGTTATCGTGATATTGCCAGGATAAATAATTGGCGATGGGTTTATGTTTGTTTGCTTGAAAATAATGATACGGTCATCTTTGCCGCAATCCCACGATGTGAATTTTTTAGCTGAACATGAGGTAAAAACAAGTAATACCGAAGAAAAAACAAATGGCAAAAACAATCGACGTCTGTCCATGACAAATGCAGAGAAAAGAAGAGAGAAGAGTAGATGAGAGAAAGAGAGAAAGAGAGAAAAGAGAAAAAAAGAGAAAAAGAAAAGAGGGCAATAGAAGAAGGAGAGAGAAAGAGAAAAGAAAAGAAGAGAAGAGAAGAAAAAGAGGTCGGTTCTTGACACTCTTACGCTGAGCCAAGTATCAATGCAAGTGCACATAAGTCAAAGCAAACACCACTTAAAGTACTCAAAAGAAAATTAATCATTGGTGGATGAGAAACCCCCGGCCTGTCCTTGCTTTACTTTATTCATTGGTTGGTGAGATGGCAAATGAGCTCAGGAGTTTACAGGGCAGGTGAAACAGTCTTTCATCACTCTCTTTCATTACTCTCTTTCATCCCTCACACTGTAGCAGTGTAGTCTTGGTGTCTGTGACCATCAGTACGTAGATGATTTAATGATCAGCATGAGAAAGCAGCAACATATGAAATAATATGATTGAAATACGTACTAATTGTTTTTATGATGGCTCACTCATCCACAGATCCAGATTTAGAGATTGGGATGAAAACATTAGTAAATAAGTGTTGTTGTTGTTGTTGTTTGTGTTTTGTGTTTTTTTGTGTGTGTATTTCCATGTCTATGTTGGTCTTGGTGTTTGCTTCTGTAATTATTGATTGTGTATGTCAGTGTATAATATCAGATGTTGTTGTATAAATTGTGTCTATTTTTATTTCATCATGGTATCAGTGTGATCTTATGATGTGTCTGAGTGAAAGGAAAAATGAGGAATAGGAAGTTAGTGAATAGACAACACGTCTGATGCTTTATTTTTCTCTAGATGTTAATCACCAATCGCTGGGTGCATCAAGGTCACGGTAAGACTTGAGAACTCGACCTGGAGGCATTGCCATTCCATAACCAGGCTGTGGCATGGGTGGATAGGCACCACGACCAGGCCAGGGACCCATTGGCATGAAACCTGGAGGTCCTCTAGGTGGTCCGTATCCACCATATGCAAATGGAGGAGGATAAGGTCCACCTGGATATGGCATGACACCAGCACCTGCACCCCAAGCAGGTGTATTTGGAGAGAGGCCGGACATTGGGTCACGTGAATTATTTCCTGAGGCTGGTCGATTGGATGGATGTTCGGGTAAGGATGGTCGTTTAACATCCATTATGTAATTGTTGAAGTATAAACAATCTATCTTGACATTTTCTATGAGATTTTGATGCTTATTATGAATATGCTTTGTAACGAATTCGGGTCCTTTAAATTTTTTAGATTCAATAGCACACTCATACTTGCCAGGTTTGGTACATTTGGTGTTATCGGCAACAAATTTTCCAACCGCCTCTTCCTCAGACATTAGACCGAGTTGTTTAGCTTCTTCTTCACTAAATGGTTCTACCAATTCAAGGAATGGTTTGATTTTTTCTTCGAAATTTTTCATATACTCATTGACTTCTTTGAGGGTAACTTTTGAAGAAGGAGGTGAACCACGAGCATGCATAATACCGATTCTATTAGGCATTTCATCTTCTTGTGGATAGTCGGTGTGATTGTAATAATCAAGTGAGTGAACTATCCTTAGGTACAGCAACATACGATCTAAAACACGAAGAAGTTGTTCATCTCGTTCTAGAGCTTGACCAACTTCACTTGTTGACTCACTTTCTGATCCCAGTAATTCTTCTTCTTCAGCATCAGCTTCTTCAATTAGATAATCGGTGATATTGTGCAGTAAGGGATTTTTAGAATCGCTGAATTGAGGTTTTTCTTGTTCTACAATAGACGAGGTATCTTCATCAGTTGGTTGCCAAAGTCCTTTGGCCCTGTCTAGATTGTAAACAATTTTAGCTGCATGTCGAATATCGGCTCGAACAACTGCACGATGAGATGCTATACCATTGACTGATCGAATTCGACGGCTCAACTCACGATTGATGATAGCACCACATTCGACGCCACCAAATTTGTGCTTATTGAACTGCCAGCATATATCTTTAATTTGAACATCTTTGCTAAATGTAGCCCAGCCTCTTCGATAAAATTTGCGATCTGCTTGAGGTTCAGCTATGGACAAGCGTAAAAAGCCGTTGAATTTTCGACAAACTTCTAATACTTCGGCTCTGGTAACGTTAGGAGGTAAATTACGAAGAAATATTGATGCAGTTCTATGCAGTGCGCGAGCTGATGGAGGTAATTCAGGTTTATCTGCATTTTTGGTTGAATTTTCACCATTCGAAGTTGGAGCTTCGGACATTTCTTCATCTTCACCTTCACTTGATGGTTCTTTCTTAATAGTAGACGACTCATCACCAATCTCACCTGAGTCTGTGACGTCTGATTTTTTTGGAGACTCGACATCATTTTCAGATTTCATTTTTGTTTCTGACATTGAACCATCTTGTGATGGATCGTCATTTTCCATTGAAGCCTGATCGCTTGAAACTGGCTTATCGGCATCGGGATCTTCCTTGATTTCTGATGTTGGCTGTGATGATGGTTGCAGTGAATTATTTCCATGAGTAGTCGGCTTATCCGGTTCGACAGCAAATAAACTCATCTCAACTTTGTCTTTTTTGGGTTCTTCATCTTCTTTTTGATCTAGTATTTGTAAGTCAAAATCTGTGCCGCCTTCAAGATAAATGACTGCTGAATTGAGAATACGTGTTATTTTGTCGGAATTTTCAACGTCAATGCTAGTTGAATCGATTAAACCACAATCTAATAATTTATTAAAAACTTCAAGTCGTTTATCGACTGCTGCTTGTTGATCAGCATCTCGCTTGGGTTTTTCTTCTGGATGATATTTGACCTTAAACCTGATGGAAATTAAAAAACAAAGTAAATTTTGAGAAACGATTTAATTTTTAACCAAATTAGACATTACTTACCATTCCTCATCTTTGTGTTTCTCAAAAAAATCCTTGATTTGAGTACGGCGAAAGTCTAATTTGTATTCATTATACATGGAAACCGCGTCTTTTTCACCAACTTCATCGTCCAACCTAGCAAGGTATTTCTTGAAGGAATCCATGGGTGGTTGAGTTGGACACGAATCATTTGTTCGAGGATCCCAATCATTACCACCTCTTGGACTTGTATCTTCCCAATCTCGTGCTCGAATTCTTTTAGATGGTGGACTCATGTCAGGAGAATACCGGTCACGACGATAGTCACGACCGTATGCATCACGAGCTGGTCGGTTTCGATCATTCCATCCACGATTGTTACCTTCTGACCAGTCATCTCTTCGCCTACCTGTATCTTGATAATCACGTCGTTCACGGGTAAATTTGTCCCGTCGGCGAGAACGATCGTAGTCATCGCCATCCGAATCGGCCATCTTTACCTGAAATGACGCTTGATGACACTACCGTCTGCCATCCATGTGCAGGGATGATGTTGTCAGTTACATTCAGTAAGATACCTCAAATACAAATGGCTTTCATGACGATGTCGAAAAATCGATCTATTTTATCACCAATTATTTCTATTTCATATCGTCAATGTAGCACCAATTCAACTCAGTCATTTTCAGAAGCATTTGATAAATTTGAAAAAATTCAAGAAGAAGTCACTCGACCACCACCTCCACCGACACCGCCAGAACCTCCTAAACCAGTGCCAGATAAGGATTTTTATACATTGTTACGAAATAGTAAATTTATCGAATTGGGTGATCCTGCTGGGAAAATTGTAATTGGTAAAATATTTCATACAGTTAATAACGATCTGTACATCGACTATGGATGTAAATTTCACGCAGTATGTCCAAAGCCATCTAAAAATTCTCTCAAGTATATCAAAGGAGCAACAGTTAAACTACGACTGCACAGTTTAGAATTAAGTCACAGATTTTTGGGATCTAAAGTTGACTTGACATTACTCGAGTCTGACGCTGTACTATTAGGTTTAGTTGAGTAAAATATTGTCAAAAGTGCTTATCTGGAATTAGACAGTATACATTACAAATAAAATAATGATCAACAAATATTCTATTTGATTTGTCTGATCAAATGTTTCGAATTCTTTAATTACTTATGTCTGAAGGTCATCTACGTCAATTTATGACCTAGACTTGTAACGCTGAACAAACGACTTTGAGTAAAGTCATCACTTCAACGGTTTAATCGATTGTTAATTTGTTTTAAGGTGGCAGATCAACAACAAAAGTGCCGCGTATCCACAGGGGAAAACAATTCGATGAAAACACTAATACATGTACATCTTGAAAAAAATAAATAAATTAGTTGAATGTAATTTAAGGCAAAACTCAAGATGCAGTCTAACATATTCTGATGCGATTGAGTGTCTTTTTTTTCTTTTCACTCGGGAAAACGTCGAATAAGAGTAAAGAACTTGGAAAGTACTTGTTCTAGTACTTGTTCTAATAGATAGATGAGAACTTTTACCAGTCAATTAACTTTTGCAAATTTAGCAGGTATTGAAGATTGTTGATTAACTTTGATAGGTTCAGCTGTTACCTTGAGCGTGATCAAGGTAGCGAATATTCATTCACCTTGGTCATCTTCAAGTTTGATTAATGACGATCCTCTTTGTCTGTGTTCCAAGTATAAAAAGTGATTGGAGTGATTAATTTTGTTTCAGAGAAGTAGAATCGAGCAAATGTATGAATTTATTGGTGAGCATAATAACATTTTCTTTATTACCGCTTTTAACTTTACGATCAAGCATGATCGTCGAAAGTAAATGTGGTAACTGTTGTTGCCCGACGCCGTGGTGTGATAATTCAGCCCATCATGATACCAGTTCCTGTTCCAGTTCCTGCTCCTTCACCGACGAGACGGAGACAACGACATCCAACAACTACTCGAAGAAGAAGACGAACTCGAACGAGAAGACCAGTTCCTCCTCCTCCACCCTCGAATATGCCTTCGCCCGGATCACCTTCACCATCTGTACCATCTGGCCAGATCTTCCAAGTCCACCCGATATACCAAGTCCTCCTGGACTTCCGTTTCCGATTCCACCAAATCCTTTTCCTTTTCCGGGTTGATTCTTTGGTTACCTGTCTACACAGAATTAATCTGCTCGTCATTTCCTGTATGCTTTTTGAACTGACAATAAGAACTTTATCAATAAAAATAAGTGATTAATTTAGTATAAATGCCTTACAAGTCCAAATGATAAGACGACTTGAGGACGACAATCGAAAAAAACCTCAACGGATCGTGGTAAATCAAAATGTATAATTTTTGTTTCAGTTGCTCGGATAAACCTGCAATTGGGAGACAATGGACAGGTCTTTCAATAATCTCGAGCTGTTGGACAAAAATTCAATGTTCCAACATTAATCACATCCGGAGTTTGTTCATTGGCAAATATTTGCGAAGGGTCATACGGTGAAAAGTTATCAGGACATTGAGTGCATCCATATGGTTGACATTCATTTGTTTCTTCTCGATGTTGTCCATCGATATGTCTTCGTATATTGGATTGTCTTGCATAGGATTGGAGACAATAAGAACACTCACAAGGTTCAAAACCAGCATGTTTATTCATGTGTCGCGTTAAATTATTTTTTAAACTTAAATTTTTTTCTACAACGATCCCAAGTGCATTGGTAGAGTTGTTCATTTGTTTCTTCTAGATGTTCTCTGTTGATGTGCATTCGTAAGCTGCATTGTCTTGCATAGGATTGAAGACAAAAAGAACACTTATAAGGTTGAACATCACTATGTTTATTCATGTGTTGCGTTAAATCATGTTTAAACTTGAATTTTTTTCCTACAATGATCCCATGTGCATTGGTAGAGTTCTTCATTTGTTTTTTGTCGATGTTCTTTGTTGATGTGCATTTGTAAATTTCTTCGTCGTGCAAAGTATCGAAGACAATAAGAACACTCATAAGGTCGAACATCACTATGGGTATTCATGTGTCGTTCTAAATCCGTCTTTAACGCAAATACTTGGTTACAATCATTCCAGGTACATCGGTAGCAATTCTTATGTTTTTCTTATATGTCCTCCAAGGTGCTGAGGTGATGGAAATGTTAGAAAACATATTGTACATTCAGACTCATTGTCCTTTCCATTTGGTGTATCACCTACAACTGATCCATCAGGTAAGGTAGATCGTGGTTCGGGCGGTGATGAAATCAACTGATCACATAGTTGAATTAAACTCTCAAGTAAGTTTGTATCATCTAATTGTGTTACTTCAGCCGAATTTCGTTGTTCTTGTTCTTGTAAGTCTTTCACCTGTTGTTCCTGCGATTGTCGTATTTGTATCTCTGCTTCTTTCCAGCGATGATTTTCCTCGTTGTTCGGCATGATAGGAAAATCCTTGCGAATCATTTTCAGGTAAGTCAGCTATTGATAAATTCAGTGGCAATGTTGGCGCTGTTGACCTTGTCAATGTTAATGAGGAAGAAATGTTACTGACGTAATCGATACTCGATCAACGTTATCATCGACGAATAATTGTTGTTATCAATCTATTTGATGATTCTCAGGGAAAAAAATATTATAGTTATCATGAGTCATGATATTATCGACTGAATAAAAACTGAATAAATAAGTCAAATTATGTTAAATTAATGAATTGAAATTGGCGATACGGGCAAAGTGTGGATACGATCTCGCTTCGGTAGAGCAACAAGTGCACAAAATGAAATAAGTGCAATGAAAATCGGTAGCACTATCTATATAGTCAATGTATGAGGCCGATCACTGATGGCAAAGTTCGATTTTCATATCAACAGGACCATTCTGCACGAGTTTATCACCGCCGCAATTGGCATATCATGTCCTCGTATCATGCCGATTGAAACTATAAATTTCAATCATACTGCGTATCGATCGTGAAAAATGGTGATGTGACCAATATTAGATGATCGAATGAAATAGATATAATTATATCCAATCCACCTTCACTTCTACCTCGAATTCCTGCTTCGTCCATTCATTTATTTATCAACATCTAAAAAGGTTCCGACAAATACTACTTAAGGCGGTGGCGGACAACAAACTGACTATGAACAGATTTTCATCTATTAATTGAGTCATTTTTACACTTTAATCTAAATATGGTCAATGGAAAAAGCTGTAAACATCCTAAATGAAGGCTCATGTGATCATTTGTCTTCTTTTACTCTTTGCTCTCTATGCTTTCGAAAGGACAATAAGAGCCTTCTTAATACAATTTGGTAGTAAATTGAGTCTCAATCAAGTTGGTTACTACTCACAGTTTGTCTGAATTATCAATTGAATTGTTTCCTCACAAACTTTGGGACAAATGAACGTGCGACAGATTTTTTTTTTCACCTGCCGCCGAAAGCGCCACACTTGCCATGCAATCGAGTGAGCATTTCATTCACCCTGGGTCCATTGAGGAGACACGCGGAGCACGTTTTTTCGACTCCACTCGTTCATCATGAGTTCTGTTAAATCTGTTAAATCTGATTCTTTCCTTGATGAAGTTGCTCAATCTCGTTTCAACACTGCACCAAATATACTCGAATTCGATTTCAAGAAAAAAAGAGTCAAAATATTGACTAAAATCAAAGATGCCAAGACAGATTCTAATGGTGTTCTTTACTGGATGTTTCGAGAACAACGTCCGTGGGACAACTGGGCATTGTTGTATGCTCAACGATTGGCCCTGAAATTAGAGATACCACTGGTAGTAGTTCATTGTGTATTACCTTCTTTTTTGGGTGCAACTCTTCGTCATTATCATTTCTCCTTGATGGGACTCAAGGAGACATCTCAAGAATTGGCGGCAAAAAATATTCAGCTCCATGAACTAATCGGTGAACCTCATAAAGTAATCTCAGATTTTGTAAAAAAGCACAATATCGGTGCCGTTGTCACCGAACAATTTCCACTTAGAATTGCCAAAGAATGGACAGAAAAACTGATGCAAATGATACCCGATAATGTACCTGTGGCCCAAGTTGATGCCCATAACATTGTTCCTGTCCTGGGTTGCGTCAGAAAAATTGGAGTATGCTGCCCCGAACCATCCGAGGCAAAATTAATGCCATTTTACCTGAATACTTGACATATTTCCCTGAAGTGGCCTACCATCCACATGATTTTTATCAGAAACCCATAAAATACGATTATGACAAAATACTTTCAGAGTGTAACGTTGATAAAAACCATTGGACCTGCCGAGTGGATAAAACCGGGACCTAGAGCTGGGCTCGAAATGGTGGAAGATTTCATAAATAAAAGACTAAAAATATACTCTAAGGGTCGAAATGACCCCTCGAAGGATGCTCTTTCCAACTTGAGTCCATATTTTCATTTTGGCCAACTTTCACCTCAAAGAGCAGTCCTTGAAGTTCAAAGATTGGGTGGCCCACAAAACAAAGAACCAGTGGCCATTTTTACTGAAGGAAGCAGTAATTCGACGTGAACTTGCTGACAATTTTTGTTATTACAATCCAAATTATGATTCACTTGAAGGTGCCCATCCATTGGGCGAGAGAGACACTCGAAAAACATTCCAAAGATAAAAGAGATCATATCTACACTTACGAACAATTCAGAGATGGCAAAACACACGAAGACATCTGGAATGCAGCTCAAATGGAAATGGTGAAGGACCGGTAAAATGCACGGTTTCATGAGAATGTACTGGGGCAAAGAAGATTCTCGAATGGACCAAAACACCTGAAGAAGCCTTGCAAATAGCCATCAAACTCAATGATACTTACAATTACGATGGTCGCGATCCAAATGGATACGTTGGTTGTATGTGGTCAATTTGTGGCATTCATGATCAAGGATGGTTCGAAAGAGCAATTTTCGGCAAAATTCGCTACATGAATTACAACGGTTGCAAACGTAAATTCGACATTGCTGCTTACGTTCAAAAGTGTCGTAGACTCAAATGAACCAAATAATCCTTTTTAACCTTATTGTCTTGTTTTCTCGTGAAGAAAAAAAGTTATATTAACACTTTTCGACTAATAAATTTTATTCTAATTCACCTGTGATTCAATTGTGATGAAAATGATATAGAATGCATTCTACGATGAGGGTCACTTTAAATTCATTACATTTGGTGAGAATATTCTAATGCACAAATCATGTCCAAAAGTTGACGTGAGGAGTGTGAATGTTTGATTCACAAAAGTAACCAAAAAGATATTTCTTTAAAAATTCTCGCAGTGGTTTGATGTGAATTTACACTTGCACACTTTTATTCATGCATTGGTCGTGTTCGTCTACCTTTTTGGTTTCTGGTCACTGAATTTGACACACGGACACAAGAGACTTGTCCATCTCGAGTGTCCTTGTGAATGTGTGAACTACAAGAAAAGAAAATGAACACTGTTGAAGAATACACTTTGCAACTTTCACTTTGGTCATTGTGAATACTTTTAGTTTCACCAGTCTTTTCACTTGTCTGTACACTTTTCATCAGCTGGAGGGCATTTGCCCCATCAATCTTTGATGAGCATTTTATTTTATTTTATTTTATTTTATTTTACTTTATTCTATTTTATTTGGTATTTTCGTGTATTGAAGGAAGTATCGTGTCCGAAAGATGCTGAAGGGTGAAGCAATGAACACTTGTTCACCACTTTGTCATTGGTTCATTCTTTCACTTGTTCTTCTTGTCCACTCAAAGCAGAATGTTCAGTGTGAATGTGTAAGTGTGTGAAGTGTCCTTACGCATCCATTGGATGTTATTGATGGCCCTGTGTATTTGGTGGTTAATTGGAATCATCATGCCAAACAAATGACCCAGTGTTACTTGTGACCAGATGACATGCAAGTCTTTTCCCTGATAATGACGACTGCAAGGAGAAAATGATTTCATGTGAATGTTACTCCTCACTTCTGGTTGTAGCTTATGTTCATATTTATGTTGCTGCAATGATCTTCTCTCACCGTTGCAATTGCATTTAATGACCATAGAAAGCATCATACATCTCTTCTACTGGATTCACACATCGGCTTTTCTTTTATTCACTTGTGACCAATTGAGTATCTCATTACAATTGCTTGTGATTTCTCCCTCCTCAGGCACTTGAAGTATCAGAGAATAGCCATGTATTGGAGGTTCTTCTTTCAATCCTTCCATTCAATACTCTTCTCTTCTCTTCTTCTTCTTCTTCTTCTTGGCCACCAGACACGAGACACGAAAACCAACTGTTCGATACGTTGAGTATTTTTTTCCTCCTTTCATTCGTGTTATCTTGTTGTCTCTTCCTTTCTTCTCTTTTTCTTGTTGGCTCCTTTTTTTCTTTGTTCTTTTTCTGCCTCCCTCGTTCACTCAGTTGTAGGACACTTTGTGTCAGTCAATTGGTTGACTCGGTGATCAAAGAATAGACAGAAGTAAGAGCACATAAATGTATCCTCTTCCATGATCACAGCTTGGAGAAGCAAGCGAAATGAAACAACAAATAGGGAACAATTCAATGACGCGAAGAGACAAGACAATGAACAGTTCACACGACATTCGAAGAAAATAAGAACATCGCAAGTATCCTTTCATCTATTTTCACAAGTAAACTCAATGACTTTCTTTCGTTGTTGTTCTTCGTACTTTTGTACATACTTTTGTAGGATAATTGTAACTTTGAGTAACGTATTCACCAGGTTGAATTCATACCCACTCCAGTGATCTCCCAGGAGAGATCGAACAACTCGAATTCATTTTCATTTTTCTCACCTGCAACAAAGAACCTTCAGACATTCTTTTTTTGTCTTTTTTTTCTCTGTTTGACTGTTTCTCGTTTTTTCTTTTCGTCGCTCTCCACTGACTCTTGTAGATGCATTGTTCTAGAACTCGTTGTCGTTTGTTCTTTCCTTCTTGATGCTGTCTTTTGTGCCTTTTCTATCTCTTTTGTCTTTTCTGTTTCTGTCTCCGTCTCTGACTTTGTCTCTCTCTTGCCTCTCTTCTCTATCTTGTGCTCTTTTTTCTTTTTCTTCTCCTTTTCTCTCCTTTTCTCTCCTCTCTGTCTTCGGCTGCATCATTGGACCTCCTTGATTGGCATGAGACCACATTACACGCTTGTCTGCTTGTGTCGCTGATCGAGTTGTCTGAGCAAGTTGTAATTCGACTTTTGTCTCAACGTATCTTCAATACCCTTTCACTACCCTCAAGTCCAGTAATTAACGCAAGTCACACACAAGAAAAAAATAAGACGAGGACAAAGTTCTAACCTGTTCTTAGTCTTATACTTGAAATGTTCTTTGTCTTTTTTGTCTGCTTTGTCTTTGTTGCCAGCTTTTCTTACTTTCAATCACATGCTAACTCGACTCGAGGGGTTACAACTCACCTTTTCCCCACTTGCACACACGTGAATAATCATACAAATTACACTGAGAGAGGAAACTTTTCGATCTACATGACACATGGACTGATTCTATTTCAATTGGCAAGAAAAAAGCGTACAATAGGAGGAAAAAACAATTTGCGGTTTGAACAAGCTTGTTTGCATCTGTTGGTGAAAAGAATGAGATGAATATAAAAAAAAACAAGAAGAAAAGCATCTACTGTTCTGTAGAACAGTGAAAATGACACTTATATCAAACATGAGAGGCTTTTCGTCGGCCCACCAAAAGCAACACGAGTTTCATTCGTGTGCGTACGATTCACGCGCACAAAAATGTTCGATTTGTCCCTTACTGTTTGCACTGGCAAGTCAACCTTAGTCAACTTCAGTTACAACTTGCAAAAAACGGCAGCAGTATAAACGTAGTCATCTCATCTATCAGGACAAAATCAACACAAGTTTCTGAGGAGAGGCAGTCAAACAAACCATCGGATGGTCCATCGTCTTCTTCAAATGGACTCATTATTCGAATGCAACCCTATAAAGAACAATTGCAAATGAAGAAACCGACGAACAAGTTGCTGTGAAAAAGTATTCAGCACCGCCAACTGCGAATTGAGAATAGGGAACTGTGAACTCTTCAGGTATGTATGAGATATCCTTGAGCGATTTATTCGGTCTTTTTCGTGTGTCCGAGGCGAAGTCATCTGCAGCCTGATTTGGTAGTCCAGCAAAGTCCGCCAAAGTCTCTCCAAGTGTACGGTGGAAGGAGAAGATCGTCTTTTTCGTATATGTGATCATCTTTCACCTCAGGGGAACTTTTACCCCGAACAAAGGACACAGGACACTCTTTAACCTTGCAGGGTCATCAGGGTCATCAGTTGGTCTATTGTTCTTGCTTTATTCTTACTCTGTGCTTAATTAAATCAACTGACAGTGTAGATACTTATTCCTGTGCTTCACCTCATCGGATGAGGTCGTTCATTCTTCTTCATCGCTCATTGCCACACAAGTAGTATCACAATGTGTGAGACCTGAATTCACTTACCATCTTACAGAGGAAATGTTCAAACTTTCATAGATTGCAAGATTCGAAGGTTTGACCCTTCATACCGTGACTCTTTGATAAGTTTGGCGAGTTTCTTTGCCTTTTCCCTTTCGGTTACAATGACTCGAGTCTAATCGAGACACTGGGATCGAGTAAAGATGATCAATTGAACTATTTGACTCGTTTATTCGATTTACTCAGTCCACTGATTACTGCAAAGAAGAAATTACTGTCACACCAGTCACAGGATAAATTATTAGCTGCAATTGGGTATATGTTGTAATATTTGTTGATGAAGAAATCAAACCAGGTCGTCTAATTGATTGTACTTGACTTGGCTTCAGTTGCTGTGTGGTTGATACTTTGCAGGGGACATAAGTTGAATATGACTTTTGCCACTTAATTTTGACAATGATAATCGACAAAGCTCGAGCTTGCTTCGAATTGAACAGCTATCAGTAAGAACAATGTTCTTTACTTTTTCGCTGTACAGTGAAATGTGGAGTGAAAACGTCGATTTTCTCCCTTTTTTCCTCTTTTTTTCCTTCTCCTTCATATCCATTAGCTGAATTCGTGGATCAAATGAATCTTTTACAAATACAACTTTCGCCTTTCATTTCGCTACTCTTTTTGTTACAACCTGATGTGACAATTTCTCATAAGCCTTGTTAGGTTTTGTCTCTTTCGCCCTGATGAGGTGCTTTTCCATCTTTTCCATCTTTTCCATCTTTTTCTTTCATTTTTTTTCTTTTCTCTCTTCTCTTCACTTTTTCTCTTTACTCCTTCTTTGCTGTTTCTTTTACCATTCAACTTGCGATGGAGAAGAAAAGATGTATGAAGATGAATAAATAACCAGCCGAGTCACATCGAAAATGAAAATAGACACGATGACAATGTACAAACCGTGTCCAAGGTGACATGAGGCATAAAAGTGTAGTGTGAAGAAAAATTGAATTAACTTTGGCCTTTTCATCTACTGCGAAGCAGAGAATCTTTTTTTCCTCACTGTGTCAACTAATTCAATGTCCACTTGTGTGTCCAGTTGGATGTTCAAGTTCAACATGAAAAGACACGCCATGTGTCACAAAGTCAGTGTCAAACAGTTGGGCTAAACTCGTACCAGGTTGTAGTGACACTGTTGACTGAGTATTCGTGTGTATTTGTCTATTCTTCAGCTCGTGAAAACTTGATACTCTTCTGTCGTACTTGGATGCAACGTGGAGAACACAGTGATACACTGCGATGTATACTTGACTAGCCTGCGACAACAACATGAGTTCAATGTCACGCATTCGCATCCTTGATCATCGAAAGGACTTTTCTCTCTGTGCCAACACACACTACCAACAGAGACGATGAACGCGTCAGTGGATGACATTAAATTCTTCTTTCTCAGGATGCATCTTCATTTGTGCTTTTTTCTCCTTCATCATCATGTACAACTCTTTTTCTTCACTGGCACTGCCGGCAAAAAGCCGATTGATTCTTGATCATCCAAATCATTTTGAAAGACTTCACGTTGACAGACTTACGCAATCAACCACAAAATGAGCTTACAATGAGTCTTCAGTTTCTCTTTCACCTTTAACAGTCTTTTTATCTGAAACCAATGTTGCAACCCGAAACTTTGTGCTTTTTGTACGTCCTTATCGAATTTAACTTTACTCTTTTCTTCTCGACTGCTTTTACAAGAGAACAAGAGTACAAGCTCATTCATAAGCGCATCGTTTATTCACTGTGAATATTCTTTGTCAATGACGCCGTTTTTTTTTTCGCCATGTCTTTGTCAACCATCAAATTATCCTTCCCACAGTAAAAGGCTTGGGACAAAATGAGCAGAGTAAATCTTGAACCACCAATGATACTAAAACGTACTAATTACTCTGTGGTGAGTCAATTGTGAGGGTATGAAGATGTGAAAGGTTCAAATTCATTTTTACCGGTGAATATGATTGCATCAGTAAAACTTCATCATTTACATTGGCCTCATCATGCATCAGTTGAAATGTCAACAATGACTGGTGAATCATTCTCAGTCGTGAGTGTTATTTCACATTTGACAATTCATTCTCTGTTGTCTCATTCTTTCATTCTTTCATTTTTCTACACTCTTCCACCTGATACACCATAGACACAGGCACACGATGAACACGATGAACACGAAGAACAAGACCAACACGGACACCCGGTATTTGGTGTTTAAATTACATTTGACTTTGTCCTATGAGTTTGTAATTCAATTGAAAGAGCGGAAAATTGCTTTATACCCTTTTACTATGAATGGTTCTTTTCTTCTATTCTCTTTCTTTTCTTCTTTCCTTCTTTCTTTATTCTTCTTGTTTGAATAAGGATAAAAAAAAAGTAGAAACATTTTTTCCTTCGTCGAGTAGCAAAAATAGAACACAGACAAGATTCAAAGTTATGTAACAAAACGTATGAAAAGTTTACAGATCAAAAGAAGAAAAAACAAATTGCTAGACGAAAATATTATACGTGCAAAGGACGCTTTACAACTTTTGAATATAGAAAATGAAAGGCGTTCTGTTCTTTTAGTTGTAATCTTTATATGTGATCAAAAGATGCGGATGTAAAAAGTAACCAAAAATGAGTAAATGTGTTGATTCTTCTACGGTGACATGTGACACTGTTGGTGAATGTCATCATCGTACATTCAAAAGAATATTGTAGAGAGTGCATTTTTTCACACACCACGAAATGTGTTAAATGCATTTACACTCAGTCTAATTAATTAATTGAGTTATTTTTACACTTTAATGTAAATATGGTCAATGGAAAAGCTGTAAACATCCATGTAAATGAAGACTTATGTGAACTGAGTATTTTGACTTTGCGTGACAATCATTTGTCCTCTTGGTGTAGATGTGCTTTTCCGACTTTGCCTTTCGTTTCAGTTCAATGTTTGGTGTGACCTGACTTTAAAGAAAAATTACCGAGTAAATTAACGACAGGATAAAACAATCGGCGCTTATAGAAACATATCAATGAGGGGATTTTGTTGACAATGACAAAGTCTGTGGTGCAAAAGTATACATTGAAACAGTAGAGAGAATAGTAGAAGAGTAGAAGAACGAACAGAATGAGTCGAATGCTAATGAAATGACTGACAATGGCCCAGAGACAAATGACGAGGGCAGAGGTTACCTTGGTTGGAGGATGATGCAATTGACTCGGCAACTTGGTGATGTGGTGACTTGGCGACTCTTAACCTCGATGAGCGGTGTGACACACTTGGACAATTTTGTCACACATGACAATATTCACATGGGCACATTGGCACATCAGTTCATGGGTTACATGGTAGATCCAAATGTATTGCTTGATCAAGTTAATGTACCCAAATTCACTCATCCATGTGTCCAGTTTTCGCCATGGAGAATACTGATTTTGCCAAAGAGTATGGAAGCAATGTCTTCTTCTTATTTCTTCTTATTCTTCATCTCCTTTTTCTTCGGCTTTCGGCGCTTTTGTCATTAAGAAGATGATGACAGTGGTGCAAGGGAGACAAAGAAAATGAGACTCTCAAGGAGAGACAATGAGCAAGGAGCAAAGGATGAAAGAGGATGAGAAAGGATGCTCCAACAGAGGAAATGAAACAACTTGACTTTCTCAACACTCCTACTTTGTCTTTTCGCCTCTTTTCTCCTTTTCCTCTTTTCCTCTTAGCATTTATTTTGTTCTCCTTCTTTCGACTTTAATTGTCTTCTTCTACCCAAGCAGACAAGGATAATAAGCAGGACACGCAGCACATGAACAGAATGATTCAAGATCCTTGCTGATGTCCTCGACTTGATCAACTTGACCAACTTGACCACTTACACAGACTTACATAGACTTGCAAGTTACACTGACTGTTGTAAGTCTTCTCTGTCTCTGTCTCTCTCTCTCATTTCGATTCAAACACACACATTGTCACTTGTTACAACCGTCTACCTGCTCCGGATGCACAAATGATGCCTTCAATTGTCTAGACAACTTGTCATTCTAAGACAGGCAAAAAGTCCGCCACTTTGAGATCAGTAGCGTGGAAAACTTTTTACAACCCAGCAAAGTTTTTTCCCCTCAGCCTGACTTTACCAGTGTGTTCAACTTGTTCACGCAAGTTTCTTCTGTTTCTTCGGTTTCTTCTGTTTCTTCTGTTCCTTGCTTCATCGATTGATGGAAAAAGTATTCAAGTATGGTTAGCGTATCCATTAGTGGTCATTTTTATATCCAGCAGTTGCATTTTGTGTCCGAAGTTACCACCGTCATCACGTAGACCAGTTCAGTGGATCAGAAAGAAAAGCTTGTGAAATTCACTGTCTTTTTTTGCTGTCGCTTAGCTTTTGTGTCTGATTTTCTTTTTGCCTTTTTTCTTTCTTTGCTCCATCAGTGAGTACACCATGTTTTCTCATCTAAGAAGGATACGGATTTTCCCCATGCATTGGTCTTTGTCTTTGTCTTTGTCTTTGTCTTTTTTTTTCTTCTGTTCATCCGTGTCATCTCAAATCACGTGTGATCTTTCATCAGTCAGTTTAACAGTTATATTTGCTTAGTAAGAACCTTGTGAGGATGAAGGTAAAGATGAAAATCAATCCAATTACATCCTCACATCATCACATCGTCGCATCATGCCAAAGTTGTTTGCGTGTCCAAAGGTCCTGCCTTCTGTCTCCAGTGAGAAAGAAGATGGAGATGATGAAAACGATTGCTAATCTCATTGAAAGGCAAGAGTGAACTGTCATTCACGCAAAAATTTACCGATTGTTATTTCCAGTCAAACACGCAAAGACAAACACATGATGATGATGATGGCGATGATGATGTTGATTATGATGACTGTGTTGGTAAGAGAAACATGATTCATCCGCCTTCTTTTGGTACTTGTCTTACCATTGTCACCCTTAAAACAAGGATGAATTGATGACATAATCAACCAATTGGCTGCTGAAAATGTTGTGGCAATTTGAAGTTGCATCTCAACTAACACGCACCAGCCAAGGAAAGGGCAAAAAACACTCAACTTTTTCTCAGGTCTAAAATGAAAAAAAAGAGAAACAAGGAGAGGAAACAATTCAGTAATCGCATCATCAGGCTTTACTTTACTGTGTAAGAGGAAAAAACTTATGCGACTTTCAACTTGCCATGGAAAATGATGCTGAGAACAATGCATCGGAGTATTATTTCTTTTCATAACAAGCACAACTGGTGATACAATAACAAGGAAAAGTGTGTATACTTGCAAGATACTGGTAACTTTCTTTTCAATCGTCTTTTCATGCAACTGGATACTTTTTGCTGTTATTCTTGTTGTTGTAGGTGATGCTTTTTCATGGCTATCTGTTAGTTCTATTGAATTACCAGTAAAAGAGCCAAAATATCTGACAATGTGTTCACTGTTTCATTGGATTTTTGCAAGTTGAACTATCCATTGCTTGTTTTTCCTTTTGGTTGATTTTCTCTTCTCTCTGCTTGTCCCTATACCTTACAGGTTCTAGAACTTTGCTGTGCGCCAACTCGACTAAGTCTTCGAGACACGGAGACAGACAGACACACAGACACTCGCTTGTGTCCAAATGCACACTGAAGGATGCATCAGTTATCATCCTTCAGTTCTTACAATTGAATGGTATTTCTACCCTTGCTTGTGTCTCTCTTCTCACGGTCACTTTGACTGAACCATGTTACCTGATGCAAAGTTGACTCAAAGTAAACTTCACCATCACGTCGAACAAGTGTACTTACCTTAAGCAGTATACACTTGTACGCTACACGCTTACGTTGCAAAAAAAAAGTTCTAACAGAAAGTTCTTTACTCATACTTTGCTCTTATTCTTAGACCGGAAACGGAACAAACTGACAAAGTGACCAGTAAAATCAGTTCCCCCTGCAAGGTATTTTGTACCACTTGTCTACCGACTACTTTGTACCCGAAAAGAAAGTATGAATTATCCCTCCGACGAATCAAGTACAATAAACACTGGTAAGATGGTTCGATTCGACTTATCATCGCCTTTGGCCACTTCAACTCATCTCAACAACATGGTCAACACAAGCGTTTACAGTAATGCAACTTCCACCGATGTAACCAATGTTACCGCGAGAAACATTAATGGATGTAATATTACTTACCAACAACAACCCTATAACATTGACTTGCATTCACAGTCACATTTACATCAAACACAAGTACCCGAGCAAATACATTGTAACTCAGTATCAAACGATGTCCGCGACCACCATAATCACCATCAACATCAACATCATCACCAGTCGCCACCAAGAGAAACCATTTCACCATCAAACACTTTGACCACATCAAGTAATCGATTTTATTCCTACGAACAACCTAGTGAATCACCGTTCACACCATTTACACCATTCACACCTTCATGTGATCCGACAACCCTGCTAATGGTTCAACAGACAAATTCAAATTCAAATCATGTCACCACTTGTATCTTCAATGGCAATTCTAATGCTCTAAATGCTCTAAATGCTCCCAACACTTTGCCTCTCGACTCTTTCCACAACAAATATGACACCAAATACCCAAGAGCACTCTTTTACACCATTATTGCTGTTGTCACCATTATCATGTTGGTTAATTCTTTACTCATTGCATGGATAATCAGTGTCATCCATTTTAATCCTGATGGAATAGGTAAATTACACTCTCGTCCAGATGGATTAGCTTTAAAATCTACAGCATTTATGACCTCATCGGTAAAAGCTGCTAAGATTGTGTCACCTAATTTGAGTACAAATTATGAATTGAATGTTAATCGTCAAGGGCAACTTAACATATCATCACCCTATGCCATTCAACTGACCAATGGATTAGCCAGTTTATCCATTGGTACAGTCACTTCCCATAATTATCAAGATAATTTGATAAATTCAGCATCTGCAGCCGCAAGAATCAAATCAAAAGTTGACTTTTATCCTGGTGTCGGACAAATCAGTTACCCCGATGATCGTCAAGATCAATCTTCATCCTCATCATATCCCAAGAATAGTTTGATTGTCAATGCTTCCAAAATGGTCATTCGTGATTCTAATGATCAATTTAAATTTCTCATCGATGAATCAAATCAAATGATCACTGCAAGTACCATTTGTTTGACAAAACCAGTACCCATGGCATTAAATTGTTCAGTTTCAACGCCTTTCATTTTACCATCAGATTTCACATCACCATTAAAAATTGAATCAACTTCACGCCACTTAAAAGTACTTGGTCCTTCTTCCATTCAAATTGATTCATCATCTGGATCAACAAGTTTATCTTCATTTGGTAGAATTCATTTAAAAATTAATTCTGGTTCAGGATCAGGACAAATTGTGCTCAATTCAACACGCATACATTTTAAAAGTTTACCTTCTATTTTTCCAGCCAAAATTGGTTCACAATATCCTCAAATTATGCAATTGTGCATGTGTCCTTTTACAGGAAAGTTATATCTGGCCAAAGCTGATTCAATTTGTACCTTTGACAGTGAAATTTGTAAACAACTTTGAATTTTCTCGGTAAGATTTAAAAAATGATTGTTTTTTCAGCTCAAACAATGTTCATTGTAAAATACATACAGCAACAAAAAAAATGAGTGTTTACTTTGTTCAATGCAAACAACGTAAATGATCAGCATGATCGGTATGATTGGTAAAGTGTTGCAGCCTGTGTCATGTCCAATGCCTCAATGGACCATTTAAATACACAAACACATGACAATACATGACAATGTATGTGAATGTATAAAAATACAGACACAAAGATACATAAGGTACATTTAAACGAATTAAATGAACGATTGAACCTTCAAAGTGGCGAAAAAGTAAAAGTTCTTTCAAGATTATTTGTTTTCCCAACAATGGCAATAAATCACTCAACCAATTGAACCAAAGTAAAGGTGACTTTGAGTGAATTGCAATTTGACCGATGGACTTGATGGCCATTTATATTTTACAATTTTGTACAATTTTGTACACCTGTGATTTGATTCAATTGAATTACACCCTGCTCTTACGACGTGAAATATTCTTGCCTTTTCTCTTTGTGATGGTGTGTTTTGTACTTTCAACTGTAAAAAAGTTTACTGAGAAGGTTTTTTCTTTTCGTGTTATTATTAGAGTGAGATTGAAGTTCTTTTCATTGCGAGACTTTTTTTTTGTACCTCGGATGAAGAATCAGAACATAAGAGAACATCATACAACATCATACAACATCATAGCGTATCACCCTGAGAAAGAGTAAAGTAACAAAAGGTGAGTCTTGAGAAGGGAAGAAAAAAAAGGAATAAAAGAATAAAAGAAGCCAGGGATAAAAGTTATTTCACTTCTTTTTTCGATGCTCTTGAGAACAAATTCAAATGTCTTTGGGAGCCAATCGAATGGTGAGAAAATATATAAAAACATTTTCAGGTAAATAAAATATTATTAAGAAGAACAACAACACTGTTCACCGGTGGAAATATAAATCAAAGTGACAATTGAAAAGTAACCAGTTTGCCGTGCAAAAGTACCTTACAACCAGTCACAAGGTGAAAGAAGGGATGAACTAAAGTAAAGAAGAAGAAAAAAAGGAGAAAACACATTCGATTCACAAGGAAAAACAAGTTGTAATTCTGCTGATTCCGGTAGAATTCACATTTATTCTTTCTTGTCTCTTTTTTCTTCTTGCTTTTTCTTTCTTCACCTCGCGACTTGCTTAGCACTTTTACTTGTCTTGTTTTCCTACTACTTGAGTTTTCCATCGGATTCCCAGGGCACTTTACAAGCACTAGAACACAAGCGTCCTCGAGTGTAAATTCAAGTACGCTTTTCTTTCTTACTAAACTCGAGTTTCTCGAGTGTTCATCTCGTTCTTTTTTCCCTGTTTGTGTCCTGCTGCTGTCTTGTCATTGCATTTCATTCTCTCTGCCTGCAAGATGTTCAGGCCAACGAGTGCAACTAAGGCAACTGTCGACAATCAACAAGCAAAGGTAAAAGAACAAGTATCCTTGAATTGTTCTTTCCTCCTCGAGATATAAACTGTCGACTGTTGGGAAAGAAGAAAAAAACGAACAATGTTCAACTTTGCCCTTTTTCTCATTGAAAAAAAGAGGCAAAAGAGGCAAATATTTGAGTGGTCTCTAGTCCGATTTGTCGGTTCGTTAGAAAAGAATTTCCATTGGATGAGAATGAAATGACTGACGAGTTGAAGAGACGTTTGATGGACAAATTGCTGCAAAGGGTGAGCTCTGTCGATTGAACCGTTTGATAAGTCCAATTGTGTCCGAAGATGCCAATGTACCTGTTTGGTTGGCCGATTGATGAGATTGATGAGATTGATGAGGTGATGTGAAAGACACGTCAAGTTACCAAGTACACTGGAAAAAGTTGTGTGCTTAGTGTGTAAGTGTGAAAGTGGCGAGTGAATGTCCATTTACATGCATCTTTGCTGGTTGCGAGAAGAAGTTGGTCTGATGGAACAAAAAGAAAGAAGAAGAAGAAAGAATAGAGAAGAAAGGAGAGAAAGAGGGAAAGAAATAAAGAAAAAAGAAGAAGAAGAAAGGCAAAGAACCTCCATTGAAAATGAGGAGAGATCTCGAGACCTCACAGCCGAGAATAAAAGAGACCAAAGAATGAAACAGAGAAGAAACATCGCGTGTAACAGTGTTACACTGTTACACTGTTACAGTGTAACAGCTGCATCCTTATATCCTTGTATTGATAGACACAATGAAACCGACGGAAAAGAAAAAGACTTTCCGAATAACTCAACGGTAAATGGATGCCTGTTCAACTGCCAGTTCTGATTTAACTTTGATTGCTCTTACAATTCACTCTGATGATACTGGAAGAATTTATTCTTTTTGTCTTGTTCTCTTCGGTCCAAGGAATCGGTGAGAAGTATCCATAAATACCTCGGGCACACACACACAGACACACGTTGGTCACAGTTGTTGTGGCCAAAAAACAAAAAGAACAGACAGACCAACAGAACAGACACAGACAGAAGGCAAATTGAGGCGAATGCCATTAGCTGTGGATTGGTAGATGATCGACAGGCGATAATCAAAGAAGAAGAAGAAGAAAGGATGAAAAGGATGAAAAGTATCAAATGTATCAAATGTCATTTGAATTTGCTCAGTAGACACTGATGATTGATCATTACACCCAGATGATTGGTTATTAGAGGCCAAAGGGCTGATGATCTGTTCAGCGTGAGATGCAAGTTGTTCCATGCTCACTGTTGGCTGCTCACTCATCGGTCCGGGTGTTTGGTATGTGATGCATTTTCTCATCATGCATCACTGCATAATAAGACTGTCAACTGCAATTGCCATCCTTTGGTCCACCGCACCTGGTATTCCATGGTTGCAGGAGCCAATAACGGTGTCACGGTGTCACAATGTCGTAGAAAGTGTCGCCATTGCCAACAAGATGGAACGATTGCCACAGGGAGAAGACATTTACCAGTGGCTGGGAGGTTTGTTCATCCATAAGAAAAGACTCAAGATACACCCAACCTGCCTCCAAGAAAAAAGAACTTTGATGTGTAAATCAATTTTTACGCATGAATCAAACTTTTCTCACCGTGTGTCATCTTACCTTACAGAATCATCTTTGTCATTCTTACCCTGGTAATGTATGGCAGATGGATGGATCATTCTGTCCCGATGCCGACGGGTGACACGGCGACAACACTAGTGTATAACACAAGGACAACCTTTCATTGCTCACATATATTCACCATCTGTAACTCACATAACTCGAACAAATGTCCTCAAGTCGTTTTAAAGGGGAAAAAATGCAGTTCAATTCAATGAAATATTGTCCCTGTTGTAGATTCATTTTGTCTCACCACATGTTCATGATCATCTGATCATCTCATCACCAATAAACCGGTAGTAACAATCAATATTCTATTTTACTAGAACTTTTAATCTACCGTCACATGTTTCCATTAAAACAGGCAATGGCTCTAGTAATTCATGTTCTGTACATGTTTAAAGTCATTCACATCTTTTTTGTCTATCTGTTTGGTATTTGCTTGCATCTGAGACAACAAGGACAAGAAAAAAAAGATCAATCAGGAAGGTCGGGAATTCTTGTGTTCTTGACGTTATCATCTTGAATTACTCTGTGAGTTATAATTATACATCTCGGCTGTTTCAACGTCGATGGTTTCAGATAATGTAGATGAAAAATGATTTTGAATATGGAAGCCGATTGTTTATCTGAAATATCCTTTAATTACCAATGTTTCAATGGTTGCATTCGTCGAGGGGTATAAATCAGCTCAGAGTAAAAATAGTCAACTGGTCCCGCTGTTTCTTTTATCTCTGTCTCTGTCTCTATCTCTCTCTATCGCCAGACAGGGTGGTAAAGTCGACTTCTTATTTTAGAACAGTTGAAGAAAAGTAGAATACAGCGGAACATTTGGCAAGTCTTGAGCTCGTCTTTCGTCCTGAAAAACTCAACTCAAGTGTATTTTCTTTTTGATGGTTTAAAAGTTACTTCCGCTTCAGTCAACGCCTTGTGTACACTTAGAACAGTTTTTAAGAACATTTGTGTGTTTGTCTTGTAAAAGTGAACAACTGCATACATAGTCAACAGTGTGTGGTAAATTCATTTTCATGTTAAACTTGTTAATTTTTCATCTGATGTGACTGAAGATCATTTGACGGATGACCAAATAGTAATTCGATTGTTTGATGAGTGAGTGTTGAATGTAATCAACTGTGACATCATAAAGCAACATTAACCAGTGTATTCACAGCATCAAGAGGCAATTCTTTCATTCGAATTCATTTTCTATTGCTTCGTATTGTGTTTATTATTGAAGAGTCACCGATGAATGTTGTGCCCCTGGTGTACTTGTGTATATTGTCGAGTTGTTTCTTCTTCTTTATTGGCCAAATGAATAATTGATTCATCTATCAAAGTATCAACTGTTTTTATTACAATCGACAGGGTGTACTCTCATCTGTGTGCATCAATTATCCGGTGAGCATTTTTATTAAGTAAAGGCTGACCTCAAGGAATAACTCACATCGTTGTATTATTGCACATTTACCTGATGAAGATTAAAGCCTTTGACCGTGCCAGTGTGGCCATTTGACCAGTGTAACAGAGAGTAAAATAGAAGAGAGGAAAGAGAGAAAGGAGAGAAAAAGAGTACAAGAACACGAAAACACAAGAATCTAGTAACATGGTAAGGGGAAAACAATTGACTGACCTGTAGAACCGGGCATCATCCATCCATCCATCCACCCGTCGTCCGTCTTCCCTTCTTGGCCCTCACCTCGTGTACTTGTGGTAAGTGGCCTTGGATGTCACAAGGTACATCGGTTGATTAGATCCAAACGAATATACGAACGAGTTACTCACTGCATCAGTGAACTGTTCACACACTCGGTCTTCTCTTTGTGACTCTTTTTCACCTCGTAACCTGTGACGCGAAAAGTAACTCTCATAGCTCGAACCAACTGTGTTCATTTGACTGTCACTTCAGTTAGCAAGCAATTAATCACAAAATAAGTCACAAAGTGTAATAAGAATTGAAGCAAATGTACAAGTCAAGTGTACACTTTACTCACATCACTTTTCCTTTTTCTTCTTTTTCTCCTTTTTCTTCTTTTCCTCTTCTCTTCTTCCTCTCATTTTCCTCTTTTCCCTCTTTTTCCTCTCACTGTTTCTTGCAACATCAGCAAATTATCCCTCTGACAATCTTGATGTCCATGTCAACTGTTACAACATGACAAACAAATCAAACACAAATGGAACAATCTCACAATTCATTCAACATATTGACATCCAGTGACATTGATTGTACTCTCGGTATTTTCCTCTAATTATTCGGTCAAATACTGTGTGAATCAACATACAAATAAACTGCTTTATTGAGAAAGACAGGATAATCAAGTAACATGATGAACAGTTCAAACAGTCCAGTTGATGGCATTGAGGAAAATGTTTACGAAGTTCCTCCTGGTCTGGTCGATCGGTCCAATGGATCTGTATCACATCAAGACCAATTAGTTGATGAAAATACTCTTGCCGATGGAAATGTCAACGGTCAAATGGACACATCGTTACAAGGGAAGAAAAATTCTTCCAGTTCTTCCTCAACACTTGTTTCTCCTGATAAACGAGCCATCGGATACAGCGAGTATTTGACTCCTTCATTACCTCAAGCACTTGATACTTTGAGTCAGTCGACTCAACCATCATCAACAGGCACAAGCATTTGCGGTTTGAGTGACAAAAGTACCACAAAAAATCGTAGATCTTCACAGGTATCAGCATCATCTCATCGATCGATTCCAAAGAAGATGCCACGAAATCGAAATAAACATCAAAAAATTAAATCTTCCTTACAATCAATCAAACCTGACAATACAATGGAATGTAAAGTCAACGTTGACTCGATCAATGATTCTATTGGACGAATGTCCATGGATCACAGTCCTTCCAAAAATGTTGTTTACGATGGATTAACTAAAAGATCGATAACAAGTGTACACAGTCATCGTAGTCAATTGGATCAATTAGCTGCTCAAATAGAAGCCAGTCAAATTAATAATTCTCCTGCCATGCCAATAATGGCAAATCGTAAAAGATCATCAATCGTTTCTACACAATCTGTCAATGGTAAAAGTTTGGGCAAAACTTTTATCAACAACAGAATTTGCACTCGTCAGCATTATCCAAGTGGACTTTATGGATGGCGAAAGAGAATATTGTATTTCATTGTACTGATAACATGTTCATTAACACTGATAAATTTATCACTCATTGTATATTTATACGCTGCCCTTGATTTGTCTTTTTTCGATGGAAAGTTTGGTGGGTCCATGGAAATTACATCTGACGGAATCGTTGTCTCTGGCACAAGTTTTTTCATCAATTCAACACTCGCCTCAAAAAATATTCGTTCGATTAATCAAGAAGAACCTCTTAACATCGAATCAGCCAATGAAAACATAATATTTTCCAGTTTAAAGAACAAAAATGATGCAAGTTCAAAAGAAGATCAATTGGAATCTGTACATAAGTTACTCATTTCACCCGATTCAATCGACATCATGTCAGATCGATTGAACATTCGAAAAGCGGACGGTCGATTAGTATTTTCAGCTGATTCAGATAAATTCACTGTAGCAACTGACCATCTAAGAATTTTACGTGAGTCATTGACTTGTCAAAATTTTTGTTTCTTTATCAATTTACCTTTTGTATCAGCTTGACCAGCCTTGTACCATAGTATAAGAGTTCTACAGTTCTACAGAACTACAGAACTACAGAACTACAGTCGCATTGTGACACAGTGTAGAAAAAGTGTGTCAGAGCGACCAGTGAAAAAGTTTTTTCCAAGCGAATACAAAATTGTGAATCGTCAACTGGATACTTTTTGTGAGATTTAAAATGCATTCTGCTAAGCAAACAAATTCGCTAAGTTCAAAAGCCTGAAGCAATTTAACTGATGTTTTTTTCCTTTTCTGTTATTTTCTTCCTCAACTGGCCTTTTGCAGATGACTATGCATTCAATCTGAAAAAATCACTAGAAACGCCGTTCATTCAATCGGATCATTTTGACCTGCTTCAAATTTCATCCATTACACGAGGAGTTAAATTATCAGCAGCCAATGCTGTCAACGTGACATCTCGAGCTGGTCAAGTGACAATTTATTCACTACAAGATCTCACGCTCAAATCAGCCACTGGGAAGGTTTGTATCCAATGATCTTTTCTTATTTCTACAGTGCAAAAAAAGGAGGAAGAAAAAAAAATACTCATATACTTGTGTACCATATAAAAGAATTTTGGTCCAAGTTTCAGTCCAAGTTGCCAAGTTGCAAGTTGCAAGTTTGTCTCCTTGGCAAGTTGAGAACATTTGTCTCTCATCGGCCCATTTTGTCTGCTCGTCCAACTTGATGCTTCTTGTGGATTGTGATGTGTTGTTGACTCATTTTCACCGAGAAAAATACAGTTCACACTTGGATTTAAGGTGGTTCACTTAACCTTAAATCCCGCATCATCGGTTCTTTGTTTTGTCCTGTCAATCGCTACATTCATCTTCCAAAGTATATGAAGAGATTTCACTTGTACTTGCGACCTTTGTATCTTTGTCGCTTGTATCCTTTTTTTCTTTTTTCTTTTTTTGTTTCTTTTTCTTTTTATCTGTTTCTCTTCATCCTTTGCTTTTGACTATTTTAACAAACAACTTTACTTGATCTCAGATCTACGAGTGCTTTGGCCAGAGCTGGTGCGAGTGAACTGTTCTAACAGCATAACTCTTGTACTTTTGTACTTTTGTACTCTTGTACTTTGGTTCAACGTATAAATCATCCAGTTATACCAATTCGTTTTTTTTCTTTTATTTTCTTCCAATGGAACAAAACAAAAAAAAGAAAAAGAAAAGTACTTTAACAATTGTTTCTCTTTTCTCTCTGCTGTTTCGGATCTTGTCAACTCGATGGACTTTGTTCTCTCTATAAATTCAACTAAATCAATGGTCATCATTTGCACCTCGATATCTCGATGTCCGGAGCATCGTTCACCACACCCAAACACTTGTCTCGTTTTCCATAAGAACAGATCATAATTGATGCTTCGAATATTCGACTGAATAACTTGAAAAGGGTGTCTCCGCCAACATTGACAACACCGAGTGATGCATCATCAACGACCTCATCATCACCCATGAAATCTTTATCCAGGATGACGACAACGACAACGACGAGTGAGAAGAGTTCGAAATCAACCTCCGGTGAAAGTGGTCACCAATCAAATGTAGATGAAGCACCATTTATCTACCAAGTTTGTTCTTGTTCAGATGGCCGGCTTTTTCTTGTTCATGCCGAGTCATCTTGTCAACGTGATCTTCATCTGTGCTCTTAAAACATTCGACTAAAAAAAACTACATTAAAATGGGAGGGAAAGGAAAGACTAGTGAGATTTATTCAACATAAAAACTATAACGATTTATGCTCTGCGCTGTCAATAATTCCGACATTAACACAAGCCACAAATAACTGAATGACACTTATGACACTTTTGATAATGGAAATTGGAGCTGAAAGGTACACCATCAAACGAATTAGTCCGATACCAGCCACTGACTTTGGTCCTTCGGTAAAATGTAGCAGGTACAACCCACTGTAGAACAATTCATTTGCTGCACAAAATATAAATAAAATTATACGTGAAGTGTAGTAATATTTGAGGACAACATTTTCACTTGCGTCTATGAATTTGTGACTTGATTTTCCACGCATCAGGGATGACCAAATGTGAATCCAATGTGACGAAATGTCGAGTAGCATACTCAACAAAAACCAAAATGCATAATTTGGATAGAATGTAATCAAGGTAGAAAGAAGAGCAAGTAATCCACATCGATCGGTTATTTGGTCTAGAATAGCTCCAAATTTAGTTGACTGATTCAACAACCTAGCTGCGTAGCCATCAAAAGCATCAAGGAATGACGATAAACCATAAGATATGGATGCTTTGATGTAACAAATTGGCATGTAATAACATGAAATCAACAACAGAATGACACGAGCATAACCGATAAGATTTGGAACGAAAAGAAATATATTCTTAGCTGGAAGATTAGCGGAAGTTGTCGGTTGCATCTTGTAAAATGGATAATTGATACACTCAAAGATGGTGACAAGAGTGACAAGAGTAACAATCCGATCTACTCTCAAATCGATTGAACATTTACAGTCCTCAACGCATTCGTAATCATGATTGTTGAAAAAAATTGCAGATGGCACCTACATCGACCATCGATCGGTTGATGGAGGGAAATTTCTCTGGTTTGCCAGATCAATTTCAATCACAACCAAGTTCATAAGGATAACAATGGAAGTAAATAATAAATTTGTCTTCATGTTAAAAAATTCATGGTAATTTATTCTAATCAGAATAATTATCTTTCAAACGATTAAAAGTTTTATTTTAAACGCCATCTTGGAACATTTCATGACATAAGAATATGCATAATTGCACCTTTTCGTCTCGAAATTGACGTCACTGTTGTTTGGCTTCTTTTCGCAAAACATGCTCAAAAACAGAATCAATCATCTGCTTGCACTTGACGTTCTAAGTTTTCTCTGCATCATTTTTTCCCAGTGATCTTGCTCACTATCGCTCAACTTTGAAACATCTTTAGCAGCATATGCTCACATCATGTCAGTGGGTGAACTTGCATATTAATTTATCTGAGTGCAAGGTTGAACTATCATGACATGAGGTTGAAATCAGTCGCATAACAACAATTCAGTCAAAGTATCGCAATTGGATGTGAAAAGATAAATAAATTCACAGTGCACTGTCGAATATCACATTCAAGACTTTATCAGCAACTTTTACAATTGAATCAATAAGTATGCAATGCAGGAAGGGAAGTTGAAATGACTTTTCACGATGCAGATAGAAACATATTACCTTCTATTAGACATCAATCACTGATAATCAGAGGTGAAAATTTGTAACAAAATTAAGTTACATTACATTGAGTGTTCAAGTTAAATTTTTAAAGATTGAGCTGCCTTTTTTCTGAAAACATTTATCTTTACACTATGTGACATCAGAATTTTAAATTTCAATTTAGATTTGGCTTTGTCTTGAAGAGTACCGTAAGTGAATTGAATTTTTGTGAGAGAGTTTCTTGATGAAAACTTTGGTCAGTGAGATAAAGATTCATATCAAATATTATCGATATTCTATCGCAAAGGTCATTGAGAAAAAAATAATCTTCGGTCAAATATCTTTTCAACAAGCAACTAGAGACAATAGATAGCTTGGATGAACATGTGACCAAAGTTGAATTACACAGAAGGACAAGAGAAGTTTTCAAGGGGAAACTTTTATAAGCCAAAGCTGAGACGAATTGAATCTCACACACAATTTACAACTGCTATTGAATAAAGTCGAATTCAATTACAATAAGTTAATCAGAAGCATTTCCAGTTATTTTAAATGTGCTGGCGTTGTAATTTTCATGTATTAGGGTCATTCTTCTTCAATATCAGACTCGCTGTCGTCAAATCCAGAAAGGTTGACATCTTCAAGAAGTCCTTTAGTCAGAGCGAACTCTAGAAGAGCCAAGTAACAAAAGACATATTGGTCTGGCATTTGAATACTGTGAGCACGTTGACTTCGAATTTTTTCTACAGTTCGTCGAATATCAATTTTGTTAGTGTCAACAAGACGCATAAGACCTGACACGAGTGAAAGAGAGATGAAAGAAGACACATTCAATGAGCAAGGTAATTTAAAAATGTTAAAGAATGTAGTAATCAACTACTGTAATATTAACTTACTTATGTCAAGTGTCATAAAAGTTCCTGTGCGACCAATTCCAGCGCTACAGTGAACAACAATAGGAGGACCATTTGGAGACTTATCCCAATTTGATAGTGACTCGGTTAAGGTTTTTTGTTGCTGACGAACTCTTTCACGGAATTCTAGCATAGCAACAGCTGAGTGAGGTACGCCGTAGTCAGGCCAGCTTAAGAACAACATGTGACAAATTTTACGCGTAGAATTATCCTAAAATAGAGAAGAAAAAGATTTTACATGGAATAATTAACAAAATAAAGTCACAAGTCTACTGACCTTTTGATTTATAAGGGTCAAATGACTGATCAGATAATCTGGAAAATTTTCTATTGTTTCATTTGTCACTTTGTATCTTCCTGAGAAGTCCATGCACGAGCCCGCATCTAATGGCCAATATTGACCGCATTTTGGTCGACCTCTTTCAATAGTTCTGGTGGTCATGACGATGACAACAACAGATTCTTGCCAAACCATTTGCCAAAAATCATCAAAAGTTCGAGCAAGTGGTCCCTGTGTTGAAATGAATGCACACTTTTGCATGTATCCGTCACAACTACGAGAGAAGGAAGATGTTGAAATGATTTGAATAACAATTATGACGAAATTGAAATGAAATAATGAACAAACAAACAAAAAAATACTGGAAATACAACTTACAAGTTGGCATTGATATAATCAGTTTCACCTTCCAGCAATTTGACTCTCGAATGATCAAAACAAAGAACATCGGTGTATCTGTTCTTTAATGCATTTTCCCGCATTCTCGAGTTTTCGAATGTCCCTTCGATTGGCAATGACTTGATTTCATTATACTCTTCGAACAATCCTGAAGTAAATGGCAAAGGTGAACAATTGAGTGAGCAACATGTTGGATAGTATGATGAAAAATGTCAAAAAAGTCAGACAGATGCAAGTGATACATGCAAAGTGTCCTCGCAAGAACGAGCAGAAGTGAAAACACACGAGTGATTAATTTACCTTTTTTGCCCTTGTCCTTCATATGCTTGATAAAATCTTCGAGTGTCATGGAAGGGTCGGCATTAGAATGAAGAACTGGACGTTTATCTTCTTCTTCTGGAACATTTGATCGATTAGATGCTTTAGAACCATTTTCCACGGGGGGAAAACTAGGCATAATAATTTTCTCCGGTTTCTTCCTGTTGAGGGTGGCAGTTAATGTGGTGTCACAAGCATTATTGACTACTGCTGCTTGATCAGTGACTGATGAAGCAGATGATGTTTCATCATCACTACTTCCTCCGGCTCCTGTGGTACCCAAAGATTGGTTACTTGTACAAGTAGAAAGCATATTACTTCGAGAATTTAAACCAGAACTTATAAAGGCCAAATCGGATAGACCACCTCGTTCTTTGTGTTCTGAATAGAATTTGGCACAATGACTAAGCCATGCAGAATGGTCATGATTTAGAGTTCCACCTAACTCTATTGGCAAAGACGACGCATTTAGGTGGTTTTGTAATTGGCTCAGGTTATTAACCATGAAAACCCTGTCGCGTAACTTTTCACGTACAAATAGTCGTAGAATTTTAAATGGTGCTTTAAACCACAAAGGAGCAACTACAATCAACACTTTTTTCAATTTGGCAGGGTATGCACCTTTAAGAAGTCCCAAAATTTTTTGACTCAATTCATAGTCAAAGTTATTATATTTTGATCCTATCATATTGTAAACAAATACCAGTCCACATCGTTGTGTTTTTAAGTCGTCCATGGCAACGTCCAGCTAGCAGTCAACAATTCAAATAATAGATAATATTAGTCAATGAGATTTCAAGAAAAATTGAAATCACTAATCACATCATATTGAATGGCAAGCAGTGTTGACAAATCAACAACAAAGATGGTCCTACCAAACATATGATCGAGTAGATGACTCACCTGATGAACCATTCCTTGTAATGTTGTTTGATGCCTTGTTTCTGATGGATTATGCTTGGATACGGAAAATATTACAATCCCAGATCCATTATCATCACGAGTAGGCAGTACGGTGAATTTAGCAGTTTCGAGTTCTTTACGCAATTCGAGGGTATTAGGGTCAAAATTAATTAATTTTTCACGGGCGCGAGTGACCTCATGCGCTTCGTAGAGGGCCAAAGCTCGTTGAACATCAAATTTACGGGCCTGAAGAGTAATTATTATAAATGCAAAATAATTAAATAAGTCATATGTAAAATATACACAAACAAAAATGAGACTCACCGTCATGAACTTGACAGCCGTTTGCAGGGAAAGATCGACAGCATTATTTTTTCTCCTTTCTAAATTTACTATTTCCAGGAACTTGTTAATACGTTCTAATTCTTCTGATGTCAGATCCATATTTCAATGGTGTACAGGATGTAAATGATAGACAAAAAAAAGTCAGTATTTGCCACAATTGCACGCATCCATCACATCACAGTCGCATCTTCATCACACAAATAATCACTAGAGGGAGTAATAATCGCACTCACTTTTCCCACTTGAAGGACTTGGTGTAGTATTGCTGGCTTCAGAAGTGTATGAAAGACAACATTCAAAAGGTTCACAAACACAGGGTGATCATCGAGCCTACAATCCTGTACTTTCCCACACACATTTCATGCAGTGACATCGACATCCACATCAACCCTAATTAATTTACTTTTTATTTACTTTTTTGGTTTATTCCTATTTTTTTCCACCCTTTAAATCGAATTTATTTTTATCCTGTAACCATGGCCCATGAAGTACTCTCACCAAAGAGTGACACCGATGAATTTTATGAATTCATACCTAATTTTCAGACTTCCTTTAATGAACAATCTGCTTCATCGTCTATTGAGTCGACACCCTCTTCCACACCTGGTTTTACTCGAGACAGTTTTCGCCGTATCTCTTCGAGGCGTCTTCCCAGGCCTAAATTGACAAGTATCAACTCGGATGAAGAAACGCCTTCTCTTCAAGAGGATGTCATAGACCTCACTGACAAGGTAAGTTCACGGTTATCTTGATTTTACCTTATTTAAATATTACTTTGACTCATTTGTAATATTTTTTTTATCTATAGATTACTGCTTTAGAAGAGCAAGTTGCAACGTTAAATCAAAATCAAGATAAAAATGACGATCGTTACAACAGACTCAAGCAAGAAAATCAAAATCTTCAAACTAAGATAGATTTATTGGAAGAGCAACTAAGAGACGCTGAATTACAAGCTGAAGAAAATAGTCGATTTGAAGAGAAAAGGTTCAAAGAAGCCATGACCAAATTTCAGCAAGATAAACAGTCAACTGTTGAATCTCATCAAGAAAAAATTGATAATCTCCAAAAAGAATTAAAATTAGCTCAGGAAGAAGTTAGGAAAATACATTCATCTTATGATAAATCTAGAATTGAAAAGGTTAAACTCGAAGAAGAGCTTAATATCAAATCAAACAGTATCACTTTGCTTGAGCAACAGGTGGAAAGACTCACTCATGCGAATAAACAGCTGCACGATCAACTGAATGCCAATGAAAAGTTAGTTTCCATACTCAACCAAGAGATTTCAGAGTTGAGATTGTTTACACAACGAAGTCACAGCTTCGATCATACCTCGTCTTCCGTAGAATTGAAACAATTGAATAATGTGATTGAATCACTTCGCACAGAAAACCGCCAACTGCTGGAATCAAATGAAGAATTGCAAGCTCAACTTTTGAGCTGTCGAATTAACGAAGGAAGGAATCTCGTCCAAGAAGGAGCCATCATGACCACTTGTCTTGCTGATGAACTGGTCACCTTGACCGAGGAACAGGTAAGTTCACTTAGCATCACTTTTGTCTCAATCTCATCTGACTTTTTTAACCTTTTTTTTTAACCTTTTTTGACCTTTTCAGTCCAAGCAACTGCGTCGTAGACTGAAAGAACAACAAGATGTCAATGCAAAGTTGAGAGCGTACATCGATGACATTTTATTGAACATTGTGAACAATTACCCGGATCTTCTGGAAGTTGGTCGTAAAGCCAAAAACTGAATTAAATTGTGATAACTATTTTTCATTTTTAGACAAACCGACATTTACCACCGCCACAAGTCACTGTACTTTTTACAGATCATTTTGCTATCGAATTTAAAGATTCTCGACACGATTTTTTTCATATTTTTGACTCATTTAATATATAGAAAATGTGGTGAATAAAAATGTGACCGATTGAGTGACAATAGTAATTTTAACAATTGATGGTCTTATTCGGTCATTTTTAAGTTCAAGTATTTTTCCAAAGATTTCATCAAGTTGAAGACTTTTACATCACATTATTACTGGCACTACTCACACTTGTTTAGACAAAAAGAGGTTCCTTGATTTATACTTTTCCTGTGGAATTGTTTCTACTTAGCAGCGGCGATTGCCTTTTTCGCAGCTTCGTCTAAATCATTGGCAGTTTCGATTCCTGAAATTGATTGGAGAATTTTCATGGCAGAATCACGATTCGTTCCCTCCAGTCGAACAATCAATGGAACGTTTATCGTCGACTTTGCTGCAACAAGTCCATTTGCGACAATTTCTTTTGACAAGATGAAAAATAAATAATCAAATCAATGAGTTCGATCTGTAATTCAAAAGGTTCACAGCTAATGACTTACCACAGTTGACAATTCCACCAAATATGTTGACAAGGATGGTTTTAACTTTTTTATCGGCCGTTATGAGAGAGAAAGCCCGTTCAACTCCGGCTTTTGTGACACCACCACCAACGTCTAAAAAGTTGGCGGGTGAACCACCATGTAATTTAATTATGTCACAGGTGGCCATGGCCAAGCCCGCACCATTGACGAGACAACCAATAGTACCATCATCCATTGGCACAAAGTTTAGTCCGTATTCGTGAGCCATTTTGAGTCGAGCATCTTCATTTTCGGCAGCCTCATCTTTGTAAGGTTGAAGCCACTTTTGGCGGAATTCAGCGTTTTCATCAAAGTCCAGTTTGGCATCGAAACAAACAACTTCTTTTTGAGGTGTGACACCAAGTGGATTTATTTCCACCATGGTTGCGTCAGTTTGTACGAAAAGAGAATGCAATTTAGCAATTTGAGCGGCAGCTTTTTCCAATTCGACAGGATCTTTTAATCCTAGTCCTTCCTTGGCTATTTGGATGGCTTTTTCAGATGTTAAGTCACGAGGGTCAGTGGGCAACAAAAACTTTTTAATTGCAGACGGATTTTTTTCAGCAACTTCTTCAATATTTATACCACCTTGTGATGAAGCTACCAGGGTGATTCCGTTCATCTGACGATCCAATAGAATAGCCAAGTAGTATTCTCGATCGATGTCTAATGCTTCACATATCATAACTTTTTTTACCAGTAAACCATCTTTAGTAGTTTGATGAGTGATAATGTAGTCGTTTATCATATTTCTTCAAGTGAAAAGCGTCAACATGTCGAATAAAAGAAAAAGGTTGAAAGCGACAATAAAACTATTGCATCATTTAACTTACATGGCAAATGTACAAGCTTCATTCTTATCTCTGGTCAATTTGACACCACCTTTCATGTTGGAATTTTTAAATCGACCTTTACCCCGACCACCGGTTAGAACTTGTGCTTTAACCACATACTCTTGACAGTTGAATGGTTCTTGACCAAGGAGAATCTCTTTAACTTGTTGAGGAGAACTGGCAACTTTATATTTTTGAATTTTCAAACCGTGTTTAGCCATAATTTCTTTACTTTGATATTCTTGTAGATTAAGAAATCGTCGAGGTATCAAGTTGATCCTCGAAGGCACCAAAAATCTTGCAAAAGCCATGGCTGAAGTATACTGTGGACAATTGCAGTCTCTCCAGCTGTGAGACTCGGTCTTCAACTGGAGTTTGCGTCGTGTTGTTTTCGAATGGCAAGATTCCAATCAGGAAACTCCAGGAGTTGAGTTATTGTTGGAAAATTCCTTTGATCAAATTATCATTCGCTCAATTGCAACATTTTATTGTGGTCTCGCCGACAATTTGGGCAATTCATTGTCATCTCTGGTCATCTCATTGAACACTTTGATCAAGCATTTTGCACTTGTCACGAACAAGTGGATTTGTGTGGATTCACAAGAGTCCATCAAGTATATATATATATATACAATTTTATGAACTGTCGATGTACTTTCATTTATTTTTCCGCAAGTTTATCAACATTACCTCAACAATCACTGGCTGATAGATTGATTTGAATTACACTCTCTTGAAAAATGAGTACTTGACTCTTTTTTTTCTTTCTTCACTCGCCACTCATTGCTCTAACATTTGTTTGTTCAAATTATTGCTCGATCAAATTGAAATAATCAGTCTTTCTCTCTGGAAACAAAAGGGCTGGGAGGGATTTATGCAATCTATTGAAAAGCATAAAGCACTGCTGTTGCAAATCAAGTTGCTATTTAGTGCAAACATCGCCACGAACGAACTCGTCATAGACGAACACGTGGTGTCGCTCTGATCAGCCGGCATGAATGAAAATGACCAACTCAACAACAGATCATCATCATTCTAATGCCCAAGTATGGCTAATTGGATTTGCATCGGTGACCATAATCAACTTAACTGCCATCACTGGCATATTCGTCTACAGGTGCATTAAGCCATTTTTTAGTACTGCTTTAAATCTATTTATCGGATTGGCAGTTGGCTCGTTGTCTGCCAGTGCAATGTTCCATCTCATTCCAGAGGCATTCAATATAACTGTCAATGATCCTAATCATACGTACCTGGAGACATCAACTTTTATATTTGGTGGAATCTACTTATTTTACTGGATTGAAAAAATAATCGAAATCATCAGACATTCACAAGATCGTAGAATAAGTGAAAGAAGGGCAATTAATGACAATGAAATTCCCCTTCGAGTTAACGGAACTACTGCAGGTAGTTCTGCCCAAGCAAAAGAGTCGGGTCAGTGCCATTTGCCTTGTATGCCTGATCGAGCTGATCAAGTTAATAGAGAAGGAATAGCATCTGTTGCTTGGATGATTATTCTTGGTGATGGTTTTCATAACTTCATCGACGGACTTTCCATCGGAGCGGCTTTTCAGAAAAACATCATGACGGGAATCGGTGTTAGTTTAGCTGTAATTTGCGAAGAATTTCCTCACGAATTGGGTGACTATGCCATTTTACTCGATTCAGGAATGTCCAATCTTCAAGCGGTTGGATTTAATTTCTTAAGTGCCTGCACATGTTACCTGGGTCTTATCCTAGGCATTTGGCTGGGTGAATTAGGACCTACTTACATTTTTGCATTAGCTGGTGGAATGTTTTTGTACATTGCTTTAGTGGACATGATGAGCAAACTTAATGCATCTGTAGAAACAGCCCTCGCTAATAATCCTCAAAGTGTTTTTAAAATACTCTTCCTGCAAAATTTGGGCATATTGATCGGTATCTTGTCCCTCTACTCGATAGCCAAATACGAAAATACAATCAGACAACTTGTACAACCGTCTTAAGTTTAAATACTTTATTATCAACATCATCATTTTCATCGATGTACACTTGCCAATCGCATATGTCACAATCATAGTCTTTGAAGATGAATAATCTTATTTAGATCAATCATTATACTAACATCAATGGTAAATGATGATTTACTCAAATTTGGTTGCATTTTATTGCATTTTATCGCATTTTATTACATTTTGTTCAGCACAATGTTAAGGTTAGAGTGACCGCCATATCTTCCAATCAATAAAGTTAATTAATTTCAATTGACTCTTTCTCATCTTTGACTTACCACAGTTGGTAGAAAGAAGATGTTGCATGATGAATGTGTTCCGAATCTCGATCAAAGCATCGGGGGCCGAATTTCTAAATCACTGCGTCCCAGGAATTCAAGTCCCGTGCCCTGATGTCGACTGGATGAAGGATTAATTGTCTGATCAATGTGATCAATGTGATCAATGTGATCAATGTGATGAAACAAGTCAACCGAATGAATGACGATCAGATGGACACCGTGTTAGTACTTTCATTTGGTGAAAGTGATGGTGATAGACAACCTTTTATACGCCACCAGACAGACAGATCGCATATCTCTTAGCAGGTGAATACGAAATTAGCAATAATTTTTTCTTCATTTGATGCGCGTAAATTGATGCTACTCTTTACCTGTAACTGTTACTCATATTCAAAGTACATCTCAAACCTCGTGTCAAGCAAAGACTAAGCAATTACGCTCAAATGACCAGATGTCGGATTGTGAGAATATGAGTAAGCTCTTGTAACAAAGAGCGACTGCTTTTTCATCCCTGGAAAGGCAACAAAGTTGACATCGACTGACATTTTTTTTGTCCACATCCTCAGGAAACAACTCAAAGCTCTCATCCACTTTTCAGGTTGAATATGATGAATCAACAATTATCACTTTCCTCATTCATTCTAATTTGATAACTCGTGAAAGTTGAAACAATCGATAGAACCTTACATTTGCCTTTGCCACAGGGTTGGACAGTCGATTTGCACGATTGCCAATTGATTTTCCAATTCATCACACCAAGCCATTTGGTCCAAGTCACCGGTACAAAGGAAAAGTAAATTGCACAGCTACCGTGCAATTGGCCCTCACTCACTCATTCAGTGGGAATGAGCATGAACAAGTCGTTAATGTTTACAAATCACATGTGATGATCTTTATAATGGCCCATTTAAACATCAAAGCAAATAAAATCAAAAGATTGTCCATTTTTTTAAACACCTGAAATCATAATTATTGAATTTTTCTGTTTATTCTTAAATAAAATATTCTCAGACAGTACATTGGCATACATCCCATGACATGGTCGCTGGTTGATTTTTTACCATTCAAATTTGTCATGACATAATAGAAGAGATAAGACTCGTCAATGGTTACTGTAAGATGAAGAGAAGGATTCATCAGCAGATAATTACATTCAGTACCGCATGTCGTTGTAATTATACACAGTTGATGATCGTCAAGATGGACTTTAGTTTGAATTTGCCAATTGCACATTGGTAGGAACAACACGCCAGGTTACACCACCAACGTCGTCACCCGAGGAGATTTAGACGCAAAGTCAAGGTGTCGCTTTATTTCGACTCGAGTCTCTCGTCTGCGTATACTGCTGATCGTGTTTTCATCTTTCTCTTAACATTTGCATGGCTCGATTACATCCAAGACATTAAAATCATGGTTGTATCAAGTGATCCTATTGCTCTTGATGTTATTAATGATATCAATAGGCTATTGTCATTGCTACAGTCATCAAAATCAACCGGCTTACTTCAACGTGCCGAAATTACATGTTTGGTCAGAGCCATATTGGCTCTTGAACCTTACATTCTAGATTTTGATAAAAGCTCCAACAGCAATGCTGTTACATTTTATTCATCATTAGTTGGTCTATCGGCTAATGCCATCGTTACAAATGCAACTAATATACCTAAAAATTACATTACAAACGCATCAAATTGCTGTTTGATATTGATGCAATATTTGCTTCATGAAGTACAAGCATCTAATGAACAAAGTGTCCTACCTAAAATCCAATTTATCAACCTAATCCAAGGTCTTTGTGATGAAGTTACTATATCAATTCAATTGGATACTGCAAGTCTGATTGCTAATTTAAGGCAGTCTCCTATTCCAGATGAATTAAAATCTCTTCTATCTCAACAACAAAGTCATACGCCTACTCCCGAATCGATATTCAATCGAAGTTCATCTGTATCAAGTGATGAAACAGAAAAGGAAACAATTGGAAAGAAAACAAGGATCGATCAATCCTGTGAAACATTGCTAGAACAATTAATGACACCATTGGTTGACTCAGGCAAAAAATCACCCGGAGAATTGCTCTTTCCCTCACTTGGTCAGACTAATGAGAGGCTATTATTTTCTCTAACTCCGTCCCCATCAGATGTCAAATCAGCATTGTTGGCTAAAAATTTGTCTCATCTTCAAAATCTTGGTGGAGCTAACTCTCTCCTCGATTTTTCAATGACACTACCAACAATCGCTCCATATGTACAATTAGTAGCTGCTGGGGAAGAAGGTGCACCCCTTAAGCTTCCTTCTACATTTCAAGATGCCATGGCTACACTTAGATCAATCAAACAATTAAGTAAAGATTTCGATATTGTAACACGAATTCTTTCATTACCTATTCTTCATCCTCTGCGAGAAGATTTACTGTCTAAAATCCTAACACTAATCCATGCATCTTTATATATATCGGTATCTCTCGTCACTGCTTCTTCAATTTCTTCCATTGTGGGAGCGATGAAGTCAACCTCATCCTGTTCAACTGCAGCCACCGGTTCAACAGCCAGTGGACTGTATCGTGAAGACAGCTACGAAGACTCTGCAACAGGCGAATCATCTAACCCTCAAATATATGATATAATCGATTCAAGTTTGGATATCTACCGACGAATAATGCAAATGATGAAAAATTCACTTCGAGTTGGCAGTCAAGTATGGCAAAATTCACAGTTATTTGCCTGCTGGTTACTCTTTTCCGGTTTGAAATTCACCTTGCAATTAAATCCAGCGAAGATTCTAGGCAACAAAGAGTCCATGGCTAATGTATCTTCATCTTCAAACTATAGTCCTAAAGTAAGACAAGGTTATACCGTCCAGTGTATACCATTGGCAAATCTCGGCATTGTCACGTTAAATTCTCTCATAAGTGATTTACGAAATGAATCAACCATCGACCAGAGTACTTCTCTCCGGATGGAACGTCTTCAATCTAGTTCTTCATCAGCTTCTCTTAAGTACAACAAATTTGGTTGTTATTCAGCTTGGCAAAGGGTTGAAATGCTATTGTCTGGATTACCTTTGGGATCTTTATTATTCTCATTGGGTTCAGTTAGTTATCGAAAAGCTGGTGTTCTTAGAATATCACGTATTTTACACAGCCAAACTCACGCTCCCGTTGCATTAACTCCTGTATCCTCCGTATCGTCTAATGAACATGTAATCGACCTAATGAGGACACCAAGTGTCGGTGGGCATGCTGGTCAGTCTGACATTGAAGAAGAATGTTGTTTTAGTTCTGATGATTCCAGTCGTGATGAAGATTCAGAACCTATGCTCGGTCATTTATTCCGAGAGTCAGAAAGAAGTGATTTTGACCGTGAAGATGGAGGAAAAGGTGGACTAATTGGTAATCGAACTCCTCACTCGCCAGATTATTCTTCATTTGGTTCTGCTGCCGCTCAAAGTGAAAAACGTGATCCACATCGCCATCTCACTTTGTCTCATATGATATTTGATTGTATCAATAGTAATTTTGTTTGTACTGACATCGAGCCACTTAAAAATTATCTTAAATCAATCTTAACTGAAGCTCAAATTATCATTCTGACAAACATCGTGAAAGACCTTGATCGAGACGCTACAACGCCACATAACACTGGCTTTTATGGTGACTTTTCTCGGTCGATAACGTCATTCATTCACAATTTGATTGCCACCAACACCTTGTCTGACAATTTGCAAGTTTCACTCTTAACCAACCTTGGTGTCAATCCTTCACCCAGTGCAAATTCATGTTGGCCACTTTATGTACCGCCTCGAACACTGTCAATCATGGCTCAAATTATTCTTCTTAAACAAAGGCGGGAACAAGATGAACTTCGTTCAGACACCGGAGCTACTTGTGTTGCAATTTGGCAATCTTTAATCAATCACTTGAAAAAACTCATCCTCGATTCAAATGCAACAGCATCAACAAGTTCTACTATTAATACATCTCAAAGTAATATTGAAAATGAAAAACCTCAGTCACGGTTCAGCAACTGTTCTGAAGGTATCGGTGATTGTCCTGACATCAATGTTGAACACGCCCAAGTCTTACTTTTCATCTTCCATAATTTGAAACTACTTCAACGCAAACAAGTACTTCTCACCATCTCACAAACACTGGTTGAAGTGAGTGATGTCGTTGACAGCCGAATGCGAGATGAACAAATTCACTATTTTTCTCGACTGTTGCACTTTTTTGAGTATATGATGAAAAATATGTTAGAAACACCAACATCATTGATTGAACATGTAAATCATAATTTGTTCAACTTGAACAATTCGGATCGTGACAAAGATAAAGAAACCCTTATTGGTCAAGCATCTACAAATGCTCAGGCTGGACCATCTGTATCGTCAACCACAACAGCAACAGGCACAACAGCAATCAGCTCAACAGCCGTTAACAAATTGTACTTCCATTCACGAGAAATTGAAGACAATTACATCAAGTATTGTTGTTTGAACCCTGATGAAGATCGTCTATTCACCGCCACAATTAAGCCAAGATTCTATCATCTAATGCCTGTTGATGCAACAATTTCCCTTAAAGAAGCACCTCGAGTGGATTCCATGGCAATAAACTTCTTACTCAGCGGAAGCAACAGCGTAATTAACTACAACAAATTGTATGATTCGCTGGTTAAGGCTTTAACCGTTGCCAATCAATTGGATTTGTTTAATCAGCAAAATGACTCTCCTTCACTTTCTTTCTTTGGAATATGTGCCACCCAATATTGTTTTGGGGTTGCTTGGAGATTGATGATTCAACTCCCTCCTTCTATCGAACGTCTGGAATCACTCTCTACCAACAAAAACTTTAATAAACCTCAAGATATCCTTAATGCAATCATTTGGGTTCCAAGGATATCTCAGAATAATACATACTACACGTGGATCAAAGATGTACTCAATAAGATGACGCAAAGTTCTGAAATGGATTACGATGTTGGTAAACTTTTGTTCAACTTGTTATCATTTACCAGCCCAATTGATTATTCGGTCGATCTAGTGGTCAATTTTTTCAACAACATCACATCTTCTCACGAAGAAATAAGACAACTTCCAACTCTTTTCAACTTGATGACTTTGGAAGCCCTTGCCCTCAGAACGTTCGGTGTTGTCGAAAATGCTCTCTCTTCGAGTAATGTATCATCTATCAGTGATAAAGATGATTCCAAAACCATCCTGCCTGATGAAGCTCGCACTGCAGTAGTTAAACTTTTGCCATCAACTATCGAATTGATTCTTATGTGTTACAAATTCATTCGACTAAGCATATTGATGCAGTCAGAATCTTGTGAAGATGAAATCAGTAACCCATATGATCGTCCAGGGTATAAGTTATTGCAGTTGGCTGCTGGAAAAATTGGTAAAGTCACCAATTTCAGTCAATCTATTGCAACATTGTTACCAAAGAACCTTCAAAAAGCTGCCGAAAAGTGGAACAGCATACCTGTGGATACGAACCCTTTGAAGAACGATCTCTCTTCAAGTGAAACATTGATTCAAAGTGCGCAAACCTTTCACTTTTCCTGCTTACTTAACAATCCTTTCTTGGATGATGTTGCTTTCAATACTAATGTCAACCTAAAGCACACTTCAAATACACTTATCAAGTTTGCTGAAGAAATATTCCTTTACGCCGTTTTCCAGGAAAGTCCTTCGGTTGACTGCAATTTCGATCGAAATGAATTCGCCAAAGTATTAATACCTCTTCATCTGGATCTATCGCTAGAATCATTCTCAGCTTACAGTCTCAACTCACTTGATTCAATATTCGGATCTAAAGATTCCGAAAGTTTTCTTCTTCATGTTTATCTCAAAGCATTGCATCATGGATATGATATTCTTATCAATCACCCAACTCGCGTTGATTCTATCATATTACTCGAGACTTTGAAATTCATGGAACAACTTTTGACCGTTGATGCTGGTCAATTAGCACTTGAAAAGTTCTTCTGTGACGGTGAAACGAGTGATCAAGATCTTGTCCATCTCTTCATGTCTGCTGCCGACGAAAAATATCCTCCCACTTATTCTGGTCGAGTTCTCAAGTTTTTTGCCAAATTATTTGAACAGACAGAACGTTGTCCTGATGTCATCAGTCTGGTTCGACTGTGTACATCATTGACAAAATTAAATCGTTTTTCTCAAGATCCACAGTTTTTAGTTACTTGGATCAACAAAGTCCTCTTTCCCAAAAAGTTTGCGTCCATTGATGAAATCGATCTTATGTCATCCATTGAAAATCGTATCCTGCTGCATCAATTTGCTACATTTATCGTCAAAGAATCATCTTTGGTTGAAGAAGAAGTAGCAAATATGTTCCTCCTTGCTCTTGTCAAAATGGGTACCCAAATTCTTACTGATTCCCCTGAATCAATCGGTTTTTCTGATTTATTTGCCATAATGAACACCATGGCGAGTGCAGGCTCTGGAAGTGGTCACTTGACTCTTGTACGGCATACATCCGAATGGTTAGAAAAATGTATTAGATTTTTGTCCACTAAAAATGTCCTCGAAAAGTTTGAATTAGATGATACCTCTGGCAAGCATTATACAATGCTTGAGTCGACACAGTGTATGTTGGCATACCTTTCCGAAATTTACGATGCCCTAAAACTCCTTTCATTCAATGAGTCTCCCATCGGAAGTTCATCCTGTGATCTTGGTCGAAATTCTCCTTCAGCTCTAGATACAAACATCGATGGTGATCCTGATATCGATTCTGACTGGATGGATGAAATGAACGCTGTTGATGAAGATGAATCTAATGATGATGAATCTGATGACGATTCATTGAGCAACAAATTGTGTACATTTACCATCACCCAAAAAGAATTCATGAACCAACATTGGTATCATTGCCACACTTGTAAGATGACCGATCGAGTTGGAATGTGTTCAATCTGTGCTAAAGTTTGCCATAAGGACCATGATGTAACTTATGCCAAATATGGTTCTTTTTTCTGTGATTGTGGTGCACGAGAAGATAGTTCTTGTCAAGCCCTTGTACGCCGACAACCTGAACAGTCATCAGTCATTTCTGGTTCTAACCGACCCACAGATGCTTCCCAATCGAATGCTGCGGCTAATTCGGGAGCTGCTGGTGGCATTCGATCAAATATTTCACCAGATTCGAATCCTTTTGATCCATCCAAAAATGATCAATCTGTCAACAAGTGTATTGCCTTGGCTAAACAATTGTCACCGATCAAGAACGACATTCTCCAATTATTACAAAGTAAAGGTAATTCGACGACAACTCTTTCCCTGTTGGAATATCTATCCCCAGTCATCACTTCCCACTGTCAAAAAAATAGTGTAATTGGTGCCTCCACCCGTGCAAAAGCAGCCATCAAAGATCTTCACACTCTCAATAAACGACTTGAAAGTTCTGAAACCCTCATGGTTCCTACCCTTGGATCGCAAGAAGGTGCATTTGAAAACGTCAAAATCAACTTTCAAGGAGAACAAGGACAAATGATTAGACAGTTGTTACAATCTAACATCATTCATAGGGTCGCCATGTGTGCCCTCACATCACCATTTGGTAGAAGGCAACATTTAGCTGTTTGTCACGAAAAAGGCAAAATAACTCTTTTGCAATTGTCCGTTTTGTTAAAACAAGCAGATTCATCCCGTAAAAAGCTCACCCTTACAAGACTTGCTGCTGCTCCTGTTCCTTTCACAGCTTTGTCAGCATCGGCAAACCCTATTAATGAAGATTTGTTGGCCGTTTGTGGCCTCAAAGATTGCCATGTTTTAACATTTTCAAAAAATGGAGCTGTTCTTGGTCATCTTGTTTTACAATTGCAGCTTGAGTCCTCAAATTATGTCATCAAGTGTCAATGGCTACCTGGATCTCAAACTGAACTTTGTGTCATCACATCTGACTTCATCAAAATCTTCGACCTTTCCAGTAGCATTTCAAATCCGCAATATCATTTCCTTCCTCCTTCTGGTAAAGTTCGCGATGTTACATACATTGTCAGAAATTCTACCAATAGGACGGTTCTTGTTTTTACAACTTCAGGACATATTTATTCACAAACACTTAATGAAGAATCATCCGCTCAGAATGGACCCTTTTACATTACCAACATGATTGACGTCGATAATCCTGAAGTTTCTGATTCTGCAGGTGTTTCACTCTACTATTCACATACTTTTGGACTTTTGTTTGTTTCTTATGCCAACGGAAAAGCATTTGCTGCTCCCATAGACGAAAATACCACAGAAATTAACAGTATGTTCACCTTAGACGTCCGATCACAAAGTCCATCTAATGTTACTTCTCCATCGAGTCCATCAAATTCTTATGCAAATAATACCACAAGCAAAAGTACACCTAGTTCTAGTTCAGTATCGAGTTCTTCTCTTCAAGTGCTGTGTAATTGGACCGAAGTCCCTGGTCACCCAGGTTTAATCTTTGCTATGAGTCACCAAAGCAATAACCCTTACGTCTTCATGATCAAACCCGATACTGTCATTTACCAAGAAATTAAATCAATATCTGCCAAAGCTAAAATAACTGATATCGTTGCTTTGAGACACTCGACCAATTCAGGAGACATGCGGACGACACTTATTTTACTATGTGAGGATGGTTCACTTCGAATATATATGGCTAATCAAGAGACGACCAATTACTGGCTCAATCCAGGACTCAATGCTTCACCTTTCCCTTTCACCTCACAAGATCCGAGTCTAAAGTCAGGCAAGAAAAAGAAAGGAAAAACTAAACAACAAATTACTTCTATTCCATCAAATGCTTCAGCCAATATCGAAGCAAGGTTTCCGGTGGACTTTTTCGAACATTGTACCCCACTTGCTGACGTAGAATTTGGCGGTAATGATCTCTTGCAAATTTATAATTCGCAGCAATTGAAAAACCGTCTCAACACCTCTGGTTTGTATGTGGCTTCAAATAAGACGAATGGCTTCAGTATTGAAATTTACAATAATGATACATCATACGTGATGGTTGGACTTCGAATCCTGCTTGGTTCTCAAGATGTTTCAAGAGTCCCCTCTTACATTGAAATATTTGGTCGAAACATTCCTATTTACATTTCACGAGCTCGCTGGTACGACTTACCCTTTATTCGTGATGAATCTTTGACTGCCGATCGTAAAGTTGTAATTAACTTTGGCCCTTCAACTGATCCAAACAACGTCATGATGGTAGATTCTATCAAAGTTTACGGAAAAAGTAAAGAATCCTTTTCTTGGCCTGAAGATGAAATTGATGAAGTACCGAATGGATCTGTACCACCTGTTTCAAACACCGTAAATGAACCAGTTGACACATTGGCAACATCAAAGTCATTACCACTAAACATGCTGCAAAAGTTCCTTTCTTCTGCTTTGAAAGTATTGGATGGATATTTCACACACACAGGAGCTGCTAAATCAAATGATGGAAAGTGTCAAGTGGCCCTCCACATTGTCACTAGCTTGTTAACTTATCCTTTTCCAAATCCAGTGCAGCATAATATCAAGTCTCTTCTCATGACATTGCACCCTAACAAATTGACTTACCACAATCACAAAGATGCCGCTATTCTTAAGTATGTCATTGATACACTTGTCACATCATATGGTCTCAATGAATTGGATGGAGAATCTTTCCACCGTCTATTAACTGCTACTCGATCGGTTGCAATATGGAGACCTTATAATCTAATCAAGATTAATGAATACATGGCTCTGATACTTAGCTCTACTTCTAAAAAGTCCTTGGAAATTGAAGTCAGACCAATCGACAAAGTTTCGTCCTCAAGTGATAATCTTTCATCACAATTCGCCAGCAACTGGAATGAACTATTTGGTGAAAAAGTCACTTTGCCCAATTTTTCACCTCCACCCTTACCTCATAGGTCTGTTTCATTCAGCGAAAGCACAAAAGGGACATCATCATCAAATTTTGTCAGCCTCCTCAGCGATATATTCTGGAAATTATACCAATCAATTCCTGAAAATCCGCTTCTCTCTAGCATCCCTAATGTTGGACTTGTCCATCTTGAGTCAACAGTCTCAGCTTTGATCGATATTGTCCATGCATTCTCACTGGCTGACACTTCTAATATACAGTTTGCTTCTCAACTATACCTGAAACTACTTTTGTGTGAAAATTCTACCATCAGTTTTGCTGCAAAACAAAGTATCGTTCGAGTTCTGAGACCTAAAACTCGAAAGCATAAACCTGTCTCTTCTATTCCTAGTGAAGAATCGAGTAAAATTCAAACAACTCCAACTCACCACTCTTCACAAGTGATGGGAAGTGATCATATGGAAGGACTCACGAGTGAAAATTTACGACTTTTCCAATCAGTCGATGTTGGATCGCTCGAATTAGATGCCGTAGGAGTTGAAGATGCTGATCCTGATGACTTACTTGCATCTCATCCTGGCGCAGCTCAAATTGCCCAAATGATGGAATTATCTGGTAACGAAGATGCTGACGATGATGCCATGGTTGAACTTGCCATTGCTCTCAGTTTACAAAATCAAGAAGTTAATGCCGGAACACTCAATGCTCCTGTCGTTGTTCTGGATGAGAGCGGTCAACCCTCTGAACCCGAAGCTGGATACGTCATCGATACGATGTCTGATGCTACTGCATCTGACGATGAAGGATCAACTGCTGCCACTGATGGATCTACTCTAAGGACTTCACCTGTTGCTACAGAACCAGGACCAGGTGTTCCTGAACCTGAATCTGAATCTGGTGGATCACCACCTGAGTCAGTAACTGGTGAACATGTTCCCTCTGGTCGAAGTTCAGCTTATGGTGAAGAAGCCGTAATCCAACCTCAATCAAGCCCTGGTCAAAGACAACCCTTGGGATCAACCACTGAATCAGTTGAATCTAATTGTTCAACAGTCGCCAAATTCCATTCAATACGTTTGTCTATCCTTGAAAAATTAATCGAAAATTTGCCTGAAGTTCGATACGTGGGTGGTATCAGATGCATACCTGTAATGCAAGTTATCTTAATGCTTTCATCCGATCTTGATTCAGATTGTGACCGGGATAATCGAGTTCTATCCATGTTGCTTACTGCTTTGTTGCATGAACTAGATGAAAAATCAATCAATTCCTCTCAAATGGTTTTACGAGCTCCTGAACATGAAGTCAAGCTCATTATTATGAGACTTTTAAGTATTCTCATCTCCAGAGTCAAGTCCTCATCCAGTTCCAAATCATCTGGTGAAGCACCGGCTTCCTTTTCAATGTTAATTGCCAAAGCTATGCTCAACTCTAATTTACATGACTTATGTTTGCAAATATTGGTTACTCTGCTCGATTACTGGCGTGAAATGGGTACAGAATCAGAAAGAAGTTCATCAAATGGATCTGGAAACATTGTTTCCAACAACCTCCTCAAAAATCATGTCTTAACTTCGCCACCTGATATGTCTCCTTTCTTCTTGAAACAGTATGTCAAAGGTCATGCTGATGACGTATTCGAATTGTATCCTCAATTACTCTCTGAAATGGTTCTTCGCTTACCATACCAAATTCGAAAAATTTGCAGCTGTCTTTTCGGTGGCAAAGGCATTGCTTTTTCCACTCTTTGGTCCGATACTCTTTGCGAATACATGATGCTGCCTCTCACACCTTATGTAAAAAGACAAACACGAAAACTATTGTCATACATCTGTGGTTCTAAAGATTCTTACAGACAAATAAGAGACTTTCATGTTCTCGAATCGAGACTTCGTGAAATCAAGAAAATCTGCTACTCTGGTGGATACATCGATCAAAGTAAAACTGTATCTGCTAATGTGGTTATATCTTTATCCTACGATGCCACCATTTCTCTCATTGAACAATTACGAATGTGTTCAGAAGTTGCATCCAGCCGAACTAGCAACTGGCAAAAGTACTGTCTCAAAGACGGAACCATCTTACCATTCTTACTTCAAATCAGTAGTTTGTTGGATGAAGGAGTTTCCACCATCATTTTGCAACTGATCAATGTTGCCATCAGTTCTCCATCAACAAAATCTTCATCAAGTTCATCAAGATCCACTGAGCCCAAAGGAATGCTCGAATTATCTGTAGTCAATGATGATTCTGATTCATATTTCAACGAATCCAACTTAAATATTCGACTTTCTCACGAATTGATAGACCGAATCGACTCAAATCTACTACTTTCATTCTTACGTTGTTTCCTATTGGAATCTAATTCGACGGCTCTAAGGTGGCAAGCTCATGCTTTGATTTTCAACTTGCATGAAAATCTATACAATTCCAAAGGCAGAACATTCTTAATTGATGCTTTGTGGCTCTTGTGGCCTAAAATCTCCTCTTTTGGAAGAAAAAGTGCACAATTCGTTGATCTTCTTGGCTTCTTTGCCCTTAAATCTGCAGCTACACCTGATAGATGTAAATTATTTGCCAAGAAAGCACTGTCTATCCTACATCAACAGAATCAGCTTCTCCAAAATCATACCAATGCTCACATTTATCGAACTCTTCAAGGTTTGGTTGAGTTTGATGGTTACTATCTCGAATCTGAACCCTGTTTGGTGTGTAACAATCCTGAGATTAACTTTACCAATGTCAAACTGTCTTCTTTAAAGGTTGACTCCCGATTCACCACTACAACTCAAATCGTTAAGCTTGTTTCATCTCATACCATCGCCAAGATCAATTTACGAATATCTGACATCAAAAGATCCAAAATGGTAAAGACTCTAGTTATTTACTACAACAATCGTGCAGTTCAGTCTGTCGTTGAATTGAGAAACAAACAAGGAGTCTGGCATCGAGCAAAGAAATGTTCACTTTCACCCGGCCAGACTGAAGTTAAAATTGACTTCCCTCTGCCAATTGTTGCTTGCAATCTCATGATTGAGTACACTGATTTTTACGAAAACATTCAAGCTTCCAGTGAAACTCTTCAATGTCCTCGATGTTCAGCTGCTGTCCCTGCTACACCTGGAGTTTGTGGTAACTGTGGTGAAAATGTCTTCCAATGTCACAAGTGTCGAGCAATCAACTATGATGAAAAAGATCCGTTTTTGTGCAATTCCTGTGGTTTTTGTAAATACGCTAAATTTGATTTCACTTTGACCTGCAAACCAACCTGTGCAGTTGATCCTATTGAAAATGAAGAGGATCGTAAAAAGACTGTCTCCACCATCAACAGTTTACTTGAAAAAGCAGATCGAACTTACAAAAGCTTAATGACGACCAAACCAGCTCTTGAAATATTGCTGCTACGAGTTCAAGAACAAGGATTCGTCGAAAAATCACCAGATGAAATGAACATTTCTACAAGTTCTCTTGGAAGTCATCCATCTGGTATTTCCAATGTATCGACTGCTCACGTTAATCGAGCCATCCAACAAATTGCTTACAAGTACTGTAACGAATGCAAATCACAATTTGATGAATTGAGTAAAATTATTCAGAGAGTTCTTGCATCGAGAAAAGAACTTGTAGATTACGACAACAAACAACGAGAACGATACACCGGTGGAAATCAAATTTCCGTCTCTTCCTCAATACCCACGGGTAAATCTTCATCTGGTGCTCCTGGATCGAGAAGAGATTCTAAAATGATGGCCTCTCTTTCATCTGCCTCTGGAAGATGCTATGGTTGTGCCTCAGCAACCATCGAACAGTGTATCACCCTTCTGAAAGCACTTGCATCTCATCCCACTTTCAAGAATATTTTCTGCTCGTCTGGTCTCATTGCTGAACTTATGCATTACAATCTACGAGCTGGTACAAGTATTCATCGTGAAGAAGTTCGACACTTATTGTGTACTTTGACCAAAGATAATGTCAGTGCGACTTTGGAGTTGAATGATCGAATCAACTCTAAAATCAACAACGCATTAGCTGCTAAAACTAATCGTGAATCTGACTTCTCGATAACAGTGAGAAGCGAAATAGCACTTTTGGTCACTTCATTAGAACGCGAAGACTCTTGCTGGGAATTGAATTTGCGATGTTTGATGCAGATATTCCTTCGGTGCATCAATGAGGAAAATCCCATCATCCTCGAAACAATCACACTTCCATGTCTCCGCTTATTGATAAGTTTGATAAAGCCTGATCAACACAAAAGTCGTCGCCACCGTGACAAAACACTCGATCAAATCGCGACTATTCGATCAACTGGATTCAACGTGCGAGTTGATCTGGCAGCTTGGCTTAATGACGACTCTGCCCACTCATTTTCCCAGTGGAAAAAACGAAGCCAAAAAATAATATCACTGGCACCTTCATTCAGCAAAATGACTAAACAAGAAGTTCACACATACTATTTGAAGCAAAAATATGCAAACTTATGGCATGAAAAAACTTTAATGAAGTCTTACCGCCTCTTTGAACTTGACTTACAAAAAGACAATTGGCTTCGTCGAACTTTGTTCAATCGATTTTCAAGAACTGTGCGTGCCATTTCCTGTTCACTTATCGAAGCACTTTTCCAAATTCCATCCAGATCAAGAGAAATAATTGACATGCTTGCTTCATGCCTTGACGATCTAGGTTCAGCTGGTGAATCTGGTTCTGAGTTCTTTTCACTTTTCCGCTCTCTTGTCAGGCATGACCATTGGAAGTATTACTTGGCACTAAAAGGTATTTTACTTCATCTCGGTTCTCTAATTAATCGAGAAATTGAAGTCCTCAACGAACTTGAAGATACCACCCTCAACACAGATCTTTCGGAAGGATCAGCTCTTAAAATGTTGGTCGATCTACTGACCATCTTTGTTGAAGTTAGTTCCATTCGCCGCCAATACAAGACTCGATTGGTCGCCTTCGTTCTCAATGGTTACCTTTCCTTGAGAAAACTCATTGTCCAGCGAACTAAAATCATTGACGAAACACAAGAAACTTTGCTTGAACTCCTTGAAGAAATGACCACCGGTACTGAAGCTGAAACCGAACAATTTATGAACATTTGTATTGATGCCGTCAATCGATGCAAGTCTGATGACATGAGAACACCAGTATTCATTTTTGAACAACTATGCTCTGTTATTTATCCAGAGGAATCAAGTACTTCCGAATTTTATATCACACTCGAAAAAGACTCACAACAGGAAGATTTCCTACAGGGTAGAATGGTTGGTAATCCTTACTCTTCTAATGATCCTGGTTTAGGACCTCTCATGCGTGACATCAAGAACAAGATTTGCACTGATTGTGAGCTTGTTGCACTACTCGAAGATGATTCTGGAATGGAATTACTTGTCAACAATAAGATCATTTCACTTGACTTACCTGTTAAAGATGTATTCAAAAAAAGTTTGGTGCACTGAAGGCAATGAATCAGAAGCTATGAGGATTGTTTACCGAATGAGAGGACTCATGGGCGATGCAACTGAAGAATTCATAGAATCACTTGATTCAAAGGATTCCACCGAAATTGATAATGAAGTAGTCTTTAAAATGGCCAATCGTATGGCTGTCAATGGAGGGCTCGAAGTGATGTTGGAAAAACTTGACCACATCACAAATCTCTCTCCTCAGTATAAGTCACTCTTCTTAGTCCTTCTCAAACTTTTCAGTCACTGTGTCAAAGTTAAATCATGCAGACAGAAATTGATCGATTCATCCCTCAATGCTGTGTCATCTTTGCTGTCTGTGCTTAAAATGGCTGTGATTGAAGAAAACAACGAAGCCAATGTGGTACAAGCCATCACTCCCGGACAACCAGATATTTTGAATCAACTCCTTTCCCTCATTGAAGTCATTTGCGTTGAAGCTTCTTACGAGTCTTTTGAAGTTTACAATTCATTCAGTCAGACCTGTGGCACCAAAGACGATGTATTATTTTTACTTTGTTCGATTGATTCAACTTCTGCCATCAAGAATAACACTACAGTGTTACATCTATTGTTGCGAGTGTTGCCATTCTTAACACTCGGAAGTGACCAAAAGATGCAGTGTATCTTAGATCATTTCAAAGACTGCCTCAACTTTAAGAAATTCGACTTTGAACACACCACGACGATGCATTTAAGATTGAGCACTTCTGCGTCCTCGTTAATTCTGTTGAAAAAAATTCTAATGGAAATCGTTTGAAAGATTTGATCTTGTCCCAGTCTACTGTCATATCTGATGCACTCGAATACATTAATATACACGCTCCAACTGTTAAATCTGCACTTCTAGCTACATCAGAAGAATGGAAAGAGTTTACTCAACGTCCAGCATTAAAATATGTTCTACGAATTTTGACCGGTTTGTCCTCAGGTCATGAAAAAATCCAATTGCTTGTTTCTAACGAAATAATTCCTGTTCTCCATGGACTTGAACAAGTTTCCTCCGATTCTCATGTCGGATCTTTGGCAGAAGCGCTTCTCGAAGAACTCAAGCAAAATGAAACTGTTGCTGCTAAAATCGAACAAGTTCGAAAGCAAACTCGTGATGAAAAGAAAAAACTTGCCATGGCTGTCAGGCAAAAACAATTGGGTCAACTTGGTATGATCACGAACGAACGTGGACAGGTCACCGCATCTGCTACTCATCTTGTCGAAGATTTGGGAGAAGAACAAGGGCTTACTTGTATCATCTGTCGTGAAGGATACAAATTTCAACCTACAAAAGTTCTTAGCATCTACACCTACACTAAAAGATGTGCACTAGAACCTTTCGAAGGTCTGGGACCAAATACACCTGGACAAATTAAAAGTACTCGCAGAACTATGGGATACTCAACCGTCACACACTTTAATATTGTTCACGTTGATTGCCACATGGCAGCAGTACGACATGCTCGTGGTCGTGATGAATGGGAATCTGCTGCTTTACAAAATGCAAATACCAAATGTAATGGACTGATACCTCTTTGGGGATGTCAAGTCCAAGAATCTGCATTTGCCTCATGTCTCGCCAGACACAACACTTACCTTCAAGAAGCCACAGGACATCGAGACATCAATTACAACATGACCATTCATGATTTAAAATTCTTGCTATTGAAATTCGCAAACGAAGAATCCTTCAGCACAGACTCTGGTGGTGGAGGCCCTCAGTCCAATGTCCACTTGATTCCATATTTAATTCACATGGCTTTATATGTCATCAACACTACAAGATCAGCTTCACGTGAAAACCGAAAGTGTATTTCCTTCTTGGAAAACCAGAACATCAACAAAATAATTGAATCGTGCTTTGAAACTGAAGGTGTCAACTATCATCTCTGTCTTTTCTTGATTGTTTCTTCATTTCCATCCTGGCAGACTCATAAAGTTACTTTCCTCAAACGATTGCTTTTACAAGCACAAATTCGATCGGGTCTTAGTGACTCTATTTCGTCTTCATCATCATCCTCACGTGCATCAGGTGGATCTGTATTTTCAAATACTATCGATTCTACAGTCAAAGATTATTCTGTGTACAGGAGCTCGTTGATCTTCTATGCTCTCGTCGATGGGATTTACACCATTCTCTTTAAGGTAAGTCTTTAGAAAAACCTTTTATCGATTGCCTTTTACTAACTTGAACTTTTTTTCATTTAACAGGGAATCGGTAAAGAAGAAGACTGGGAATTCGAATGGCCTCTCGCTCTTGCTGAATTCATTCGTAATAATGACCAAGTTCTTCTCGAATCGGGAGACAAACTGCTTAAATTTTACCAAGAAGATTTATTGCCTTGTTCCTCGTTCAGTGAATTTTGTGACATTATTTCACTCTATGATGTTGTACCTAATCCTGACGAATTCATGTCGCGCACTTTCGCATTGGGTAATTAACGATCAACTATCATCTTTTGAAGTGATCATCCCATTGTCACCAACATTTTGGACTACAAGCTACAGTGCTACAATCACAAATGTTACATCAATTTCCATGTATGAACTTTTGCGCCAAACACTCATTATCTCTATCGATTGATTGTTCGTTATTCTTGCCTAAATTGCGGAATTGACAATTTATTGGCTTTAGGCATCGAATAAACTTCTTTTCTTGTATAAACTCTGTTGAATTATTGATTTTATCTTGACTCAATTTATTTATATATTTTATTTGGTTCAAAAACACCTAGCCTGTAAAGTCTGAGTAACTCTCGTTTTAGTCAATAGTGATTGTAATTCAAAAGTGTTCACATAATCAACTGCCAAAACTTTTTGGTTTATTTCGAGTGATTCAAGTCGCTAGGTGAGAAAGTGTAGATGATATTGAAGTGCAGCTCAACAATTATTATGACTTGAAGTATTCAGCGATTAGATAGTAGTCACATTATTCTCCATCAAAAGGTTCTATGAATAGCGTTGAATTGGCCAATCATTGATGCCAGGAGTGGATCAAACGGACAAAAAGAGCATCTCCTAAAAATCTACAAAGAAAATTAAAAGAAACTTAATCTTTCGATTGATACTATGAGTTCGTTAAATTTGGACTGATGTAGGTTGAACATTGCGATCGGTGTTATTTTATTTGCTTCTTGACTTCATTGTGCACTTGACTCGGCTGGATGATGCCAGGAATACTTCCTTCCTTAGTTCCTGGAGTCTCTCGATTGTTACCTAGAAACTAGAGTCACTTGTAACTCTGTCACTGTAACTCAGTCGCCTTTGACTTGCGCTTCGAGTGTCCTTAATCAGACACAAAAGGAGAGAAAAATCAATCCACCGCCTAAGTAGAATGCTTGGTTCACTTTCACATACTCACTGGTGGTCTCACAGTTACTTGTTGACTGCTTGCAATCAGTGAGTGTGTCCTTCTCGCCAAATAGTCTAATTTTTTGCCATCAACGAGCTCTCCAGCTGCCCTTTTTGACCTCTAGACAAATCGCACTGGACTTTTCAAGCTTGACAATGAATTCACAAGAATTTCGTCGAATTGGCAAAGAGATGATTGATTTCGTTGCCAATTACCTGGATAGTGTGCATGAACGCCCAGTATTGCCGTCAGTTGAACCATTCTACCTTGAAAAACTCATTCCAGACTCTGCTCCAATTAATGGTGAACCATTTGAAGAAATTTTCAGTGATATTGAAAGAGTCATCATGCCAGGGGTGAGTTTATGTTTTTAACAAGTTTTAAAAAAATCTTAAATTTATTAAAGGTCATATAGAGTAAATATATTAACAGCCATAACATTTAATGTGTAACATAATGAGTGTGTCAAAGAAGATTCGCAAGGTGAGCGATCGATCCGCTCGCAAATTCCATCGAGTGAATTTCGCTATAGCAACTTTTGCATTTCATCCCGATGGTCGAGTGTCAAACTGAGTCGAGCGATAAGGATGATGATGAGGACCATGATGAGCAGGAAAGAGGAAAGAACTGAATAGCAAAAGCAACCGAATTGAGCTCAATCGACCATCCACACAGTATACAAAGGATACTCCAGTTGTCTGTCATCAAAAGCAAAAGTTCTTTGTATGCGCTGACCCATTCATTTTGGATGGCATGATCATTTATTCATTCCACAAAGCTCTCACAAAGCACTTGTAATGATTGTGAACATATCTCACAGCTATTTCATTAATCATTGGTCTTTTTTCTATGCGAATATTTTTATCCTGTGTAAGTAACCGACGGTATTTTTGACTTTTTTTTTCTCCATCTGAATTTGAAAAACATGCAATTCAAATGACCACAAAAAGATGACCCACTGGCATTCACCTCACTTTCACGCGTATTTTCCAACTGCCAGTTCTTATCCAGCTTTATTGGCGGACATCCTTTCAGGTTCTCTTGGATGCATCGGTTTCACTTGGAAAGCTTCACCAGCTTGTACTGAATTAGAAATGGTGATGATGGACTGGTTGGCCAAGATGATCAGCCTTCCCAGTCACTTCCTCTTTTCATCCAGAGGTAAAGGAGGTGGAAGTATTCAAGGAACAGCTTCAGAAGCAACTTTGGTAGCTCTTTTGGCAGCTAGAAATCGAGTTCTAACATCTGACAAATCCATCAATCCCACCAAATTGATCATTTACTGTTCACAACAGGCTCACTCATCAGTTGAACGAGCTGCCCTTCTCGGTGGAGTTCTAATTCACTCAGTCAAGCCGAAAGGAGAATCATTGTCACTAGATGGTCAGTCGTTAATGGATGCCATTGAAGAAGACAAAAAGAAAGGACTTGTTCCATTTTATGTGGTTGCAACACTTGGTACTACTTCAACATGTGCATTTGACAATTTAGTTGAAATTGGACCGATTGCTGGGGAAAATAATTTATGGCTACATATTGACGCTGCTTACGCTGGTTCTGCATTTATTTGTCCCGAATTCAGAGACAAAATGGCTGGAATCGAATATGCAGATTCATTCAACATGAATCCACACAAATGGTTACTTGTTAATTTTGATTGTTCAACCTTATGGCTGAAAGATGCTTCATATGTTGTTGATTCGTTCAACGTTGATCCTGTTTATTTGCAACATGAAATGCAAGGAAAAGTTCCTGACTATCGACATTGGCAAATCCCACTCGGGAGGCGATTTAGATCGCTGAAAATGTGGTTTGTTTTCAGAACTTATGGAATCAAAGGTCTACGTCAATACATTCGAAAGGTGAGTCAAGCGAATTAATAATTTGAGTGAGTGATGGAATTTCTTCTTCTCTTTTATCAAACAGCAAGTTGCACTAGCCAAGGAGTTCGAAAAATTGGTTCTATCAGATGACCGCTTCGAAGTTTCATGCCCCGTGGAATTAGGTTTAGTGGTTTTCAGACTTGCTAAAGAGTCAAATGAAACGAACGAAAGATTGGTTCATCTATTGGATGCAAGAAAAAAAATACATCTGACTCCGACAACGGTCAACGGTGTCTTCTTGTTACGATTTGCTGTATGTGCTAGAACAACGGAAAGTTCTGACGTCGAATTTGCATGGAAAGAGATAACAGAATGTACGAATCAAATCATCTCATCAGGTGAGACAAAGGAGTCACATGCAATATGAAATTGAATGATAGTTTATCAAAACAATTATTAATCATTATCCAAGTTGTCAATGAATAAGAGTCAAATGAATGACTAATTGATGACTGATCAATAGTAAATGTTTTGTAAGGTAAATTAACAATAACTTACTCAATGCTGCCGATATGCAACCACGTGTTTGCCGAAGGTTCAAGTTCATTGTCAACAAGTCACTTACACCAGCCAAGTCATAAGGAAGTTCATAGTGTCAAGAGAGTGTTAGATCTTCAGTTCGAGTGACTCGATGGAAAAAGATAAATTTATCCGACCCCGAGCTTCAGGTCAAGTGGATTTAATGTTTCCACTAAGTTTTGCAGTCAACTTTCTTCGAAGATCCGATTGCTGATTGTTTGAACAAAGTAAACTAAATAAAAATAAATGTTTGATGTTTCCTCCATCTTCGAACCTGTACACAATGTGACGAAGAACAATGTTACAAAATGACAAATTACATCATACTCTAATTGTAAATGTAAATGAAATAACTTCTCCCCTCTCTGTTGGCAGTTCCGGTTTCAGTGGCATCTGGTGAGATATGGGAGACTTGTTCGATCGAAACTTAGTCACCTATCGAATCTTTTCATCTTTTGCCGTGTATTTGTGTTTGTTTTCTCACTGGCCATCTATCAGTCGATTGCCAATCTGTTTTTTCTGTGTGTGTGTGCATGTGATGTTTTCACTTCCTTTTTGCCAGTCGATGGCTCTTCGTGCCCGATGAGTGATCATTCAGGAACGAGAGAGAGAGAGAGAAAGAGCTCACTGTTTCATCCCGTTTGGTTTTTTATTTCCTCACTTATTCTTCCATCGGGTGAAGCATAACTTCCTATCTGCTCGATTCAATTAAACTACTGTTGAACAATTGCTACAGTTGATCAGTTGAATTTTCCAACCCGTCGACCCTGGACATCAAGTAAGCAAGTTGGACCTCAACCTTCGACAAGCAATTTGGTCTGATGATGGTAATAATTTTATCTTATGTTATCTAATTTTCCATCCTTTTTCTCTTTAACCATTTACCGTTTTGCGTGACAATTAGATTTACCTTGAGCATTGATGACAGATTCAAGGTGTCAGATTGGCAGGTACAGCGAACAACTGCTTTGCCGAGCAGTTATCGTGAATGACTGTTCAAAGCATTCCTCAGGTGTAAATGAGTTGATTTGTCCAAAGAGACTTTATAATTTCATTAATGATAGGTTAAGGTACACATAGTGTCAATATAAACACACGAATAGACCTGACGCATGTTCCTAGTAACTTGATGATTGTTTTACTTATCCGCTTGTCTCTCTTTGTCTTTCACATCGAACTGATGATGAAAGTCTTCCTCTTTTTTTCTTCTCCTCATTGTCCTCGTCCCCCTCGGTTGTTTACCCTCAATTCATCATAATTGTTTCCAATGCGTCGGGGTGAGTAATGTTTTATAGATTTATGATTTCATCTCATGAGACTGACAACACTGGTACGGTTTATATTTGAAACTATTTTTTCTACTTCTTTCTTTTTCCTTTTTACTACTTTTGACAACATTTTACTCTCTCCCAAGTGTAATTCAAGTTTACTTTCTTCTTCTTCGCCCACATCATCATCATTGTTGACTTTTTACATTTTTATATTTTTACATCTATACTTTTCATTTGTATCTTTCTGTCCTACAGACTACTGACAGCAATCTTAAACACTCTCCTTACGGTGTTTTTTTTTCTTTTCATCTAGAATAACCTTTTAGTCATTTCACATCGAGTCCATTGACAGATTGCTCAGCAATCATTTGGATTAGTTGTATCCATCGATCACTAAGAATAAATCAATCGACTTGAAGTCACTCAGTTGTGACAAGTCTCTGTGGATGATTTTATCACAAATATACGAGAGAATTGAAAATGAGTGATCCAAACAAGAAAACAAACATTTTCAACACCTTCTGACACTCAAGGTCAGACCAATGATCAAGAAGGTGCTCATTCATCAGGTGACAATTCTAATCGATCAAGCGGTCAGAACTTTACCTCCTCAGCTAGCACCAGGCAATGAATTGATTGTTCCGATCATCAACTCAGGTACCATTCCTCCATCGCCTCAAATGACAATACAGCGAAATGCTTTAAATTTGGCCCAATTCAATTCAAAATTTATGGAAAACAATGGCAATTCTGATACTTCATTTGCGGCAGATCATCAACTCGATTTAACTAATGTACCAGGACTACTTCGTCCTCCTACACCGTCAGTGTCAGCAACTTTCAATTTGACCGGCAAGGCAGACAAGTACAAGTCATCCAAATATTGGATTTCAAGTTTGATGAGTTTTGTACCCTTCTTCACTTGGATTCGAGAGTATAACATTCAAAGCGATCTTGCCGCTGATTTACTGTGTGGAATTACGGTAGCCATCTTCCAAGTACCTCAATCGATGGGTTACTGTTTAATTGCTCGAGTTCCACCAGTTCACGGTTTGTACACAGCATTTTTTCCCGCTTTGGTGTATTCTTTTTTGGGAACATCTCGACACTCTGCAGTTGGAGCATTTGCCATCGTTTCAGGTGTCATGACGGGTCATTTGGTCACTGCAGTGAGCGAAGAAGTTAAAGCTGATATCTTGGCTGTCAAACCAAACTTCAACTTTAGCGATCCCAGTCAATTCAACGAAGATGAACTTCATGTGTCCATTGCCACATCAGCATCTCTCTGGATGGCCATCTATATGATGGCATTTGGTTTCCTAAGACTTGGAATGGTCTCAATTTACCTTTCACCACAATCAATTTCAGGCTTTCAAACAGCTGCGTCCATCTACGTCTTCACATCACAACTTTCACACTTGACAGGTATTCAATTGAGTGCACACAGTGGCCTCTTCGCCATACCACTCTATTGGATT
>JASXTE010000194.1:0-84270 GCA_030280995.1 Hemileia vastatrix | reverse complement strand
GGTCAAAATAAAGAGTAGATATTATCATGAGAAAGAGAGAGGATGGCAGGGAAACGAATCCAATAACAAAAAAGCAGACGAGCAGTGAAGAAAGGGTATCTACAATCTATCATCGAGTTTCACTCAAGCTTGAGTCAAAGAAACAGCTTCACCAACACTTGGATCCAAAATCTCAATCTCTTTATACTTTTCAACTTCGCCTTCTTTCAATTTCGGCAATTTCAATTTCTCCTTTGCTTCTTCCTTGGTATGTTCAATTCTTTTCAAACCTTTAGAAACCAAGCCTTTAGAATTCTTTCTCTCATCATGAGTAGCCACCAAAACATTTGGTCTATAAGCAGGAGTTGGGAAAGTTCTAGAATTCGAAATCTCTTTAATGTTTGGTAAACCTAAAGAAATGACACCACCCATCAATTTTGGTAAAGATTGTTCACCTAAACAATGACATAAAGTTTTGAATTCAGATTGAGACAACCAACTTGGGATTGAAACTGTTGAAATCCCATGAGGTGAATATAATAAAGAATCAAAAGTTCTATTGTATTCTTTCTGACCACCATTCCCTATCAATTCTCCAGTTTCTACCTTAGAGGTTTCCCAAAGTAAAACGATGCCTCCATGAAGTTTATGCCAAGCTGGTCCTTTTGAGACTGAGAAATGCCATGGTTCTAAAGCAGGTGCATGTAAGATCTTGAAACCTGAAGGAAGAGGAGTTGGTTGATTTGGTTCGGCTTCCCATGAGAGATGATTCTTTTGAGCTGTAGGAATGATGTGAATGTGTCTTGAGGATGCGGTTGGAGCGTCTTCTTCTGCCATTGCTTGTCGAGCAGTCTTTGAATCAAAGAGCTTGCGTAGATGAGGAATTGAATCTTTGGTTCCGTAGAATGGAATGTCTAAACGGACCGAAGGGTCAAGTAAAGTCTGAAAATCCAGATCCAAAGGAGAGGGAGAAAGAAGATGAGAACAGAAGTCGAAGACACCATCTTGCATCTCCCACCTCAGATCTCAAGATAACTCACCTCTTCGTGCAGATGATCAGAGAAAGGATGAGAGATCAAGATTCCATCCACCCTTGGCGATGGAGACTTCTTGGATTTGTTCTCTTCTTGACTCGCACCTTGTTCTGCCTCTTTTGCCAAAAACTCTTCCAATTGACCAATGTTTCCGAACTCGGCGGATTCGATTCTGGTTTGAGCTGAGAAGAGAGGATGAAAGTCTACTTGTTGGGAAGGGGAGACTGTAACGAAAGACCGAAGAGAAATGGAGAGAATAGATGAGATGATGAGTCTCGAAACGTTTCTGCTATAAGCAAAGTCGTGACGACTCAGCGTCTCACTTACACCACGGATCGATCAACTAGGAGAAGTATTAGATGATGAACAAGGGAAAGGATTAGTTCATCATCAGCGAAAGAAGAGTTGAAACCAAGGCATGCCTGCTTCAAGACTCTCTCTACTCACCAAATTGAAAGAAGAGTACTTGGACTCTTCGTCGATCAAAGGTAGGCTGAGCAACCATGAAGAATCCCATTCAACCTTCTCAAAGCAGGCGGCTTGATTGCCACTTCCGGAGTGAATTTGGGTTCTGGTTCCTTTGAGACTTGATCTTGTACGACAGCAGGTGGAGCAGTGACTTTGGTCTCTTTAGCTGCAGCGTCTTCCTTGACTGATTCCTCAGCTTCTTTTTCAACTTCTTGTGTCTTGACATCTTCTACTTTTGGATCTTCTTTGATTGGTTCAGAAGAAGTAGTGGATTCAAGAGTCTCTGCAGCTGCAGTTGGTTGAGATGTCTCTGCGACGACAGGTTCTGCGTCTTTCATTTCGATAGTCTTTGGTTCTTCTTGGCTCATCTTTGGATGGATAAGGAAAGGGAAAAGATAGGTAGAATATGTAGAAGGGAGGAAGGAAGAAGAAGACGGGAAAGAAAGAGAAAAGCAATCTAAAAGAAATGGGAATTGATCGAGGCAGCATCTTCACCGAGCTCTCTCACTCTTGCCCATCAACAGCAACATCAAATGAGATTACGATAAATGGCAAGTCGGCACATTCCAAGCTTTTCTTCAGCTTCAATAGATTTGGACGTAGAAGGAGGTCAAGGCGCAAGATTGGACGACGATTATGATTTCGGATGGTCAAAAGCTTCGACAAGCATTCCTTGGAGCTCTACTGGACCTGCTGCTTCTGTAAATGAGATCAGAGCCCCTTTGGGTCAGAGTATAAGGTTACACTTGGATTGGGCTGGAAAAGGTTGGTGGGATGCAAATAGATGGCCTCAGGCTGCAAAACTCATCATGAGGTGAGTAAAGAATGAGATGACATTTGGGGATAGGACAAGCACTCTTCATAGCCAGTAGCAACCATCCGATTGGCTTTGTACGAGCTCATTGTTGGATGAAACAGTCACCATAACTTTATATTCAATCTTGAAAGACGACTCTTCAGTCGAGAGAGTCTACCTTCTCATCCATCTTCTAAATCTCTGGTCCTCTTCTGCTCTCGACAGCTCATCGCCTTTGCGATTCTCTCTCCTCAAAGGTCTCCTTCTCTCATCTATCCTCGTCGCAATCATCTTCTTCTTTGAGCTCGCCTTCTTTCCTGCTCACCTTTTCTCTGGTCCTGGATCAGATAAGGATGCAGACAAGGGCTTCATGGGCAGCCTCGAGAGCGTGAGTATCGAGAAGGTCATGTAGCTGTCACTCGTGTGACCTAAAGAGAAAGGATGCTCGAATCTTTATGAAATGATTTTTTGAAGCTGTTCCCTGAAACGTCAAGACCGGTCACTCATCCTTTCATTACTTTGATGATTCTGACCTTCAACTTCTCTCTCGACTCTCTTTCATCTCCTCTGAACAGACCTTCTTCCTCTACCCTCTAGTTGGAGGTACCTACATGTTAGCAGCTCAATGGTCAACAGACGTAGCGAGTGCAGCCTACTCAGCTCAACACGGTCACAATCGAGGGATGAGTGATCTAACAATCCCAATCGGAACCTCTCGAAAGATCATCTTGGAATCCTATCGAATCTTTCTAATTGCAAACTATACTTTGATCTGTTTGATTCTCGAGAGGATACCATTCATAGGTCGTACTCTAGGTTTCCTCTTCATGTCTCTAATAGATGGTTACTATTGTTTCGAAATGGGTTGGATTTCAAGAGGTTGGTCTGTAGAAAGACGAATGAGATACGTAGAATCAAGATGGGCATATTTCACTGCCTTCGGTTTACCATCAACTTTCGTTTCCTTTTTCCATCCAAGTGGTTTATTGAATTTAGGTTTATTCATGTTGGTTTTCCCATTTTGCACAGTCTTGGCTATGCTTTCCAATCCTCAACCTAAGAATTCTCCCACGAGCAATTCTTCTTCAACTTCAAGCGTTCTATCTCCCGTTTCACCTGGTTCAGGTTTAGGTAGTGGAGCTTCGACTTTATCCATGTTCGCTCCAGCTAGGATCCCAATTTTGTGGCCCACAGTGAAAATTTATCGATTGGTTTTAAAATTCTTCCCACCTCCTCATGAAGGTATAATGGGACCAAGAGGAACTAGACTAGGGGATGCAAAAGGTAGATGGAATTCTATCAATTCCAAACTTAACGGAATGACAATGGGAGGTGGAGGAGGATTTGGAAACACTTCAAGTTCAGCTTTCGAAGTTGGATCTGATCATTCTGGACTTTCTCATACTGCTTCAGGATTGAATCCTCCGAATGGATCTAGTCCTACGATGAATGGAGGATCTTTTGGTAGGAAATCTGCAGCTCAATTCTTGAATAACGCTTGGGGAGGAGAAGCGAAGGCTGGAGCTTCGATGGGAACCCCACCTATGAGAAACGCTGCTTTCGCTTATCAACCTCAATCTCCAGGATCGAAACCTGTCATGGGACCTCCTCGAGGTTGGATCTCTCCTCCTCCTCCTAAAGGACCTGCTCGAGGGAAGAAGCAGGATTAGGAGCTTTTCATTTCATCTCTCAAGTTTTTCACTTCTCGTTCGTCTTTGTGCATCACATCATATTTCCTCATTGAGAACATCTCGACCCAAAAGCATTCAATTTGTCCTTTCTACTTTAACTCTCGTCTCAAATCATGTATCAGATAGCAAAAAATCATTACTCGCAGAACGTCAGAGAACCAAACCTTCGAGTTCTCTGAAACGATTGAGAGCAAGAGATTGAAGCACTCGCAAGAAAATGTCAAAAGAAGTCGTAGAAAGTAAAATGTCATTAAAGAGACAGTGATGTAGCATTTACAAAAGGATCCAATGAGTAGATTAACAAAAAAAGAGATGAGATGAACTACTTGCAAGGTAGAGATTAGAGAAAATGTAAATGTGTGAGTCTAGGTAATACATCTATGTACATGCTGTTTGTATTTACAAAGCAAGAAGTATGATTGTGATGGGTCTATAGGGTTGAATGCAGTGCAGATCTATAAGAAGAAGAAAGCAAATTGTCCGATGAGTAAAATAGAGATTAAGATAGAATTAGATGAAGCAAAGAAACCAATCGATGAATTGGATTCAGTTGGTCTTTGATGTAAAGTGTTTGAATGATCGATGATCTGAGCGACATTTGAAGGAGTTGAAGCAGCCACTGGAATTGCAGAGACGGAAGTTGCACCGATAGGTGTGACTTGAATGGTTGAAGTAGAAGAAGAAGAGGCATCAACACCGTTATCGACTTGCTTTCCATTGATTCCATTCTTTCCGGTAGCACTTTCGATTCCCAAAAGAGCTTTCCTTCCACAATCTGAAGCATACATCTGACTAGCGACATGACCAACTCCAGGCACGATGCAAAGCTTATGATTGAAAGGAGCGCTGTTGAAAGAGTTGACGGATGAAGATAGATGCTTGTATCCCCACATGTTGCTAACATTGATGTTGGCACCAGAGAGAAGCACCTTGTAAGTCCACCAAGCAAAATTTCTTTGATCTCTATCAGTACCACCTTGAGCGTTGGCAGATGGACTTTGATCTCCAAAGTGGTAGTTGGCATAGGTGTCGGCGGTTCCAACCAATTGAGTCGAATCTCTAGCAACGTATCTTGCCCATGTATCTCTTGGATTTCCCATATGTTGAGCAACGTATCTAGGCATGTTTTCAAGACCGTAGGGCCATGAGTTGAAGCCTGGAGCAGTTTGGTCATTGATGTTCGATGATGGACGAGACTTCGTCATGTAGACATGAGTAGGAGCATTGGCCTCGACGATTGAGGTTTGGAAACCTCCTGGAGTGCTTGAATCTTGTAAGAGTGAGTATCTTGAGACGAACGCTCCACCGTCGGAGTGACCGACGATTGAAAGTTGAGTGAGATGAGGGAAGCGAGACTTGTCTGAGAGAGCTTCGATGATGGAGTCCCAAATATCGTAGGTCGAGCACTGAGCGTTAATTGCATCATTTCCTCCCATCCAGTCATTTGATTGAGACCAGGCCAAGTTCTTGTTCGGAGTGTACCATTGGTACTTTCCAGGCTGGAGAGGGAAAGAAGAAAAACGGGAGTTCGCGCGTCAGCTTCTCACTGTCAACAAAAGTGAAAGTTGTCCGATAGGTACTCACGTTGGAAGAATCACTTTCCAGATTAAATCCAGGAGCTACCAAGACTCTGGAGTCTCCAACAACTGGGTACAAATCGGACCAAGCAACGTTGACATCACGTCCCAAACCGTGCTGAACAATGAAAGCGTGAGAAGCCGAACTTGGAGAAGAGCTGTCTGAACTCCAGGCTGAGTTGACGAACATTGGAACGGTTTTTGAAGTCTGGCAGGTACTTGGGTTGAATTGAACCAATCTACTTCCGGCAGGTCCGTTTGGAAGACGCTTCTCTAGAGGTTGAGCTTCAACGACGAGAGAGACTAGTAGGACGGAGAGAAGAGATAGAAGAGAAGAAGTAATGAACTGCATGTTGACGAAGTTGATGTCGAAAAAGAGTTCGAGAAGGGAGGTTGAAGTAGGTTCGAGGAGGTCGAATAGAAGTTGAGGTATAGGTTGTAGGAGGTCGGATAGAAGTAGGGAGGTCGAAGGCGAGAAGAAAGCTGGAAGCGCTGAAGAAGAAGAAGAAGCTGCTTGAGAAAGGTTTGTTTTGTTGATGAGAAGGCAGTAAAAGAGGTTTAGAGGCCGCTCTTCTTATACGAAACCCCTCAGTGTGGCGGACAATGATGACTTTTCTGTTTCAGGGAGGAGAAAAGTGACGACGCCGTCACTCCGTGGCTCAGACCTTCTTCCACCTTTTCTCAAAGGCTTTTCATGTCAGGAACCTCTCGGGAACATGTCTGCCGTAGGAATTAATTGTTGTTATGTTTGTCCAGACCTGATCTCGGAACGGAGAGGAATGACGAATGCGCAGAGGGCAGAGACTTCGTCGAGACGTCGACCTCCGCTCTTCGAAGATGGAAGGAGAGACGAGACTCGAAGGCGAAGAGACGAATCTTCTCTCCTCTAAACTTGACCGAAAAAGTTGATGAGACCTCAAATTTACCATATACTGCCTCTAGAGAGCATTTAAAGAGTTCCTGCTACAAGGTATGCATCAAGAAGGGCTTGCCAGGCAACAGCGCAAGAGTCGGTCTCTTCCCTCTTCCCTCAGACCTTCAATCCTGCTCCCTCAACTTCAATCGACCTTTCTCAGCGATAACTAGAAAGGTTATCTTTGTGACAACTACTCCCTCAGACACTCAAGCTCGGACCTCGTTCAGTCACAAGACTGTCTAGAAAGCAGAGACCTTCTGAGACTAGATTTAAAAAGGAGAATCTCTCGAGGCTTCCGCCTTCCTTTCCTCCTCTCAAGACTTTAAGTTCTTAAAGATTGATCTCAGAATGTCGTTGCATCAAAAGGAATACGTCGCTCAATCTCTGGAGAACCAAGGGAAACTCTCTGCTCAAAGGGCTCTCGCCGATCCAATCGATTTATCGTGAGTGGATACAGAGCCTTACCTCTCAAGAATATGATTTCAGTCTTTCTGTGATCTTTTATCCTACGAGAAGAAAGAGCATTGAGTAGGCGGCTTTCTCGAGAGGCATTCCTGAAATTCTGAGTCCAAAGTCTCATTCACCTTTCTCTGTCTCCTCATCCAAAGGACCTACGCCACTCCAACGCTACTCAAAGACGTAGCGACATGCAGTCATCTCCATCTAGATTCGCCATCGATCCAAGTTGCTCAATCTCACAACAAAGCAAACGAAGATGCAGCCTCCAAGTTGAAATTACTTCCACCACCTCGAGTCTTTGGAGACTCAACTTCTGATCAATTGAGTATCCTCAATCACCTCATCCCAAATCAAAACGATCCTCAAAGTCAAAAGGAATCAAACGATTTAATGGAATGGGCTGTAAAATGGACAAAGGACTTATTGGCTGGTGTCATCTCTCTCAATCAAGAAGAGAAGGACATCATCGGGAATCAAGAGCTCTTCGGTGGTTTGAAGAGTGAGCAAGGTAGAAGGCAACTCGTCGTGGATGTGGTGGTGAGTCAAAAGATCATAAGAAGAAATCGGAAGCTTGAGAAGATAGAGAGATTGAGTGGAGATAGAGAAAGAGAGAACAGAAGACTCATTCAGATGCTTTGCTTCTCATTCTCTCTCGAATCCTGAAGACCGTCCGTATTGGAGGTCTGGTTCTTCCTAATCTTCGCCCGTCTGGCTACTTTCATTGCTCAACTTCTGTGTCTCTGGCGGGATCGACAAGTGGATTGATAGCTCATGCCAAACGTTTGGTACTTTTGGCAAAGCTTCAAGACATTTCTTCTTCTAGAGTCTGTGTCAGAATCCCTTCAACCCTAGCAGGATTGAAAGCTTCCAATGGTCTAGAGAAGAGCAACATTCGTACCCTCTGTACTGCTATCTTCAGCGTCGAGCAAGGCCTAGCAGCAGCAGAAAGTTCAAATGCAACCTACGTTTCTCCATGGGTACGCAGCTTGAGCTCTCATTTTTAGTGAGTAGTCGCAGCTTTAAGATGAGGCAGATCGATAGCATCAGCTCTTGAGAGCCTTTACATGTAAGCGACATACTAAACAAGCGCTTCTCTCTCTGTGTACAGCGATTCCCACAACGTTCCAACTGTTTCTCGTCTCTACGACGATGCGGCTCCCGGAATTCAAATGGTCAAGTCTTTGCAGGTCCAAATTCGTCGTCGTTCTGTTCGAAGTCGTGTCATGGCTTCTTCTTTCCTTACTCCTATCGAGGCCATGCAAGTCTGCGGGATTGACAATTTAACGTTGTCTCCATCTCTGCTGTCCGAATTGGCAGTCAAACCTCTTACTGGAACCATGAGAGAGATTAGAGACAAATCTTTGGAATCATTGACAGTCTACGACGCCGAGGAAGATCCAGATGAGCCAGACAATGAATTCTATCACGACGGAGAGAAGAGAGGACCTCTATCTTTGGAAGAAGAAGATGTGAATGACGCTGGCGATGGTAAAGGTGGTTGGTTCGATGAACAATCTGCAGCTGGGATGAGATTAAAGAAGGCTTTGGAAAGCGAAAGAGTCAAATGGTTACTGAATGACGCTTTGACGATCTTGGGGAAAGCCGAAAGTGACTTGAGAGATTTAGTCGCTCTGAAAATGATTGAGGATTTGGAGGGAATGAGAATGTGAGTGGAAGGTGCTCTGAGGTGAAGGAGGAATATCCCAGTAGTGATGCTTCTAAGATTTGTCTGTGTAAATATTTGACTTTGAAACTTGACCTTGTTCCTCGAGGTGTTTGAGAGAAAGATGGGGAAGAGATAGATCTTTCACTTGAGGCTCACCTACGTTGGCTCTATCTAGGATATGATGATCTGCTTCAAAGGATCATCTAGAGTCTAGAGCTTCAGATAAGCCATTCTGAACCATTTGAGGATTGGTCATTGCTGGTCGACCTTGACTCACCGGATCGAAGCGTGGGAGATCCCTGGGAAGTCGTACGAAATTGTATACTCTGAACTGCTTGAAATCTCTAACTATGAATCGAATGACACATTCGACTAAGAAGCACTCTTCGGAGAGCGAGTTTATTCATGAAGAAGAGGGAAAAGAAGCACTCTTTGCAGGTGAACAGCCTCGAGCTCTGTTCGAGGTCTGCCATCTTTTGAACTCTCTCTTGACTTCTTTGACTCCCTGATTTGGATTTGAGGTGATATCAAGAGTCTGCAAAAAACCTCGATTGGAGCGAAAGTGTCTGCGTGGCTCTCGCAAAGGCCAAAAGGTCTCCATTTTGTCTTAAGCCCACAAATCGTCAGTCAAGATTTGGACTTTTCGAAAAACAACCTCATAAAATCACGCTCTTTTGTCATTTCTCGCCTCCTGTTCTGCTATTTCGATCGTTTTATTCTCATCTGGAAGTTTTCAGAGAGTCTCTGGCTGATTTCTCGTCTTGAGATTCCAAAAGTCTCCGGTGGCAAGTGACGTGCTGACTTCGAGAGCGAATTCTCTTCGACTCCCTCCGACTTGCTCTCTTTTCCCACTAGAACTTCAGTTAGCGCATCTAATCTAATCAATTCGTGAGATACAGGTCAGTTCCGGGGCCATCTCGAGGATCGTGACTGTTCTTCACTTCAGAAGGTATAGTACTCGAGCGAGCGACTGGATTATAGATTGAACGAAAAGGAAACGTAAGGTATGTACTGTGTATAAAGATCATAACATGGTGTTATGAAGTCAGAAGAAGAGAAGAACTATCAACAAACACGAAGAAAAAGAGAGTGTGATTAACAAAGATCAATTGTCGGCAGATGAGAGGATTGAAAGGCGAGCTGAAAAAAAGTGAAGGCGTGAGATTGTAGACTGCAGAGAGATTGTGGCAATTGTCCATGTTTATATTGGAAGAGTTTCGAGGAGATGTTTGAGATCATCGCTCATTTACAAAACGGCTGAAACTCCTGCTAGAAGAGCTCCAAGAGCCAAGAATGAACCGAAGATTGAGATTCTTGAAGCATCCGAAGTGTCGTTGTTACCGTTGTTTCCACTGGCAGAGTTCTGATTGTTGGTTGGATTGGCAGTAGTAGTCGATCTGGTCAAAGTGCCTGAAGAAGATGAAGAACCTCCGGAAGCTGAAGAGCTCGAGACAGAGCTAGAGCTGGATGGGTTTGCAGCTGCAGCCAAAGAAGCGATTCCATTTGATGGTGAACTTGCTGGTGAACAGTTTGAGGATGCTGGACGTGAGTAAGCAGCTGGTGGAGTGGCTTGGTCTGGAGTTCCATTTACGAAAGTGTAAAGAGCTCCGTCAGCTGGATCAGTGTAGACTGAACTGAAGTATTGTTGGAAACGCGAAGTTGTTCCGCCTTGGGGGTAGAGACCAGGAGGGTATGCGCTGTCAGCTTCACAACTGTAAAGGAGAGGGAAGAGAGAGGATAGTAGAGGATAGAGGATGGTAAGCCAAAGGGAAGACTCAAGGTTCTCTCGACATTCAATGTACTCACCTGTCGAAAGCGTTGTCGGTGTAGTCTCCAGGCATGACCTGAAAGGCAAAAGATATGAATGGTCAGTAGAAGAACATATGCAGAACACTAATGCGAGAAGTCGAGAGGAGACGAGCCCTTCTCAGCCTCCCCTGCTCTCCCACCACTCGCTCTCATCCTCAACTCCTCCAACATTCTAGAAACTCACCCATTGACAGCCCATTACATCGTACTCATGCTCACAGACTCTCTCAGTCCTAGCTTCGTCGACACTTCCAGCAGCGGTACAGATTCTGATGCAGACTTGATTGTAGGAGAGGAAGTTCATCCACTCTTGGTAGAAGACGTCTTCTCCAGAGACATTTGAAGTTACGTTTCCTCCAATTGGATTTCCTGCACCGTTTGGACCATGAGGATCTAGCTCTCCTCCATCGTCGCCATCCATGACGAGAATCTTTGTGAAGTCTCCGAGAGCCATGACTTGAACGTAGAGGGGAGTTTGGACGAAGTGTACGGCTGTGAGAGTTCCGTCAGGCTATCAAACCGTTATAGAGAGTGAGAAAAGGAAAGTCAGAGACGAGGGACAGAAGGTCGAGAGTGAGGGTGGCGATGAACGAAGTCAGCGACGAGAACCGACTGTCAGCGACGAAGAGCCAGCATCCTCTCTAATCTGAATCATTTCTTCCTTTCTCAAACTATCTAGAAGTTGTTTCAAGTAATAAAGCTCGCTCTTCTGATAAAGCTTGAAGGAGTCGAAGTCCCCATTTGCAAATCTTGAATCTTTCTTCCCCTGCCAAGTCTTCGTGAAATCTTGCACAGCCTCCGTCGAGTTCGATACTCACGATAACACGAGCATTGTTTCTAGGTTTGGTACACCATGCAACGACATCTGGCTCGATGTTACCAATCGGTTGACCCTAGAGAGAGAGAAGAATATGAGAGAAATGAGAAAGTAGAGTTGGTCAGTGACGACGAAACGAAGGGGTCAGAAGTCTCGTAGAAACTCACAGAGATGTGAGGTCCAAAAGTACACCAATCGTCAATAGAGTTGACTGATGCGAGACGAGCCAAACTAGTTTGATTGATTGGAGTGTTCAGTGAAGGTGAATCAGCTGCGATAAGAGAGACGAGAGAGAGAAGGGATGAATCAAGGGATGGCGGAGTCAGCATTCTCGACTCGTCCTTTCTCTCTTCCCCTTCACTTTCTACTTCAATCTTCATGAGATACTCACGATTGGTTGGTCCATTACTTCCAGTAGATCTGACACCATTTGCGTTTGGATTTCTGTTTCCAAAGTCGAAAGCTGGGACGTCTTGAGCCGAGATCAAAGAAGCCAAAGAGAGCAGAGAGAAAGAGAAGAGAGAAGAGGAGATCATCTCGAAAGTTTTGGGAAGAGAAAAGGAAAAAGAGGAGGAGGAAGAGGAAGAAGAAGGGGAAGAAGAAAAGCTCTCTCTTCTCTTTTAAGAGATCCAGAACGCTCAGACAAGCCTCGTTCCCTTGGCGCCCCTGGATTTCCTCTCCGACCTGGTCCTCTTCTTTGGTCTCTCCTTTGAGAAGATAAGAAGACAGTTGAAGCAACACATCTTCTTTTGCTATCAAAAAAGAGAAAGAGAGAGAGATGAAGAGCGATATCGTAGAAGGCGAAGAGAGAGTCGTGAGATCTGAGAGGGTGAGAGGTGAAGATGATTCTCAGATCGACCCTCGAACTGCTCCAAAGCAGAAAATTAAAGCAGAAAATTATTTAGTTGACAAAGATATGAAACATCCTTGTGTACTTGTACAAGAGAATGTTCCTCCCGACTCCATCGTTCTCGACGATCCACTTGACCTCCGACCTTTCACTTCTCCCTTCATCCGAAGCCATGGAGACGATCCATGAATCTCCGTCGAGTTTCCTGTAGGCTTCTCATGTCCTTCTGAATGAACGACCACTGTTGTTGAAAGCGCCGGAGGAGCGAGTGAAATAGAGAGATGTGTGAGAGAAAAGTCAGAAACGTTCAAAACGATAACAAAGAGCAAGTCTCTATCTCGATTCGCAGAGATCCATGATCCGACCAAGAATCTTCATCACCTTAGTCTCATACTCACGTTGCAGTCTTCCTCTCCTTCTCGGCCTGTTCAGGTTTGGCTCGGTTCAAAACCTTCAAGAATTCAGCAACTCTATGTCTCATTCTCGAATGCAGATAAGCTTTGGAGCACTTGATGTGATAATGAAGGTAATCTCTGAATAGCTGGATATGTGAAATAGTTGTTGCCATGGTATCTGGATTCTGGAAATGACGAGGGAAGAGAACTATGAAATGAAAAGGCGAAAGTTCAAAGGAGTTCAGCGCCAGTCGAAAGAGAGCGAAAAGATAGAATCGACGCTTCGGTTCCCTTTGATTTAGAGAAGGATTGAGTGAGATGTATTGTTCCAGACAAACTCACCAAAAGTGACATAACCGACATCCTCGCCCCTCTTCAAACCATTGACGCTTCTGATTTCCAGAGGTGGTTCTCTGTTAGAGTAGAGTACTTGAGGTGCATTTTGGATCGATGGCTGACGTCTTGCATCGACGAATTCCTATTGAAAGTGAAAGAAAAGTTCGAGATTTGATGTTCATTTTGCAAGATGCAGGATAAGCAGCGGGTAGAAGACGAGGCAAGAAAGGAATGAAGAAAGAGAAGAGAAAAACAAAGAGTGAGCTTCCGAATCTCCGATTTCTCCATCGAATAGAACTTTGTTCATCTAGAGAACTTCTACGACTCTAACAGAAAAGGAGAAGAGCTAAGATCGATTCCCCAAACTGAAAATCTCTCTCTCTCTCTCTGTGGACACCATTCTGCAAGACTAACCTGCAAAAAGACCTTTCCAATGATCCTATCAGTTTCCTCCTTGAAAGTAGTAGAAAAGACGACGGTGACTCTATCCTCTGCCGGAATGACATAGATGGCCTCATCGTCTCTATAATGAATCTCCATGATCCCTTGACTTCCAGAGGGGATAGGAGCGCTTCCACCTTCGATCTTTGAAGCATTCGCTGATGATTCCAATTGCTTTTGAGTTGCAAATGCAGCTTCGAATGGAGCTGCCATTGCGTTACGTTTGAGTAAGGAGACTGATTGAATGAGTTGAGTTAGAGAGGCTGGACGAGAAGGAGAAGGAGGAGAGGGAGATTAGAAGGTCGAGCTCTTGAGAGAACTACGTCTTGTGATAGAGTGAACAGGAGTTCTCGTTCCATCCAAATCTTGTAAGAAGACTTTATTGAAGAGGTTGGGTAGATTGCAAGCTACAAATCAGCTCCGAATTCTAAAGGATGTTCCTCTCTATCATGATTGCTTCTGGAAGGATCTCTCTTTCGGGTTCTCTACATCCATTGTGCTAGACAGTCTTATGGATTTTGAAGCTTACAAGAGCAACAAACTCATTAACCTCATCTCGAAGTATGACTGCAATCCCTGATGATCTCTATCGCTCTCTCTCTCTCTCTCTTTCTATCTCCACAATCCCTATCGCCCACTCACCTGGATCTTTTGGCAATTTCTCGTAGTCGAATTCCAAAGTGACGCTATAATCAGGTTCAGCCTGACCTTGCCTCAACCATTGACCGTATTCTCTCTGGATGACGTCCATTGCACCGTAAGATTGCAATTCCTTCCAACATCTAATGTCCATGGAAAGAGTCAAAGGACCTGCTTTGGATGATTCTAAATGATAGGCCACTCCATCGAAATCTGTAAAGGTTTGATCCACAGAAGAAGGCCTGAAGAGAGAAAGAGAGAGAGAGAGGATAAGGGTGGATGAATCGAGATAGAACGAGAAGTTGAAGTTGCAGTGTTCCGAGCTTGGCTTTCTGAATCTCACTTGTTGAATTTCTCAGTGAGTAAATCTCTGATGATTGTGTTTTCTGCTTCGAGTAGAATCATTGACGCTGAGACTTTGGATTGTGATGATTGTGGTCAAGATTCAGATTCACTGTGGATGAGAAGGTCAACGAGAGAGGAGATTCAAAGCGTCGCACGGGCCCCTCCAATTCCCACACATTCTCCTTTCTTTTCAGTCAAAGTCCTTCTCAGAAGATATTTTCGTTCATTGAATTGCGTGTATGAGCTCCAGAGCAGACTCTGTTGGGTGTATCTTTGATTGTGACATTGTGGAGTGAGGTCGAGAATCTGGCAAGTGAAGGGGTCGGATCATGTGTCGATTCTTTTGAGAGGGAATAGAGTCGAAGACTATGATGAGAGAATATTGGAGAGACATGATGAGAGAGATGCTATGAATTTGGAGAGGCGCGGAAAGTTATGATTCGGATCGAGAAGTTTGCGTGACGGAGGGAGAATGTTCATCTGCAAGGAGTTTTTTCTTTTTTTGGAATGATTGAAGGTGTACTGAAAGGTATGAAGGAAACTTTTGATGAACTTGAAGAGGAGAGACAAGAGGTAGAAAAGGTCAAGAATCGTCACTTGATCTCTCAAGTCTGACTTGTATGAACCAAAAAGAGTTCTTTATCCAAATCTCTCAATCCCAATCCCTGACTATCTTTGGATTCTTCCTCTCTAATCAATCTTAAAGACCAAGTTTTACCATCCGACCCAATCAGTTCACCCATTTCTGATCTTGAGTCTATGCTGGTAAAGATTTCTTCTTCTGAAGGATCCGTCAATCTAATAGAATCCAATAACCATGAAATCTTTCCATGACATGCTTTCCTTAATTCCGAATTCTTCCAAAGTTCCGACAGAAGTTTCTTATACACTTGATTAGATGGTTCGTTGAGATTGGAAGTCTTGTCAGAGGTTGAATCGGAATCGGTTTTGATCAGAGTCTTAAGTTTCGAAATGACTTCATCAAAGATGGGATCATTTTCGAAAGAATTAGGTTTAGGGCTTGAGGAAATCGGTTGAATTGAGCTCTTAATATCAAAAGAAAGGAAGGTTTTGTTCAAAATAACAGTATGAGGATATTTCAATTCAGGTCCATTTGAGCCCAATTCATCTAACCTAACTGGTAATCTGACGATAGAGTCTCTACCTCTCTCTCTTTCGACGGATTCCTCTTTATCTCGTGAAGATTTCAAATTCGAACCAAAAGGATCGCTCTGAGTAGCATTGGGAGATCGATTACCAATTTCTGGAGAAGAGATTGGTGAAGAACTACTTAACCAAGGTAAGATTTCCTGTCTTCTCGATCTTGGTGATCTCAAACTTTCTTCTTTATCGTTTTCTTTGACTTGACCTCTTCCACCTCTTAGAGAAGAAATGGATGATGCTGATGAAGAAGTGTTCCCATCTTCTTCTTCGGTACTCTCATCTTCATCTTGTTTTCGATTTTGGAACTTGGTCTCTGATTCGTCTAAAGAAGCTTCTTGATTTTCATCTAGAGGTAAAGAAATGACTAGACCTGAAGAGAGGTGATTCGAAAGTTGCGACTGTGGATCCGAAGAATCTCTTTCGACTGAAATGGATCTGCCTCTCAGAAGATCTGAACAAGGAGACAAGAGTCTTTCCCTTTCTTTCTCCTTTCCGACCGGATTTCCAAGACCCATTCTAGTTTGTATAGATCCTTTGTTCGTAGAAGAGACAGTAGAAGAGGCGGAAACAGGTACTTGAGGGGTCGAGATACTTCTTGAAGTCGATGAAAGTAAAGGTCTCGTGGAAGAATTCGAGATATAACTCATCGACTCGTTGACGTTGGATAGGGTATTTCTAGCTAGAGGAGGTGAACTGACAGATCCGATAGCCTTAGTCTCTTGATTGCTGAACTTCCTTTGATGAGTCTTTTCGAATGGACGATTGTTCAACAGAGCAGCTGAAGTCCATCTTCTTTCACCTCTTTTACTTCTGCCTCTGATGACAGAACTGCCAGAAATACGTCTTCCCGTTCTGGTATCCTTGATGAAAGAGCAAGCCATCACTGAAGCTTGATCTTGATCTTGGAAGGAAATGGGTTGAGTGAAGGTATAGGTTGAACTTGTCGTACTTGAGTTTGCAATGGAAGTGCAGAAGTTCTCGAGAGTCTCGGTTGATGACCATCCTATAGCAGATCCGCTTCTTGTGATTTCATGTTCGATTGTTCTCATTGGTTGAGAAGGGACCATGAAGAGTAGAGTTGAAGGCTTGTACTTTGTCAGAAAGAGTTTGACTAGAGGGATACAGTCCGAAGGCGAAGAAGACGTCGTTTCACTTGAACTGAGAAACAGATGGAAAAGTTGAAAGGCAGGAAAGGTTTGTGAGAATGGAACTTCACTTGTTTAGATGATCATCAAGAAACAAGAATATGGGATTCGAATGTCAAACGAACACTCACCTCATATCGAGAATAACCCCATCATAACCTTTCAACCTCTCGTCTTCCAGATCCAATTTCTGAGCCGAAATGACGTCGATCTCCAAGTTTTCCCATCTGATTCTATCTTTGTGTTTCGCCTCTTCGATCAAGATCAACTCCTTGGAAGCTTTCAGGATTTCTTCATCGTTCGACAAAACTCCGAGTCTCGTCAAATTCGAAGGCTCTGCACCGAAGATGGAATTCTTTCCAAACGACCTCCCTGACGATTGATGACTTGGGTTTGATTCGAGCTTTGAATAATCTCTTGCTGGTAAAGAAGAGAGTGATTGTGTAAGATCCTTTCTTCTAGAATCGGATTGGTCATCTGCCCCGCTTAGATCTGGATCGAGGTTGGAAAGTGAAGAAGTAGATTTGGACAAAGGTGAAGAAGTGGTAGGTTGAGGATTTGTAATGCTTCTGTTCCTCGTGTTCGATTTGCTAGGTTGATCTCTCGAGAGACCCAGTCTTGGGAATCTTTGAAAGGGGAAAGAGTCTTGATGAGATTGTGGTGTGATGAGATCGGAAAGGAGTTGCTCGGTGGGATTGACGATGAGAAGCTGTTTCATTGAAGAGAGATCAACAGAGTCGAATTCAAGTCATTATACAAACATAGACAATAGACCGAGAGAGGAGAAGAAGAGAATCAAGGTCAGATCTCAGTCTTTTCCGGATCAGAAACCGTTGAGTCTTTGACTTACAGATTGAATGTTTGCAGTCGAACTTGATAAAGAGTGTTGAATCCATTCTCGAATGTTCATCTCAAATGGAATCTTGAAAAAAGATCGAAAGGTTGAGAAGGGAAGAGAAGAGAAAAAGAGAAATGATTGATGGAGTCAGGAAGAAATCGCAGATGATCTTCTGATTTAAAGCGTTTTTTGACTTTGACAGCAGAGCAGCAGATCGAGGCTTGTGGGGAAGGCCTTCATCACCATCACCCCCTTTGAAGCCCTTTCTCACTCGAGATCTGAGATTCTCTTGCGGAAATCGAAGGAAGAATCTAATCCCATCTCTTTCTACGATGCAGTAACTTCTCGTGAAGGATTTGATGGGCTTTGTAGCTCGGGCGGCTTGACTTTTGTGGGAAAGAGAGCGGAGACGAAGAAGAGAGAAACTCACTTGATGATTGGAATGCTGGTTCGACTGGGTCATCTTGTTCTTGACCTCTTGATGGGACCGTGAGCGTTTGATAGGAGAGCGAGAGTCAAGAGAGAAGAAGTGAGAGATGGAGACAGGAGAATGCGGAAAGAGATGAGATGAGAAAGTCTTGGAGGTTAAAGCAACCTTCTCAGCCACTCTCAAGAATTGTGTGTACGAAAGAGTAACGAGAAACTAAGAGAAGATCTCTGAATGAGTTAGAAGGTCGATGAGAAGGTCAGGAGCAAAAAAGTTCGCTATTCGGGTTCAAAGCAAAGGCGAGAGATCTCGTCATCTTGGACCAAAGACGTCTTCACCTTCGGGAGAGTCTGATTCGATCTGAAACACAGCTTGGCCTCGAATTACGATTTCATAGGGAACGATAGGATGCAGTCTCGAGGATGAAAGCGGAAAAGTCGCTTCAGGAACGTTGCAGATCTTGGGAAGGAATTAGAGGGGTTTTAGAGAGATCGTAGAGAAGAGAGAAGAATTCTTCTGGCAATGGGATCTCGGTCATGATCTAACTATCTGTGACTGTAATATCATTCATTTAATTCTTCATTGTGATACATATTGAACTTTGTGAAGTATCTTTGCCTCATCTGCTGATGATGCCATCGTAAAGCTCAGTGCATGGGTCGACAAGAACTTAGAACAGGCCTCGAGAAAAATGTGAACTTTGCTCTCCTCTCCTCTTCTCTTCTCTCAAAAGACACTGAGTTTCTTATTTCCTCAAGAAAGAAAGCTGAAAATCAAGAAAAGCAAATCCAGTATTGATTATTTCAGTTCTCTCAAGTTCAAAGAAAGTAGAAACTCTTTTGTCCTCCCATCTCTTCTCTCCTCTCTCTTGAAAGGGTAAGTTTTTCTTGGGCCGAGTATTCAAAGAGAAATCATCTCCAAACCCAAATCTGAAAAGGAGCAAGTCAAGACGTCATTTCAGAAAAGAATAGTAGAGATAACAGTACATAAACAGTGCTATTGCTTCTGCTGCTTCTTGAGATTTGGCCAGCTTGCTTTTTGGGTGGCCTAGACTCTAGAATACGACGAAGTCCTTTGAAATCCCCATCTTTCTTAGAGATCCCCCCTTCTTCTTCTTTTCATTTCAATTTCAAGACTCTCAAGTCTCAAGTCTCAAAACCGCAGCTCATTCAAGCCTTTATAGAGTCGAGAACGACGACTGACTCCTTTGGAAACCTTTTGCCCCAAACCTTCCCACGCTCTCATTCTCCTCACCTTCCTTTCTTCTCATTCACTCTCTCTTTGACTCTGTGGAATCACCAGTTCAAGTCTCGAAAGTTCATTCTCATCAAGGAACAGTCAAATACATCCAACAGAACAAAGGCAGAAGAGATCGGGAGCTCATTCAATTGGTGCTTCCTGTTTCTCTTTTTCTAACCCTCACTCTTTACTATGACGGTGAGTCCTTCTCTGCTAGAGCTCGCCTCTCTCTGATGGAACTGGGAACCGAATGAGACTCTCATGATGTTAGAAAGATGAGATTTGGCAGTGATCGGAGATAGTGAAGTCGGAAGCATACAAGGTTTTCAAAAACTTGAAGAACAAACCGTCTGAGGCTCCAATACCCATTCTTCTCATGCTTCTTCCCAGGGATCTACCGCCACCACTCGTCGTTCTTCGACTCGCAATAGTGGTAATGCAAATAGCAACATCAATTCCAATCCAACTCCAGACTCAACAGCTGCCAAACCAATGGATTTCGGTCCAGCAAAAGGTTTCTTCACCACCAGCACCACCACTACTTCATCTCGAGGTAGTGCAAAAAGTCCCTATTCAACTTCAAATCCAAGATCAAATTCCAAAACAAATCAATCAAATGACGATTCAGGTCTGGCAAAGTCCCCTTCTTCAATCGGACCTATGAGAAGAAAAGTCTCTGAACCTTTGGGAGACAAGTCTTCTCTGACTGGAAGAACAAGTTCACCCTCTTCCAACTCTTTCAAAGATTCTTCTCCAAGTTCGACAAATGCAAGACCTATTCCTGGTGCTGGGAATGGTGGTAATAGAACTCGTTCCACTTCGACCAGTTTGAAAAGTAGAAGTTTCGGCGGTGGTCTGGGAATGGGAAGTTTCGCTTCAAGAGGAATCGGTGCAAACAATATCAACAATGATGACGATCTATCTACTTCCTTCGGTACAGCTGCAGAAGCTCTGTCTCTATCTTCTTCCATTCCAACCGGTGCTTCTGCTCCAACTTCCAAAACTTCCTTTTCGAATCTCAACTCCAATCCTTTATTGAGCTCTTCAATGAAGGAATCCACTCCTACTACTACTACCAAGTCCAATAAGAAGTCTTCAATGGGTCATAGTCATTTCGGCCAGGAGTGTTATGGTCCTGGAACTGGAGATTTGAAAAATCCACCGCCTAATAGCATGATCGACAAGGCTTCTTCAAAGTCGAATGCTGGGAAGAAGGAGACGGATGGTGATGCCAAAGCTCATGGTATTCACAGATGCGAAAGCTGTAGTAAGGTTTACAGACATCCAAGTTGTTTGGTCAAGCATAGATGGGTGAGTTTTCGGTACTGCTTCTAGGTGGGAGAGAGGTTAGAGGGCAAGGAAAGGGCCTGTGTCAGTGAGGAACAGGTGATCGGTGTCTGGAACATTTCGCTGAAGATGTAGTGCAGCTCGAAAGAATGTTGGTTGGGATTTAAGAGGGCATAAATCGACTTTTCCTCGAGAGTCAAGCTCTCTGCTTCCTACCCCTCTGTCACCCACCTCATCCATCCTTCTAATTTTCCATCTTCCTCCTATCTCTCTCAACGTTCTCTATCATCACACAGGAGCATACTGTCTACTGGAAAGAAGCTTCCAAATTCTTGATGTCGAAACATCAGCAAGTCCAACTCTTGGAAGCAGCTGCAATCTTGGTCGGAATGGATTCAAATTCTGGTTCCCTACCAGAGGAGAAAGCTTTATGGCCAGCTGCAATTTCACCTCCTTCTTCTGGTCTCTTGGGTTCGGACAAGATCAACTACGAGAAATTGAGATCAATGCCTAGACAGACTACCGAAGCCGAAAGGAACGACAGAGCATTCAGTCCAATGACGAATGATGGAAATGGAACAGAAAGAAGCATGAGCGTAGTCACAGACTCGTTCGAAGAAGACGAAGAGATCGATAATGATGGTAGACAGAGACATTACATTGACGAAGAAGAAGAAGAGATTGAAAATGAAGATGATGACGACGATGATGATGAAGAAGATGATGAAGAGAATCAATCATTCTCAACCTCTTTCAATCAAAGAAGTAAGAGTAGATCCATCAATTACAGTTCATCAAATTCTAGAAATTCAATCAATAATAACAAGATTTCATCCAGTGGTCCAAGAAGTTTGACTCTCTCTCCAATCAATAGAATGTCGGATTTGAGAATTGCAACCAGTCCAACGAATAAATCTCCTTTCCAAAGAAATGGTAATGGAGATAGAGATCAAAACAAAAGACCAAACCATCGTCAACATTATCAATCTTATTCCTCAACTACCATTCCTACTTTATCGAGTTCGAATTCTTCTTCTGCTAGAAACATTCACAGAGGTCAAAGTTATACCAATGGAATCTCTCATGGAAACGTTTCGGAAGAAAGACAACAGAGAAATAAAAGAAACACTTCGGTTGGAGATGTTGATTCGGAAGAAACCTCTTCAAATACCACTTCTACTGATTTGACTGATTCTCCTCCTGATACTACTCAAGATCAATCCTTTGACGATAATGATGAGAAACAAAAAGAAAAGATGGAAAGGGAAAGTGCTGGAGAAGTTTTGGCCGAAATGGATATGGACTGAAAGAACTCTTTAATTGTTGGAAGCGCTAGTCGTTCATTTCTCTCATTTACGAAAAAGTCATGTCCCTTCTCCTTCTCTTCTATAAGTACATAAGCCTTACGACACCTCATGGTTATGTGATCAGTTCATTTTCTGATGTGATCAGTTCATTTTCTGTAAAACTTCCTTCTTTTTTTCTTTCTGTTTCTTCGTTCTCAAGGGACTCTCTTCGGTTGTATCAGTACCTGCTCGGTCAACTCTTCTCACTTCTCCTGTCAAGCTTCTTCTTCCATTTTCTTTTCACACTTGCTCTTCTTCCTTCTTTTTCCTTTACCCTTGTCTAAAAACGGCTCCCTCGCTTGTCTTCATCATCTTTCGAATTCAAAACTCCCAAAGTCCTTGTCTTTCATCAATCGTCACCAAGTACCAGTCGAGCTCAAGGTCGTCTAGTCTTTTCCTCTTTCTTTCACTCTTCCTCTGCTTTACCTACCCAGCTTCATCCCATCATCCACTCATCCTTATTTCTCATACGTAAAGGAAACCAAATGAGAACTTTTCATCTTCTTTCGCGTCTTCGTTTCGTCACAAAAGCTATAGTGGTGGTTTTGATCTTTCGCGCTTGTGTTTTTCGACCGAGCGAGTCTCATGAAAAAGTTCATCAATATCTATTACAAGTCGTGAAGCAGTAGCTAGAAGTTGGCAAAGAGAAGCAGAAGGAGGATCAAACTGGAAAGAATTGGAGATTCGGATTGGTATCGCAGATTTAGAGAAGAAGAGGTAGAAGTAGTCCAAGCAGAGCAGCTACGGATACACCTGCTAAACCAGTGTGCTGAAAGGCTTTTGAGCCGCTGGTATCACCATTTCCACCATCTCCACTGCCACTAGTTCCAGTTGCTTGAGCTGTAAAAGTTGGACTCGGAATCGGAGCAGTGCCTAGGAAAGTGGGTTGTCTGAGCAAATTGTAAGTACTGGTATCCCAGTACAAAGTCTCGTCTGTTGAGAGGAAAGTCGCTGCAGTTGGGTAAAGATTTGGAGTGTATAGAACCGGCCTGGTAGCCGAGCCTAACCCAAGCTCAGAGATGGGTGAAGGATTAGAAGTGTGGATTGAGATGTGCTTGAGATCGACAGGGATAGGATCGAGCGAATTGGTGACCTTGTTTGAAAGCTTGGCTATTCCAATCGAAGGTGGAGCGAAACGATAGACCGTATAGAAAGCTCTCAAAATATCTGAACAAAGACAAGCGTAGAGCGAGGTCAGTCTTCAATGTACCTGGACTTTTTGTTCTCGCGGTTCAGAATGCTTTCACTCACCATCTCCTACGATAAAGGTTTCTGGTTCATCATCGGCGACCGAAGACTGTGCCAGCAGACAGATTACTTTACCTTCTTCGGTTGAATATCTGGAATCAATTAGATCAGCAAAAGCTAGATCAAATTGCTGATTCCCGAAGATCAAGGAGTAAGTGAACTGAGGGAAATCGTCTGGACATTCGAAGCTGTACCTGGCTCCAAAGGGACCAGAGACGATGTAAACCGGATACTTTACGGTATCTATTCTAAAGATTGAGTGAAGGAGCAGGAAAAGACCAAGAACGGAAAGAAGTCAATCTTTTTGCAGCTCTGCTTTCCTTGATCTGCAGAACGCTTTTTCGACTCACTCTGCGAAGAGATTGTTGAGGATACTCTGTGGCAGCTGAGAGTTTGCAGTCCCAGTATCAAAGATGGCATCAAATCTTGAATTAGGCAGTAGATTTCCGTTAATGATGACCCCTTGTACCGTTGTCTTCCAAGAAGATGGATAATCGATGCTTATGCTTGCATCGACGACTAGGGGTGAATAGACTATGTCTCCCTCAAATAAACTCTCGTCCACCCCTCCTAGCAACAGCTCGCCCCCTGGAGTGGGAGGATAGGGTGGAGAGCCTAGTAGCGGGTCGAAACTTTGAGTAAACATGTTGAAAGAAAACAAAGGCTCCGAGAGCAGATTCAAATGCCAGAGAATTTCCACTAATGGCAAAGTGTAAGAAGAGTCAGCCTGTCCGTATATGCTGTTCAAAGGTGAGAAAGAGAGGCCAATGAGTCCGTCGCCACCTGCAAAAGAGACATTACCAGAAGTTGCGAGTGCGAATGGGGTATTCCCGAGTTCGTATCCGCCAAAGGTGATGGTGTCTAGTTGGACCAAAGTACAGAATTGAGAAGACGAAGAAGATGGATTAGTGCAGCCGATGAAGCTTCTGAACTCTTTGTTCTTCTGAACTCACCTTGAGCGATGTTTGCTCTGAAGAAATCGGCAACGTAATTATACGTAACGCTATCATTGTCCAAGAAAGAGAACGTTGAAGATTGAGAAGGATCGAAACTGTTTGCCTTTAGTGTGTCTTGTGTCAAGTCCGTGTTGGAGGATGAGAAGAAGTCCGAACCGTAAACAATAGTGAGCGAAGACTGTTTGTTGACAGAGAGAGAGAGAGAAAAAGTCAGGACATGCAAGACGAGAAGTTCACTCTATCTGCACTTTTCTTTTCATCGCGCATGAATCACAGGCTCATCTGCAATTGTTGCGGAGTGAGCATAACAGAAAGATATGGATATTGAAGACTCACTCCTGTATCCAACTGAACCGTGAACTCTTGTGAAGCGATCTTGAGAATCCCAAAGTAAATAGAGTTCCCAATCTCTGACATATGAACCTCACCCAATTGGTCTGCTCGCTTTGACTTGTTTTGACCATTCTTGCTTCTTCTGTGCTTCTTGAAAGGTATGGAAATCTTTCCAGGGATGGAAGAAGAAGAGTTAGAGACCGACCTTGCGACCTGGGCCAAATCCAGAGCTTGCTTTTGAGTAGGTGCTGCGACTATCGAACGTAAGAAGCTCAAACCTAAAGCGAGAGGTAAGAATCTCATCTTAAGGGATAGATGAGAGTTCGAGTTTCCGTTTCGAGAGAAAGAGAAAAGGGGAAAATGCAGAAAAGGTTCCCTTTAAGTAGCTCTCTCGGAACTTCTACTGAGACACTTGTTGCAACGCGGTTGTTGATTGGCTATACTTATCACGTCAGACCGTGTCACTTCACAGCCCATTTCGTTACATCAAAAGCTCGGAGGTGAAGAAATGTACAACAACCAAATTTTAGAGTAGAGAAGCTCTTTAGATACGAAGAAATGAGCCTACGATGAGAGAGCAAAGTGCGAGAGTTTGCGCGGAGCAGCGTCTGGAGAAGAACAATCTCAACGCTCTTTTCACTTCCCCAATTGCCCTAGCACCCTGAAATTTTCTGAAGAACTCTACAGTATCACCCAGGTTCTTGAAGATTCGGAGCTGTGGTGACCCTGACGTTCGTTCTGAAAATGTTCCAAGAGCGAGACGCGATCTAGAAACATCCATTAGCTGAACCAAGAATTTTTCCATCAATCTCATTGCAGCCTCAAATTAATATAGTCGCTGACAGTCTAAGGCTTGGAGATGGATGCTCACATACAAGTATAGAGGGAGATGAAGAAGGACAGCGGAAGAGATCTAGAAGAATCGAAGGAAGAGAGCGCTTCTTCTCTCTGCCTCTCATACACACTCACACACATTTGAGATGAAATTCTGATGTACCTTTGGGAAATTTGTTGTTGTTGCATTTATAAACCTAGTGCTTTCGAGGAGAAGGTCGCCTTGCCGTTGTTCGACTCGAATCGTTCACTCCATTTCGACCTTGCCGCAAAGGGAAGACCACCGATGTGATTTTCACGCCTTTTGGCACTTTGTCTGAGTCGAGATCGTTAGGCTCTTCTTTTAGTCCGAATCTCATTGAATGTCTCTCTCGCCCTGTCAAGGCAGGAAAAGCAGAGAAAGCGAGTCGAGACCTACATTATCACGCGTTCGGAGTTGGGTCTCGATCGACGACCACCTTGGACGATTCCCCACATTATTCTTCCTCTCTTCTCTTCCAGTTCCATCTACCATAACTTGATATCCTCTTTTCTTTGCTCTACTCTCTCTCTTGATCTCAGAGTTCAGTCAAAGGTAGATTGGTATCCATCTCTTTCTATCTTCTTCACGCGCACTTCTGTTCTTGTGCGACGCAATCTATTTCTTTTAGTCTTTCTCTTCCCATCCAATCCCCCTCCCTTCATCCATCGTCCAATCCCTCAACACCTCTTTTATAATCTCTAATCATGTCTACGAAAAAGAACATTGATGGAGAAGAGGTTCTTCCAGGTTACAGAGGTAAGTCGATCAGCATCTCTCATCCAATCAGAATCCATCTCCATCTTTTCCTCTCTCGTTCGATTCTTCTCAGTCACTCAATCCAATTCTCATCTCACCCCGATCCACTCTCTGACACTTTCTCTATCCTTCTATCTATCATGTCCATCTTCTCACTCTTCTCTTTCCAGGTAACCTCGATTCATCTCAACAAGCTGCTCTCCGAGAAATGTGGAGAAGATTCTTTGAATTGTCTGAAAAGAACAAGGAAGTCTCTGCTGCTCTAGAAAAGAAGGGTGGTCCAAATGCTGCTTCTAAAGAGAAAGGTTCAGCTCCTCCATCAAACGAAAAGGATGCTGGAAAGAACATCCCAAAGGATGACAAGGCTAAAGAGGAAGCAAAAAAGATGGAGGAAATGAAGGAGATGAACGCCTTTTTGGACAAGTATGGTGGTCCTTATCTTCTAAGAGCTTGTTGGGAATTCAACAAGGTGAGTCTTTGCAGTTTGTATTCCTTTCTGCGAATCTTTGGATGTAGATACGAACAGAGAGCTCTCGATTGGGATCGAGAGGAAGCTGGGTCGAGATGGCGAGGAAGGCGGAGATGAAATTGCAATTTCCATCATATCCTTTTCCCCTCTCTCCACAATCTGCTCTTTGCCTTTTTTGAATACCTTTCGATACTTTTCTATACGCTTTCTGTTTCTTTGTATACCCCCTGGTGTTTACCCCGCACTTCTACTTTTGAAGCACAAGGTCTACTCTGTTCCTCGTGAGCAGAGGATGACATCCCCACAATCCATATCTGTCTCTCAGAATTTATAGCTTACCCAAACTAGGTACTTTTCTTCTTTACTCGCTCATTTCCTTCGATTTTCTCGACTTCTGCTTCTTCCCCCTATTTGTATCTTACTGTCTTCTCTCGCACGTTTGATTCGCTTTCTCCTATCTAATTCATCACTAACTCGATCATCCTCTTCTCTTTTCTCTCAATCTTCTCTACCATCTCCCTCTCCTTTTCAACAGCACGACAACCCAGATTCTTCGATGCTTCGTTTCTTGCGTGCTCGTAAATGGGACATTGACCGAGCTTTGGCCATGTTGGCAGCCGCTTTGAAGTTCAGATTCGAAAAGGACATCGAAGGTATCATTTACAAGGGTGAAGATGGTCTCAAGGACGTTCCAGGTTTCTTGAACCAATTCAGAAGAGGTATTTCCTACATCAAAGGTAACTCTGACACTGGAGAATATCCTATCTATTTCATGTGAGTGTTTGACTTTGATTCTTCACATCATCTTTTCTCCTTTTTCGATTTCAAATCTCCCTTTCACTCTTACTGATTTCGATTCTCTTCCCTCTTCTCGCGACTTTGCTTCTCTGCTTCTAACAGTCACGTCGGTCGTCATTTCACCAACGCTCAAAAGCACGAAGTTCTACAACAGTTCGTCCTCTTGGCCATGGAGAATGCTCGTCTTTTGACTACTCCTCCTTACGAAAAGGCTGTTATTGTCTTCGACATGACGGGATTCGGTCTCAAGAACATGGATTGGCAATGTGTTCTCTTCTTGGTTCAATGTTTGGAAGCTTAGTAAGTGTCTTGATACATCGAAGAAAGCGAGGAAAGTGAGGTTCTCAAGAATTGCGAGAACGAGAAAGACTGACTTTGATCTCACTTTCCTTCTCCTCTCCCTCGCTCTCTCTTTCTCATCACTTTTACAGCTACCCAGAATCTCTTCAACGTATCTACGTTCATGGAGCCCCTTGGATCTTCAAAGGTATCTGGTCCATTCTTCAACCAATGTTGGATCCAGTCGTCAGAGACAAGATCAAGTTCTCTTCCAAAGCTCACGAATTGGCCGACTACATCCCAACTTCCAAGTTGAGAAAAGGTATGGGAGGTACCATGGATTGGGATTGGGAATACATTGAACCTCAACCAAACGAGAACGACCTATTGAAGGATACAGAGACTCGTGATGCAATCCAAAAGGAACTCAACGAAATCACTTCCAAATACGTCGAAGTCACCAAGGAATGGATCAAGGCTGGAGATACCGACGACACTGCTCCAAAGCTGACTCATCAAAGAGAAGTCTTGGGAAAACAGATCCGTTTGAAGCAATTCCAACTCAATCCATACGTCAGAGCTGTCACCTGTTATCAAAGAGCTGGAATCCATCACGAAGATGGTACTGTTCATTGGGAATATCCTCAACTCGATGGTCCAACCAAGGAACAAGTCGTAGGCGATAGACATTCCATTCCAGAACTGATCAAGTGGTTGAGAGAGCACAACGAGGATACTTTGGAGGATTCAGTCGGAGGTAGACTAGGAGCCTGTGGTTCCGAACGCTCCACTGCTGTAGGTGGTAACAGGAACTTGAAGGAAGGAGGAGATTCTTCAAACGAAAAGAAGTCCAACAAGTCCAAAGGAGCTGCAGCTGCAGCTGGTGGGGCTGCCGCTGGAGCTGGAGCTGCTGCTGCTTCCAAATCGAAGGGTTCGGAACAACAAGCTGAATCTCAACAACAAGAACCTCCAACTCCTCAACAAGAAGAAGCTCCAAGATCTCAACCTTCCGAGAAGTCGAACGGATCTTCCAATGCCAACGGAGACAACAACGGAGAACAATCTTACACTGGAGCTATCTACGGAGCCGTCGCTGGAGGAGCAGCAGCCGCTGCTGGAGCTGCTGCAGGTGCTGCAAGCTACATCACTGGTCAAAGGAACGGAGACGCTCCAGAGGATCATCAAGAAGACGACGACGATGAGAACTTCGCTCAAGCCGAAGACATCGATGAATACGATGAAGATGATGCAGCTTCTGATGGATCCAACGATTCCATTACTCCAGAGACTGCTGTCGTTCCAGACTACATCGGAAAGAAGGCTCCTTCGGCAGCTGACTGCAAGATCGACGACAACGATTGTCGTGAAGATTTAGCTATCGTTCGTGAAGCCATGTCTCTCTTCCTCAACTCTCGTATGAAGGAAGCAGAAGAGCTTTGTATGAAGGGAGCTGATCACAGACTTTACAAGGCCGAAGGAATGGCTTTGATCAACTCTGTCAAGTCGATCTTGACTTTCGAACCAACCGATTTCGAAACTGCTATCTTGTGTTGTAAACACTCGATGGCAGTGGCTAGTACTCTTCGTAAGAAGAAGGGAACTGTTTCCAAGCTCATGGGAGGAAGCAAACAATCTAGTCTCAAATCGATGACTTTGGTTCAACAACATGCCGAATTGGTCTACGCTGAATCTCAACTCCTCAAAGCAGTCTTGGGTATCTTCTACGCCGGAGACTCTATCGCTTTCGTCAAGCAGGCTTTCTCCTTGAGAAGTGCTTACTTTTTGATGAGAGAACTCTTCCAATTCGTCGAGTACTGTGATGGAGAAGCCGAAGAGGCTCAAATCTCTGGTCGTAAAGCTTCAGTCTCTGTCGATCAAGATTTCCGTTCTGGAGTTTACGTCGGAAATGGTTTATGTTCATTGGTTCTTTCCTTACTTCCAGCTAAGATGCTTCAAGCTCTTCAAGGTTTCGGTTTCGTTGGAGATCGTAAATTCTCTTTGGATGTCTTCTCCAGAGCTGGTGGTTGGACCAAGCATCGTCCTCTTCCTTCCATCTCTGCTGATGAAGAAGGTGTCAGACGTCCTCTTTGTGATATTGCTATCCTCACTTATCACTTGGTCATCAGTGCTTACGTTCCAGTTACTGGTGAGTTTGAGAGATTTCTAGATTCGAATTGCAAAGAACTTTCTCGACGCATACATTCTGACATTTCTTCTCTCTCCCTCTTCTTCAACCTTCTCTCTAGGAATCGATTTCGAATTCTCTGACAAGATCCTATCTTGGAACTTGGTCAGATTCCCAAACGGAATCTTCTTCCTCTACTTCTCAGCTCGTCTCTACGCCGCTCAAGCTCTTCCAGAAAAGGCCATCGAATACTACCGCAACGCCATCGAGAGTCAAAAGGAATACAAGCAACTTCATCATCTTTGCTTCTGGGATCTCTCTTTGACTTATCTCTGCACTTGCGACTTTGCTCGTGCTTACGAATGTTACGATGTCCTATCTAGAGAATCCAACTGGTCCAAGGCTATCTACCAATACGCCAAAGCCATCATGCTCTACGAAACTGGAATGGATGACAGAGCCAAATCGGCTACTATCATGCGTACCGTTTCTAAGCTCGTCAAGAAGGTCGCTGGTCGTCAAATTCCATTCGAGAGATTCGCCATGCTCAAGGCAAGAAAGTACATCGCTCAAGGAAACAGATTGCCTCTACCAGCCTTGGAATTCTCTTACCTATGGCACTGTATCGGTCAAACTCCAGTCTTCCTTCTAGTCGAGAACACTCTCACCAGAATCGACGAATTCATCGATGAATTGGAAAGCTACGCCGATCCAAAGTCTTACGGAACTGGAGAGAACGAATACTGGTCTGCCTACTGTCTAGCCTTCTTCCTTCGTGGAGTCGCTTTGAGATTCTTGGCTCATCCAGAACCTCACACTTTGGTTCGTCTACCAGCAGACGATGCCATTGGACCAATCGAAGAAATCCAACAGGATGCCATCCAATCCTTCAAGAAGGTCTTCGAACATGGATCCAAGTTGGACGAAGTTGACAGATACTTGGTCTACTTTGCTCATTACGAATTGGGTAGATTGAGAGCTTGTATGGGACAAGAAGATCAAGCCAAGAACGAATTCAAGTTGGTCATGTCTGGTAAAGCTTTGGAAGCCAAAGGTAAAGGTGGTTTGGGAGGAGGTTCAAAAGCTTCTTACATTCTATCCAACATGTGTCAAGTCAGAGCTCATGCTGCTTTGGAAACCATGAGAATCCAAAGGTCTAGATCGAGAGGTTCTTTCTTCTCTGAAACCGGATCTTTGGCTAGTGGATCCTCGATTGGAAGATCAGTCTCTTCTTCAAGAACCGATTCTTCTTTGAACTCTACTCCTTCAAGAAACACTACTATCTCTACTAGATCTGGTAGATCCGAATCTAATGGAGTCGAAGGTTCCAAGATCAATGGAAGTAGATTGAGATCGGCTTCTGGCACTACCGATTACTCAAGATAGAAGACCAAGAACTTCAATCATCAATCATACGATATTAAAATAACAACAAAATAGTCAAAACGGATTCAAGGGAAAGTTATATAACTTTTGGTCTGATGTGCTAGTCTCGTCGTTTCGGTTTGTTTCCTTTTTTGCTCTTTCTATCTCTTCTACTTCTACGTTGCTCTCTTGGTGTCTTTTTTCTTTTCGCTCAGCTCGTCGTCTCGTTTCTTTATCTTATCCTTTCCTCCTGTTCTTCTCTTTTCGCTTCCCTACAAAAAATCTTCATGTCTATCTTGCAGAATACCAGTCTCGAATCGTCTCGAAACGTTATCTTATTTTTCACTTCTAATGTCTATAGTCTTTCGGTCTCATGTGTCGGTTTTTTGTTCCTTCTATATTGCTTTTGAAATGAATTGAATTTGCTCCCATTTTCTACTTTGCTGTTTGCATGTTGACTTAATTGACTTGAAGCTTGAGTAGAAAGTTAAAGCAACCGTCGAGCAAGAGGGAGAGAAAGCAATGCGAAAAACACTCCACATTGAATCAGTCAGAAAAGTACAAGAATGCATTGCTTAAGAGAACGACTGAGAAAGAAGAGACACAGAAAAGAATTGAGGAACAAACAAACAGGAACACAGCTCTCGAATTCGAAACCTTGGGAATGATTCTCATCCAATTACTACGATAGAGTCAAATACCCGACTCGAAATCAACCATCACCGTCACTATCAACAGATCTTCCATTCCAAGGTAAAGTTGAATCTCCCTCTAGAGTTTCGAAGTAGCAGTACCATTTGGAGTCCTCAAGACCGAGATCCAAGGATGATAAAGGACCAATTTGTTTGAACCCCAGGCGTCCTTACTAGCCTTTACTCTAATCTTGTCAGCCAAAGCCAAAGCGCCATCCAAGGTTTCCTTTGCTGCCCCTTTTTCACCCTTTCCTGGAGATAGGAAATCCACGATTCCATTCTCTAGAGCCTCGGAAGCTGAGAATCTGTGACCTTCCAAGACGATTTTGCGCATCAGTTTGGAATCTCGGATTTTGGCTTCTAGGACTGCGAAAAGACCTGTCGAGGTGGATAGAAGGAGAAAAAGGTAGACAGAAAGGAAGGAAGAAAGAGAGAGGAAGGTCAGAAAAGGCTTCGAAATCCTTCCAGTCAAATGTGGGAAGACAGAACAACCTACCTGGAGGAAGTTGAGCTCCGAAACTGAAAAGAGAAAAAGATCATCACAAAGTGAAGAATGAAGCATCAGTAAAAAGACGAAAATATAGAGTAGAGAAGGCTTTATTCTTTCTCTTTACTCACTCGATTTCATTCATACAAAGATAACCTCTATTACCGTTCATGACTCTAAAGTCATGCGCCATTGCCAAACCGAAACCAGCAGCGAAACCATGACCTCCGACCGATGCGATTGTGGGGATTGGGAAAGACAAGAGCTTTTCATAAACTGGAAGAAGAGACGATGCGGAGTGGAAAGATCCGAATTCAGAAAGAAAGAGTGATAAGCAAAAGTTGATCTCTAGGATTGAGCTCTGATGCTCGATCTCTATCGGTAACTCACCTGGGAACAGGTATTTGTCAAAGAAGTCAGGATCCGCAATTGCCGATTCAAAGTCGAGACCTGGGAGAGGTTTGTTTTGATAAGCGGATCAGAAAGAGAGGTGATTAGGATGACGATGGCTTTCTCTCAAAGCAGGTCTGTTGCTCTCTCAATTTGTGGCAAGCCTTGGATCTATCATCCACATCCCATATCTATCTCCACTGTCTGACCAACCAAGAAGAAGAGTACTAACCATTACTGAAGATTTTAGAATCGAGTGCAGCCGTCGAGATCAAAGCAGCTCCATCGGCGACGTTATCTCCCATTGAAATGTCCTCCCATTTCTTTTCTACAAAGTTGAGAGCTTCCAAGACAGCAGTGAGGAATTGTGGAGTGAGCCTGTTGTCTGGCGTCTGAGCTCCAAGATAAGCCAATACGAAGATGGAAGGCTTTGGTTCAGTGACTGTCACTAGAGCTGTGCCTGAAGATGGGAAATTGGTTGAACTTGACATGGCTTGAATGTTGAGGTTGTAGTTGTAGTATCTTTGAAGGAAGAGAAGATAGATGCTTTGTTTATATCTGAAATGGAATGCGGGGATGTGAAAGAGAAAGAGACCGAGTAACTTTTCGAATAACAACATCAACAACAAACACTCTTCCAGCCGCATGAATAACATTCAGTAACCAACTTTCACAAGCAATCTTCTACACCACACCGAGAAGAGCGAGACACAGACGGAAGCAGAGAGAGGAGGAGAAGCTCAAGCTGCGAGACAGCTGATAGAGATTCTTCTTGCTCAGATGAGGACGGAGCTGCCCATCCCTAATCGTCATCATACTGCTGCTCAGTCTCGAAGGAGTAATGATAAGGATGGCATTCTCAGAAACGTGAGTGAGATCTCGAGCTGCAGGATCAGATGGAAACGAGAGAGACGTTACCATCACTCGCAGATGGAAGGGTAGGACAGAGTCTCTCCCACAATCATCAGACTCTTTCCTGATCTAGTTGTTCCATATTCTTTACCATCGATAATACATATTCCAGAATCACAACTCGGCGGCGACCAAGAGACCCTCTTCTAATCATGGCAGCTCTCAGATCCAGATCTTCTGGCCAAAGTCCCTCTCTTCTTCCTCGTCTACCTCAGAGCCAAGTCATGCTATCATTGGCTGGATCAGACAAGGTGGTCCGGGAGAGTTGATAGCTGTAGTGGCAGGTCTATCGTCTTTACCTTTGGATTTGGATTTGATCTCTACTCTGGAAAAGTTCAAACCTCAAGATCAAAAACCTTCTGCTTCTCTTTCACCTCGAATCATTGGGGAATGCTTCAAATATGGATCTCGAAAGAAAGATCAATCGAGTAATGGAGATGCAAAAGGCAAAAGGAAAGCTACCGAAGAAGAAATCAAGAGGGCTCAATCTGAAGATCTTCTTTCTACAGAGAAATCAAAGTCTGATTTTTGGATCACAGCTGTTCTGCCAGACGAGACGAATAAGCTCTGGTGGAAGAGATCCTCGAGGGTTTCAATTCCTTCTTTGAAAAGGTGAGATTGTATCTCATTAACCCTCACAAGTCGCTCTCTGAAAGTCTGACGTTCCCCTCATCTCTCTCTCTCTCTGTTTCCCAGTCTTCGAATCCCATCAAATCTCTCTTCAACTCCTCAAAGAACCAAAGCAAGCCCTCCTCCAATCTCCAGAGCTATCTCTCATTCCATGTCTCTGGTCCTCTACGACCCTCCAAAACCTGACATTTTACAATTCTTATCTTTGGAACCTCTACAACTCTCTCCTTCACCTGAATCCCAATCTGGAATCTCAATCTCGGATAGTTCCTCTTCTTCATCTTCTAAAACCGAATTCAAACACGAAGAGATGACTCCATTACAAAGCAAATTGGAGAAATCAATAGCTTTGGATCCGGAGAGATGGTTCGAGGTCACTGGTGGTTATCGAGAGTTCGGTCCTGGAAGTGGATTGAGAAAGGCTGTCGAGTTGGTGAGTAAGACTAAGGATCCAGCTTGTATCTCGATCATTTCTGATGTCAATTCCGTCTTTCCGTCGATTCATCCCCCTTCAGATCAACGAGACGATTCTGTTGATGCGAAGATTACAGAATTCCAAGCCTCGAAAGCGATCTTCCAATCAGGTCAAACTGGATCCAAGACCTTCTTTTCCACTTCGTTCAATACTCCCTTTACTTGAACTCACTCAAAGCTCTTTGAGATCTTCATTCATCTATGTCAGAGGGGGGAAGTATAGTTTGTTAGATGTTTCAGCTGCTGGTGAGTGAAGTTGAATGTATGCCTTGTCTTTCGCCAACCTTTTCTAATCCGAATCCCCTCTCCCTATCCAACAGCTCGACAACTAGATGCTCGTCTGATTCAACTGCAACTTTGGCCGATTCGAGCAGCTAGACTTCGGAAACTTCGTAAAGGTCGTCTAGCTCCCATCTCTTCTCTCAGTTCTCAATACATTGGAGTTTGGAATGGAATCTGGCTAGTAGCCAACGATCTCATCCTCGGTTATGCAATGGGATGGACCATGAAGAACAAGAGTCATCAAATCTCCCAATTCTTAACATATTTGTTACTCAAGATCACAAATGATTGGGTGATCCAAATCCTAGCTTGGTTAGGAGATTGGCCTGCAGGTTTGAAACTCAATACAGAGCTAGCTCTATTCTTTGGGGATATGTATCAAGGAATGACTGAAATGTGGATCAAGGAAGGACTCTCGAGATTATTACCAATTTTACCTGCTTTAATCTATTCGGTTGGTTTGACTGGACAAGTTCTAGGATTGACAATGATGATTTCTTTAATCATTGATTCATTAAACGTTTTGACACTTCATTTGACTGGTTTCTATTCTATCGGCAGGACTGTTTACGTTTTCTTCCTTTACGTTTTAGATTCCCTATTTAATCTATTCAGAGGAAAGAAGAGGAATCCTTTGAGAAATGGTAGAATCGATGATGCAAGCTACGAATTGGATCAACTACTTTTAGGAACCATCTTCTTTACTCTATTGACTTTCCTCTTCCCTACCGTTTTCGTTTACTATCTAACTTTTGCATTCTATAGATTAGTCATCGTCATATCAAGGATTGGATTGGAATTCATGATGGATTTCTTGAATCATTTACCACTTTTCGCAATCATGTTGAGGTTCAAAGATCCTCAACGTTTACCTTTCGGAATCGAATTGAAACCAATCTCAAGCACAATCACAACTCCTACTTCATCAACTTCAACTTCCTTTCATTGTCAAGATCAAGCCCATTTATCTCCAGAAGGCACAATAACTTTGGACGATCGTGATCGAGGAGAAGGAGTTGAAAAGATCGAATCTCGGACAAACGAAAGGAGGAGTTGGAAAGAAGGGCAAGTCGATCTCGCGCTGAGTTCGAAACCTCTCCCCCACCTTTCCAAATCAAGAAAGAGCGGCATGATGATTTCAACTTCTGAAAAGAGCAAGAGGAAAGTTGACTTTCAATCAGAAGCGGGCGTCGATGATGACGCTCTGGACCTGGACGGAAGCAGGGGGAAATTGACAGCGAGACACGCTGTCTGTACCTGCAGCAACAGCGATTCTGGTGGTTTCACTTCTTCTTCTTCTCCTTCTCTTCCTTCTCTTTCCCACAACTCTAATCGAGATCATGTCTCGGATCCACTTCGAGTGGCGGTCTACGAAATATCCAACGTTCCGCTCAGCATACCTTCTCTTTTCTCGGGTTACTCGATTCAGGGGATCGCTTCCATCCCAAAACTCTTTTTCAAAGTGATTTCGGGAGCCTTCTTTTGAAGGAAACTTCCTACTCGCATACATACCAATCCGCATCATGTAGAAGTCGAGCGTAGATACTTGGATAATCGACCATCATCTCGCGTTTCTTTGATTCGAAGGCTTTCTCTTGAGACCGGCATGAGCCTTCTTGGCTCGCGACAGGAGCGCTTTTTGACCTCTTCGTGACCTTCTAGCCCTTCTGATTTTTATCTGAAGTGAAAAAGCTCCTGAGCTCGTTTTCAAGCAAAAAGAAAGGAATAGGAGAAAGGTGGAGAGTCGAGGGCGTTGGGAAAGACCTCTTCGGGAGAAGGACGAACCTCTCGAAGGAGAAGGAAAACTTCGATCACGGAAACTTTGTGACCTCCTCTGCCTTTTTCCCTCGAGACCTGTAGTTGCCGAGAGGGCCAAAACATGACAAGGACCTCGTTTCAGGGGCATGTTGATTGTGGGCTTTCAGATTAATTGCCCAGAATCTTATAAGAGAGGCTGGCAGAAAGTCTCTTCTCTTTCCTTTCTCCTCTTCTCCATTTCTTTCCTTCTCTCTTCTCTCGTTTCGTTACCTTAGAACACCAACTCAGCACTCTCTTTAAACCCACACACTCTCTTTAACTTTCAACTCGCCCTACTTCAACAACAAAAATGATGAACTATCTCACTCTCGTCACTCTTGCCATCACTTTGGCTACTTCTGCCAACGCAGACAAGCTCTGCATTCCTTCCGGATGTTCAAAGCAGACTGCTTGTACCACTTTGTCTAAAGGGTGAGTACCTCGAAGAAGAGGAATAGGAGGTTTTTCACGAATTGTGGGTTGGGAGGATCGTGAACGGTGAACGGCATGAGATCTCGGTTGGAAGATTCGAAACAAACCGTTGCAGTCGGACCTCGAATTCTCAACGGCTCCAAACAAACACAATCTATCCACGAGAAAAAGACAACTGTTGTATCTTCGTCGTCTTCATCATCGTCGTCGTCTTCAAATGTTAGGTGTATGATGGAAGTTGCATGAACTTCGTGCGCTGACTTCTTTGGTCCTTCTCCTTCTCCATTCCTACTCTCTCGCAGTGGATTGATCAACTTGCATCTCCTCGGATGTTCTTCCATTGACATCTCTCCAACTCTCAACATCCTCAAGAGAGATCACCCAGACTCTCTATGTAACAACCCAGCCTTCGGTGACGTCGCTGCTCTTGGATGTAGTGGAGCCGTTGATCAACTCGAATCTCGTTCTCACCACAGAGAGACTCTCTGTGAAGACTTCAGCAAGGCAGGTTTGGTCAACCTCTCCGTTCTAGGATGTTCAAAGACCACCGTCAACCCAGTCCTCAACATTGGAAAGAGAAACGATCTCTGCTCTGACCTCGCAGACTCTGGTATTGACGCAAGCGCTATCGGATGTACCGCTCACGTCAAGTCAGTCTCTTCTGACAAGAAGAAGGCTAAGTGTTTGAGTCTATCAAAGGCTGTGAGTAGTACGCTTGATATCATTGAACAAGTAAGAGATTGATTTGATTTGATTCTGACTTTGACTTTCCATCTTTTCTACTCATCTCTTATTAGGGTCTCGTCAACCTTTCTCTATTGAACTGTTCCGAATTCGACCTCTCTGGAGAATACGACATCTTGAAGAAGAGAGATTACTGTGAATGTACCATCCAAGGAACCATCAAGGGTGGAAACCCTCCAGGAAACAGCGGTCCAACTGCTACTTGGTCTACCAAGAAGCATCACGCTACTGGAAACTCAGGATCAGGATCGAATGGATCAAACGGTTCCAATGGATCGAACGGATCCAATGGTTCGAACGGTTCAAACGGTTCCAATGGATCGAATGGATCCAATGGATCCAATGGATCCAATGGATCAAACGGAGGCTCAGGCTCAGGAGGAGACGATGATGGTTCATGTGATGACGGTGACGAAGGATCTTCAACTTCCTCTACTTACACTGGAAAGGTGAGTCTCCTTTGGAACGATAATCTAGCTTCACATTCTTTGAGTTGTTCTGATCCATTCCTTTTCACTTTTACTCTCTCATCGTGTCGTCCAACAGAAGAACCACACCAAACATCACCACTCTACAGCCACTGCTTCGACAAAGACCAAGCACCACCACCACACTTCGGAAACTGCCTCTTCTTCTACCAAGAAACATCACCACTCTTCTTCTTCAGATGATAACAACTCTCACTCATCTACCCAGACTTCTGCTTCATCATCGAGCGAAACTTCAACTGGAACAAAGACTTCAAGCGGATCTACCTCAACTCCAACTGGTACTTGCGACAGCGATGCAGAGAGTATTTGCAAATCATTGAGCTCAGCCCAATTGATAAACTTGGATCTCCTCAACTGTTTCAACTTAAAGGTCGACCCAACTATCAACGTTGCAACCGGTTTACTACCTGCTATCGAGTCTGGTATCGCAGGTATCATTGGAATCTTATAATAATCCCTCCTTCTAATGATCCCTCCTTCTGAGTAACCTTATCTATCTTCTTTCCTTTTCGTCTTCCTGGCTATATATTTTCTCTTCTCTTTACCTACCCTAGAACTTCTCCTATGTGGTTGATGGTCACCTTCTTCTCCTTGACTGGTCTCAAACTTTTACCTTTTGCTCGAATCTCTTGCCTCGAAATGAAGCATTTTTGCTGGACTTTCTGATGGACATTGTTTCTAGATACTTATCATGCTCCCAAAAATCTAAACTCTTTTCTCCCAATCTTGTTTTGGCTTGATCATTTGACAAATCGAAGGGGAGTGGTTGGTCTGAGAACGTGGTGCGCTGCAGAAGAAGATCTCTTGCTCTCTCGAGGATCTTTTCTTTCTCTCTTCCTTCCCTCCCCTCTTTCGAGGAAAGTGCTGATTAGAACCATCAAGATCAAAAGGCAAGCCCAACCTCAAGCAGAGAGGGATCTTTCGTCATCTTCTACCCTGCACACGCTGCTCTCTCCTTCGTCCAACTTCGACCAGTCCCTCATTCAAGACCGCAAATGACTCGATAGTCATGCCATTGGGTACTTCTTTCCGAAGATCAGTTCCTTACCTTTATCTCAAAGCCTATGCACTCTCAACTCTGGTGTCGATCTTCGCTTCAACTCCGGTTTCTAGAAGAATCCCAATCGAAAGGCTGAGAAGATGGGAACAGCTCAGAAGAAGAGGCGAAGAGCGAATCAGGCTGGCCAGGATCGGATTGGAAGAATCTGATATCGGTAGAAAGTTCAACGAGATGCGGAAGGAGGGCGAGATGAAGTTCGAGATGGCAACTACAAGGAAGAGGCAAGTCGAAAGTCGACCAAGTGGCTCGTCAAATGAGCAGGCTTCGAAACCTATCGATCGAAATGGAAATAATACGAGGTTATTGAATGCAGCTGAGAGGATCAACAGAGAGAAAGAAGCCTCTCTGCCTCTGCCGTTTTCAGCTTTATCGAATCAATCTTCTTTAGCTCTCCAAACGTCAAACACTTCTTCGAGATTGTCCAAAGACATCACAACTCCTCTACCGGAGACAGTTCCTCGGTCTTCGACTGCAGATATCCTAAGAAGATGGTACAGAAGAGCGAAAGAACTTTCAGAGATCCGAAAGCTCATGAAGAGAGACGATGAAGACGAGAAGACTTTCCCAGAGATAAGGTGGGACGCAGCGGTAAGGTAAGCGATACCTCGAGCTCGAGCAAGGAATATCTTCACGAAACATTTTCTGACATCTCCGACCCTTCACAATCCTACAGACGATCTCGAGAGGCTCATCCGGCTGAAGTGTCGTTTCTAGCTGCCAGAAAGTCTAGGATCTTGAACTCTGGATCTTTCGCCTCTTTTCTTCAACTCTCACCTTCGGAAGCACAAGAGCTAGATCCTAGAGACATTCCGACTGTAGCCATTGGCGGCTCAGGAGGTGGATACAGGGCTATGATTGGTTTCGCAGCTTTCATCGAAACTTTACAGAAACGTGGAGCCTTTGACGTAGTTTCTTTTATAGCTGGAGTCAGTGGTTCCTGCTGGACGATTTCTTCTCTCTACACCATCGCATCTCTTTCTTCGACAAACTTACTTTCACACTATCGAATGATGGCTTCTGAGAACCTTCATCCAATGTCAAGATCTGCCTTGGACGTTGTGGCTCGGACGAAGAAAGGCTCTTTCTTTTTGCTGGCTCCACTATTGAGGAAAGCAGGCTCTGGGATAGTTGGACTTGGAATCATGGACCTCTATGCTACCATTCTCAATAGCTATCAACTTCTAAGCAGAGACCCTCATCCTCCAGCTAGACTTTCGAGAGCGACTTTTCAGTGGTCGAAGATTTGGAAGAGGAATGGCTTGGAAGATGGTAAGGCACCTCTGCCCGTTTTGACTGCAGTCAGACTAGTCCATCCAGAAAAGATCAAGAAGCCAAAGAAGAAGTCCAAAAAGGAAGATGTACGAAGTAGTGATTCTGGTCCTGGAAGCAACGAGAGAACGTCAACAACTCTTCAGAAACCACTCGAGAGAGCTTCAAAATTCCACTGGTATGAGATCTCACCTCTTGAATTTGGGTCTGCTGATGTCTCAGCTTGGATTCCATCGTGGGCTTTAGGTAGAAGGTGAGTGGAGAAACTTCAAAAGCTCTGACTAGTCGCCAGTCACTGACACCTCGAGCTCGTCTGCTTTCCACTTCAGTTTTCGTTCTGGCAAGTCTCTCTCGAGATCTCCCGAAATTTCTCTCGCTCTGATACTCGGAATGGTTACTTCTGCCCCAGCTGGACCTCTGACTGGCTACGTCTCAGCTCTGCTAGCTACTCTACCTACCAACACGATCATGTCGAATCTGCTCAACAAGCTGAACGAGTTCGTGAAGATGAGTAGATGGGAACGAAGATGGGGGAACCCAATCCGTGAGTCTCATTCGATGAATATGACAGTCCCTTGTTACTATCTTCTAATTTTCTCCCTCGGCTGCTTTTCAATTTCACTTTACCCCAGGCGCGGCTGATGAGCCTAACCCATTCTATGGCTTGAAAGACTCTTCTAGTGGGAGCGAAACTGATACTGCTCAACCAAAGTCAGTGGATCCTGAGTCTCTCCCTTTGGTTGAGAGAACACTAGAATGGGAAGCAAGTGGTAGGATCAAGCTCATGGACGCTGGGCTTTCAAACAACTCCCCGAGTCGTAAGTAGTATTCAGACTGAGCTGTTTCCATTTTCTTCAGTTGAGAGCCTTCATTTTAACTATTCATACTCTGTTGATCTTTTGTCTCTTCTTTTCAGACGTCTTTTACACTTCCGTTCGAGAGGCGGATGTCATCGTCAACTTCGACGCTTCTTCAGACGTTCAATCAGGTTCAGGTTTGGAAAGGATGTTTGACTTTGGAAAGAGAGAGGATTGGAACTCGCTCTCGCCAGTGAAACCTCTCAAAGCAAGTCACTTTCAAATCTTGAGTCTCCGGATCTGAAGGACTCTCCTCGACGATACGCTGTGCAATTGAACGGGTGGAAAGAGAACGCAGATGGAGAGAGCAGAGAAAGGTCTCCAGATCTGAGAATGCTCTATTGTCCTCTGCTTCCGAATGAGGTTCAGCCTGACTTCAACCCTGCAGTGAGTGTTTCGTCAAATCATTTAGGGAGAATTCTCAAAGCGGGCAGCTTCTTCACTCGAGATCCAATCTGACTTTTCTCCATCTCATCATCGCCTTTAGACTGCTCCCTGGTGCACCTCTTACAACCTAATTTGGAAACCAGAGCAAGTCGACATTCTCGTCAAGACAGCTAGTTCCAATGCTGAGATTGTGGTGAAGGAATTGAGAGGGGTGGTGCGAGAAGCCTGGAAAGCGAAGAGACGGAAGAGAATGTCGGAAGAGAATCGAGAGAAGGAGGTGAAAGAGCGAAACTCCCAACGATTTGTTGAAGCAAATGTTATTTCAACAACAGATACATCAATCAGTAAATAGAGCAATGCATAGACGTCTTTCATCTCACACCCTTGACTCTCACGCTCTTTCGAGAAGACCGAGACGAAGCTCGGAGTTTTGACTATCAGAACTTCTTCAAGTTGAGAATGAATCTTCTCCTTCTTCAATCCACACTTGAATCATGGCTGAAACATTCAAACAAAGAGAGAAATCGATTGTGGATCACATGAACAAGGATCACAAAGTGAGTAGAAGAACAATCACAGCAGACGGAAGTGGGGAAGCCTGGTTACCGATTAAGGCAAGGAAGAAGTAGACAGATGAGATCGCTTTGGACTTCTCTTACTTCGAGAGCGCAACTAGAATCGGATCAGGATGCTTGGATCTCAAGTCAAGATGCTCTCCAAGTTGGAGAGTCTTTTGAAGAGAGGCTGGATGCTCTGTCTCAATCTGCACCAGCTGCTTCTCCACCATCAATGCTGCTGTAGAGCTTGCTTTAAGCCTCATTGCACTAGGGAGATTGCTCCTCTATTTCTTGCATTCACACAACTTTCATTGTCAAACATGTTCTTGAAAGCATCTGCTCTTCTTTGAAGGTTCTGAGAAGACTGTTGAGAACTGACTTCTAACGTCCTATCTTCTTCTTGATTAGGATTCTCTCATGGCCATGGCTCATTACTATCTCGAACTTCCAAGACCTCCAACGTCAGCAAAGATGCTCAACTTAGACGAAAATGGATTCGAAGTAGAGTACAAGGTCACCATGTCGGTCTGGAAACAAACCAAACCAAGAATCTCAAAAATTCGTTTCGTACCAGCTTTGAAAGAGGTCTCTGAGGTCAGACCAAGAGTGGTAGCAATGGCAGAGGAAGCAGAGATCAAGAGGAATAGAAAATATCCAATCCTTTATTCTCCACCAAGAGATTTCATTCTCATCATCAGTGCGCTGCTCGTAATTGCTTTCTTCAGGAGCGATTCAGTCGGAGAGGCTTTACCTGGATTCCTGAAATCCCATTGGACTGAAATTAGGAGTCAAATTGGAGGAAAGAGGATTTTGGATCTTCTGCTCACTACCTTGGCCAAGGTTCATGTGAGTATTGAATCCGGATTCACCCTTCACAGTCAAAATCTAGAAAAGGCTCTAACAATCTGTCCCTTTCTTCTCTCTCCTCTTCCTGCTTTTCTTCTCTTCTCCTCGCTTTTCAGGCTGCCGAGGCCTTGGGTATGGCAATCTACTCTTCTTACAGAGGTGCCTCTCTCGAAGTCATCTTGAAATGGACTGCTACGACTTTCTTGGTTGGATTCCCAAGCTTCTTCAAGTTTAATCATTTGAACAATCTCTTAACCAAGGTGGCCAAGCGTGGAAAAGTAGAATAGATAGCGTTCTCGATTGTCGTCTTGTTTCTCTGTAATCTTCTTTCCTTACTGCTCTTTCTCAAGTCTGTTGAATCTGAAGCTCAGAACTCGATGTAGTGTTGCAGTGAATCGCAATGCGCTTTGTCCTAAAGCGAAACAAAACGCAGTGCAGCACAAATAGACCTTATCGATGAGTTGTCCTTCTTCTCGTTGGTGGAGAACCTTCTAATTCTCGGGTATTTGATTGCCAAGGAAGGTAAGGAACTAAAGTGACCAGGGGACGAGAGACAGAAATCGACGATCTCGCTTCCTAGAGGTCTCCCCTTTCCCTTCCCTCGAGAGAAAGCCCAAGAAAGCGATTTCGAATACACTTCCGCTACAAGCATAACCCTATCGTCATCTTCTGGCTCTCGAGTCTCGCGTGAGCATCGGTCTGCGAACGGCGAGAATGACTATCGCACTCTCCAGAAAAGTATAAAAGAAATCTCTTTCTCTCGCTTTCTTTGACGAGACATTCTTCTCAAAACCTTCTCCCAATATCATGCGTTCATTCCTACCCCTTCTCTCTGCCGCCTTGCTAGGACTTTCTCTCGCCACCACCTCGACCTTATCACAAGATGTCGCGGCCTCACGTCAAATGCAACCCTTGATGCAAGCCAAAGTCGCTTCTAGAGAAAGATGCAGAGAATCTGGAATGTGTGGAAAGTACACCTCAAGTAGGAAAGGTGCAACAACAGCAAAGTGCGTCAATGGATTTGCTGGAGAGTACCCATGCAAGGGAATCGATCTACTGTCACAACTATCCAATGACGAGATGGGAAGTTTCAAAGGAGGTGAATCTGGAGCTGGAGAGGGAGCGGATTGTTGGGGATGGACTTCTCAAGATAACAGAGAGGTGAGTGAAGTAAAAGAGCGACAGAGATAGAGAGTAGAATGTCTGACTTGAGACTTGCACCTCCATCTTCATCTCCCAAACCAGTTCGGGATCTTTACACAAACCGATGGAACCAGTTTCGTAGAAGTTTTGTCTTCTGGAGAGATGATCTATCTCGGTCGTCTTCCAACTCAGACTGTCACTTCCTTGTGGAGAGACGCAAAGGGTGAGAATCTAAATCTTCTTTTTGCCACTCACGACTTTCGTTGCGAGCTGACAAGCAAACTTCCTCTTTTCCGCTGCCGTATTTCTCCCAGTCGTTGGCAACTACGCCTACATCGGAGCCGAATCTACCAATCATGGAGTTCAAATCTTCGATCTACGAAAGCTCTTGGACTCAAACCTTCGCACCTCTCCAAAAGTCTTCTCAACTACTTCGGACGTCACTCTGTTCCGTACTTCAGGATTGGGTTCATCTCATAACATTGTAGAACATCCTTCAAAGAACATCATCGTAGCTGTCGGACAGAAAGGATGCTCTGGTGGTCCATACTTCATCGACATCTCCAATCCTCTCAAACCTGTCGACTTGGGTTGCTATTCGGGCGATGGCTACACTCATGATGCTCAAATCGTCGTGTACAAGGGACCTGACACTAGATACTCCGGAAAGACGATCATGATGGCTTATAACGAGGACACTTTGACGATTCTAGACATTAGCAGTGAGTAACAAGAGACGATGATGAGAAGGATGGACCTAGATCTCGTCTCAGCTTCTTTCTCTCTTTCTTCCCCTCTCTCAGATGTCAAACAAGTGAAGCAAATCTCACGCACTACGTACCCGGGAGCCTCTTATACTCATCAAGGTTGGTTCACCGACGACTCTCAAACAACCATCTTGTTAGACGACGAACTGGATGAAGAAAAGAACTCTGGTAATACTCCAAATGGAAGAACAGCAACTTATGTTTGGGATGTTTCAAATCTTCAAAAGCCAGTTCAGAAGGGAATCTACAATTCTCCAGTCCCTTCAATCGATCACAACCAATACGTCGTCAACGGCTTGAGTTACCAAGCCAATTACGCTTCAGGTTTGAGAGTAGTTGATACTACCGGAGTGAGAACTGGGGGCGCTGCAGCTTTGAAGGAGTTTGCTTACTTTGATGTTCGTCCAGAAGACAACGTCGTTGACTTCTTTGGTTCTTGGACTGCTTATCCATTCTTCAAATCCGGTCACATTCTCATTAACTCTATCGAAAGAGGTGCTTTCGTAGTCAAGCTTCAGACGTAAAGAGGTCGATTCGAAACAAGTTTTGTTCACATTCGAGAGAGAAGTATTTTCTGTATAGCTAAAATCTACCCTTCTCAGTAATTTGATGTCAGTCATGGTACACCTTTCAGTCTAGTTCTCACAGCGCTTGTTCATCGGTTCGGATTCGACTCTGAAACTTGAAACAAGAAAGGGATTGGAATCCTTTCAATCAAAGATAACCAAACTCGTCATCGTCGGAACCAGCATCTGAATCGCGATCGGTGTCCATTTCTGCGGATTCGATGTGGCCCATGACAAGACTATGCCTGAAAGAAAGAAGTGGGATAAGACGTGAATTTTCGAGATCGAGTGAAATCGAAGAGCAATGAGGTCAGAGAGGATCCAATACAGATCAAATCTTTCCAGAATCGAAAAGTGATGAGATTCTCACATGTAGTCCAGGAGCTGGCCCTTGGTAGTACGACGAAATCCTCTTCCGAGATTGACATGATGATGATTCAGGAGCTGTGATAAAGGGTTCGAGAGAGAGATGGATCAAGAGAAGTTAATTGTGATCTTAAAAGATGGAGAGAGAGAGAGAGGATCATCAAGAAACTCACATGAGCGCGAGCAATGAAACCAGATCCACAACAGACAAAAGGACCACCAGACATAGTGACTGCTAATTTGACGTTTAAGACGAACACATGCATCAATTCCAGACTTGTACAGTCGAGAGCACTATTACCAAAGTCGAATTCCAATACACCTTTTCCTTCTTGTCCCGTTGCCTCGTAGTCGACTTGAGAAGCTACTTCCGGATAACCAAGAATGATTCTATAGAATTTGAAAAGATCCGAAGATTGAGAACTGTCTGGATCGGGTAAAGCATATCTACTAAGACTTGAAAGACTGGATTTCGTCCCTCTACCTTGAACGCTCTCAACTCTATCCATCATGATACGAATCCTTTCCAAACGTAGAGAATCCTTGACTGGTGGATGATGTTCGACGATTTTAGTAATAGATGGAGATAATTCAACCGGTAAAGTCAAGACCTTCAAAGTAGTAAAAGTTTGTTTGAAGATCAAGTTGAATCTCGATAGAATTACTCGATGACCTCTTTCCGTCCCTTTTCTCAATCCGGTTGGGATTTGAACTGCGTCTGAGAAGTTCATAATGTTCAATTCCTTGATAGCGTTGAGATGAGGTAAGACGAAATCGAATTGATTCTTGACATGGGCAGAATTAGAGTCTCCAAGAGAGGGGAAATTGATCGTTAATCTGTGAACTTTGGGAGAGATGGCTTGATGATTGTCTTTAAAGAATTGAGAACGTTGCAAACACTCTGATGGAGATTCGAAATTGAAACCTGGATGATGTTGTTCGAATAGATCATTGGTTGGAGGTTGCAAAGTGATGGATTTGAATCTTGAAGATGAGATTTGTTGATAGAAGGACGAACAAGTCAGAGCCAAAGAGTTCAACGAGGTTGGATCCCACGATTCTTCTGGATCTAAATCTTGCCCATCCACTTGACCAGCTGGATTCAGAGTTAGATAGATGAAGATTTCACCCCAGATTTCCAATGGAAGTTTATTGAGTATGGTTTGATTGTGAGAGAGAGCAGCTGGACGGTTCTTGAGTGCCTCTCTGCGATTCATTCTCTGATCTCTGGAAGAAGAGCTTGTCATTTTAGATCTCTTGTTTGAACTCATCTTGAAGGAAGAATAGTCTCTTGAAGATAGAGACGATCCAGACGTTGATGGTCGACGAAGCAAGGAAGAGTTCGCAGCGACGATTCTTCCTCCTCTCTCTTCTCTTTCCACGCAACCATGTCACAATTATTCCAGAAGGATCCTCGCAATGCGGGATTGTTCATTGGAGGTGAAAGGTTGACTGGCGCTGAAATCAGAGATCAGAATGTTCTGGCGGCTCAGTCGATAGCCAACATTGTAAAGAGCAGTCTTGGTCCAGTCGGTTTGGATAAGTGAGTAGACAGAGAAGATGCTGTGCTACCTATCCTAAATCTACCTCTCCATTTACTTACTAAATCACTCATTCTATTCTCTCTATCTATTCTCAGGATGCTAGTCGACGACATTGGAGATGTGACAATCTCAAACGATGGAGCAACCATTCTAAACTTATTGGAAGTAGATCAACCAGCAGGTAGAATTCTAGTCGAATTGGCTCAACAACAAGACAAAGAAGTAGGAGATGGTACAACTTCTGTAGTCATCATTGCTGCCGAATTGTTAAAGAGAGCCAACGAATTGGTAAAGAACAAGATCCATCCCACCACTATCATCACTGGTTATAGATTGGCTTGTAGGGAAGCTTGCAAATACATGCAGGATCAATTGACTACCAAGGTCGATAGTTTGGGAAAGGAAAGCTTGATCAATGTTGCAAAGACTAGTATGAGTAGTAAGGTCATTGGGAGGTGAGTAGAGAGATATGGAGAGAAGGTAGTGGAAGGAAGGAAGAAGAAGAATGAGATGGAAGATTTGAGATTCGAGAATTGGATTTGAAATCGCTTTCTCTTTCATTCTGGTCGAATGAAGATAGGTGTTATTCTCTATGAATTGAGATTTGATTTGGAGAAAGAGACTCGCAAAAAGTTGAGGCATACATTCTCGATGCTCTTCTATCTTCTTACTCACTCATCTCTCTCCTCCTCTTTCTCTCTGTCTCTTTCTCACTCTCTCAGTGACGACGACTTCTTCGCTCAACTAGCAGTAGATGCCATGCTAGCAGTCAAGACGATCAACGGACGTGGAGAAACCAAGTATCCAGTCAAAGCAGTCAACGTCTTGAAAGCCCACGGAAAATCAGCTCGAGAATCTCTTTTCATCAATGGATATGCTTTGAATTGCACAGTTGCATCTCAAGCCATGAAGACTCGAATCAAAGGAGCAAAGATTGCATGTCTAGACATCAACCTTCATAAACAACGTATGCATATGGGAGTTCATATCACAATTGATGATCCGGATCAATTGGAAAAGATCAGAGCAAGAGAATCCGAAATCGTTTTGGAAAGGGTTAGAAAGATTCTAGCATCTGGTGCAAATGTCATTCTAACTACCAAAGGTATCGATGATTTATGTTTGAAGGAATTTGTAGAAGCAGGAGCAATGGCAGTTCGAAGATGTAAAAAAGAAGATTTGAGAAGAATAGCAAAGGCAACTGGAGGACAATTCATTTCTTCCCTAGCAAACTTGGATGGAGAAGAGACTTTCGAATCATCTTCTTTAGGTCATGCAGAAGAAGTAGTACAAGAGAGGATCTCGGATGATGAATTGATTCTAGTCAAAGGAGCTAAAACCGTCAATTCTTCTTCTATAGTTTTAAGAGGTGCAAATGATTACATGTTGGATGAAATGGAGAGATCCTTACATGATTCTCTATCAGTCATTAAAAGAACTTTGGAATCAGGTTCAGTAGTTCCAGGTGGTGGAGCAGTTGAATCAGCTTTATCGATTTATTTGGAGAATTTCGCCACCACTTTAGGTTCAAGAGAACAATTAGCTATTGCTGAATTTGCTCAAGCTCTTTTGGTCATTCCAAAGACTTTGGCTGTCAATGCTGCTAAAGATTCTACTGATTTGGTGGCTAAATTGAGAGCTTATCATAATGCAGCTCAATCTGCTGGAAATAATGATCCAAAGAAGAATTTGAGATTTTATGGATTGGATTTATTAAATGGTCAGGTTAGAGATAATGTTAGAGCTGGAGTTTTGGAACCTACGGTTTCAAAGATTAGATCATTGAAATCTAGTTTGGAAGCTGCTACTTCTTTGTTGAGGATTGATGATGCTATTACTATTCAACCTGAACAACCTGCAGAAGATCCTCATGCTCATATGTAAAGGATTCAAAATGAAGTCAAAAAACGGTTTACATTTCATCAAATTTCAACACCCTTCTTCATGAAATATAGATTCTTTCCACCCATCAAACCCAAAAAAGAGAAACTTGCATCAGAGATTCATCTTCGTACCTTCTCTCCAAAATTCACTCGCCTTCAGTCGACCTAATCTTTTCCATCCTCTACTCTCTTTGTATTGTTTTCAATTCATTCATTCTTGACTTTGGTCGAAACTGTAATTCCTTCAATTTGCTTCCAACTCTACCGGTCACATCCGGACTGTCTGCGTTCCTGCGACACACAGCCCTTGCCCTGCCAACCTGCTCGCTATTTCTTTTCGATTGGATTCTGCTCTGCTCATTTGGAGAAAGAAGAAGAAATGAGAATCTGACTGACAAAAGCGCAGTGCAGAGGGAGGTGAATTTCGATCCGTAGGAAAGCGGTTCTTAGCTCGGAACAAGCAGAACTGCTTTCCTCTTCTGAGAATCACATTTATCAAGAAGAATCTTCAAGAGAATCTCATCTCTTTCCAACTTCTCAAAGCAGACTTCACAATCAATTCTTTGAAAGGGGGTCGTCAAGGTTGTTTCAACTGCCCCTTCTTTTGTCTCTTCTTTCTCCATCTTTCTTTCACTTTCTCTTCTCCTCTGCATCTTGATCCTTCCTTTCGTCTTCTCTTCTGATCTTTGATCTGCAAAGATGGAAAGATCAGCGACACCAAAAGTGTCACAAATTCAGCAACAGCAACAGGAAAGGAGTGGAGCTTCCAATCATTCTGGTGGAGCAACAGGTAGCAAAGATTCCAATCAAGACAGCAGCAATTCAAGCAACAGCAGCAACAACAGTGGATTGCTAGGATGGATGAAATCTGCGCTTCAAATGCCAACACCCACAATGGGAATCAACCATTCAGGTGAAAGATCGAGAAAGTCATCGAACAGCAACAATAATCCGATTCCACTCTCTCCAACCGGTTTGACAAGATCTTCCTCTTCAGATTCAACCGACTTTCCTCCAAGAAACATTCAGGATTCAATCAATGATCCAACTCACTCAAACAGATCTTCAATCTCTATAGAATCAAACAATACTAGCGGAGAGGAATCTGGAGCAGAGGAACTTTATCATCCCTTTAAACCTAGAGATCAACTCAATCCAGCTGCCATCAATCCAAACTCAAATGTGAAAACTCCTCTCATGGTCGTGAAACCTACTGCTAGAAGAGATATCACTGCAAATCTAAACGATTCAGACGATCTACCCGAGAAACCTATCTTGTTGGACTCACCTTCTACAAAGGAGAAATATCTCGAAGAAGATCTCAACAGACGTAGCTTGGTCTTGGATGGTGAGTTGCACTGCACAATTTCATTGCCTGCGGAATCGAATAGATGGAAATGAACGTTTGAAGTTAGCGGGAAGAGGGCCGACTCTGTTGAACAAGTGCAAGATGGGAGGTTCTATCACCTCTTGCCAAAACCGATCTTTCGATCTTCATGCCCTTCTCCTCTCCTCACTTCTCCAATTCGAGAGGAATGGTACTGAACTTCCTTGGAAACAATCTCTTTACTTCTTCTCCAACCAAAACAGAGAGTCTCACAGGTCAATGCGTCGTCGATCACAGTGAGTAGTAGTCGTGAAATCTCTAATCTCTTTCAGCTGCTTCTTCAACTTCTAATCTAACTCTTCTGCTCTCTATCTCTCCCTTCTCGAACAGCTCTCTCCTCGAAACCTCCAAGTGTAATATTGTAAGTTCTAGTCATGGATCTTTACACAATCTTAGCTGATTCTTCCCTCGGGCTGGACCTCCCTTCCGGTTGGCTGCTCGGCCTACCCTTTCCGCAAACGCTCGTGGATCTGACTTCTGTCTTTCCTTCTTTCTTCTTCTTCTCTTTGCTTTTCTCTTCGTTACTTCGAATCGATGTTCTCCTTTCTCTACAATTTCTACGATGACAGAACTCCACCTGAAGACCAGAGCAACTTTACTTCCTTCTCATCTCGTCTAGATCAGGATTATGAATACGACGATGATCATGAATCAATTCAAGGAGATGGATCAAGAGAGTTAGATGGAGTGGAATATCTAGAAGGAGAAGGTCCATCAAGAGAACAAGTAGCCATCGGATCCTCTGCAGCTTTCCAAAGGGAAAAGTTCAACAGAGCCAATACCTCTTCTTCTTCATCAAGGAAACGTAGAGGAAACTCGAAATCCGAAGGAGGATCTGAATTCGGAGATGATACTTTGGAATCTACTCGTCAAGAATGGGATGAATCTAGATCCAAGACTCCTTTGGCAAGTGCAGCTGCTTGGGCTAGGAAACAACAAAACGATCCAAATCAACCTCCTCTACCTGAATTGGTCACTGCTTTGAGAGCTGATGCAGACGCTAGGAAAGCAAGTCTAAGTGAAAGAACTCCAGTGGTTGGATCTTCTGGAAAAGCTTTCCCAGATAGCAATCATCAACCGGAGAAACCTACAAGGAAGAAGAGTTCGGCTGGTAGAAGAGCTGCAACCGAAGGAGGAGGATCAGCAACAACAACAGCAGAAGTTGGAGATACTTCCAACGTACCACTTTCAATTCCTGCTCCTCAAAGACCTGCCAAGAAAGGTTTCTTCAGCAGGAGAGATAGAAGTTCATCCGAGGCCTCCTTCTCTAACGATTCTTCAATTCTGGATGCTGAGGATGGAATGGAGGAACTATCTGCAACCGATTCAATCTCTAGTAGCTCTAACAAAGGATCTTCAAATCGTGCCTCTGGTTCATTCTGGGGCTTCGGAAAGAGAAATTCCGGTATCAAACCTCCAACTCCAAGTCGAACTCCGAGACCTGGGGATGTCTCTGTTGCCAATCAACATAGAGAATCTTCTTCGGAATCGGAAGCGAGCGAGAGTGAAGCTTCAGAGGATGAGACCGAAAGAAGAAGAGAAGAGAAATCAAAGAAAGGTAGGACTGGTAGCGAAGGAAGTTTTAATGAAGCTTTGAGAGATTTCAAAGATCATAGATCTTCAAAAGGTAGTGGACCTACTATCAGACATCTAGTCAAAACCAGATATAAAGGTAAATCCTCAAAGGATAGAAACTTTGGTAGATTATTCTTGGTTCAAGAATTACCTTTAGGAAAGAATCTTTTTGGAGAAGATGAAGCTACGATTTCTAGAAGGTCTTCAATGATTAGTCAAACTGGTAGTGGGAATGGTTTCGATCAAGGTCAAGGTGGTAGAACTTCTATGGAAAGCAATACTTCTTCATCAATTGATGGGAATGGAAGGAAAAGTGGTGAAGGATTACCTCAAAGGAGAAGATCTATGCATCACACCGATTCTTCCATGTCTTTAAATTCAGACATTTCTTCTTCTTCAACTGTAGCTTCCAATCTAAGTTCTGCTGCTTCTTCAAATGGAACCGGAACTACAAACAATGGGAAATCCAAAAAGAAAGCAACTTGGGCCATGAAGTTCAGTTTGGATGGAATGTATCTGGCTGTGGCTGGACAAGATTCCGTCGTTAGAGTTTTCCAAGTCTTGAATACTCCTCAAGCTAGGAAAAATGAAATGGATTTACAAAACCTTAATGCTGATGGCTTGAATCCTTTGGGTATTGGTGGGAATGGAAATGGTAAAGGTGGTTCGAATCCTAGTTTGGCTTCGAAGGATACCGGAAGTAGTAATGGTGGCTCTATTGGAAAGAATAGTAAGAGTAAAAGGAGTTCAGGTTTTGGTCCTCCTCCTGCTGAAGGAATCGCTCCAGTCTTTGGTTCGACTCCTATTAGAGAGTTCAGAGGTCATTTGTCGGATGTCTTGGATTTGAGTTGGAGTAAGGTGAGTGGAGTCAACTCCTTCGGCGCTCGATAGATCATGTGGGAAATTGGATTGGAGGGATCAAAGAGCGAATCTATGAATGCATCGCTGACATGTTTCGTCTCTCCTTTTCTGCAGAACAACTTTCTTCTATCTTCGAGTATGGACAAGACTGCAAAGCTTTGGCATCTCTCAAGAAACGAATGTCTTTGTACATTTGGACATCTAGATTTCGTTACTTCTGCTTGTTTCCATCCTCGAGGTGAGTATTCATGATCTCTCGTATTTGGAGATTCTCGCAACTTCTGACTCTGCTTCTCTTCTATCCCTTTTCCAGACGACCGATTCTTCATCTCTGGAAGTCTGGATGGAAAGCTTCGACTCTGGAACATTCCCAACAAGACAGTTCAAGCCTCTACCGAAGTACCAGGTTTGATCACAGCTTGTGCCTTTACTCAAAGCGGAGAGACGGCTTGTGTAGGTACCTTCGCTGGAGCGGCTCTCTTCTACGAGACTGAAAGACTTCAATACACTACAAGTATAGCAGTCAGATCTTCTTCGGGAAAGAATGCTAGAGGTAGAAAGATTACTGGAATCGAAGCTGTGCCTTCTGCTGTCAAAGGTCAAGAGAGAGTACTGATCACGAGCAACGATTCTAGGATTCGAGTCTACGATTTGAGAGACAAGTCTCACGTCAAGTACAAAGCTAGTGGAGCTTATCAGAATAGAACTTCTCAAATCAGAGCTTCGTTGAGTCAAGATGGTCAATTCATCATCGTAAGTAGAGTGAAAAGTCAACTTCTTGTCTCTCTTAACTTTCTTTGTACTGACTAGCTGTCATCTCTGTCTCCCATCGACTCCTTACAGGCCGGGTCTGAAGATGCTTCAATCTACATTTGGGATGCGATCAAAGAAGGTCCAAACTTCAGTTCGTCCTCATCGAAGAAGAAAAAGAACAAATCTGAATCTCAATCTTCCAAGAACGAAGCTGGATCTGGAGGAGGTGGTTACGAATCCTGGACTGCCGCTTCGACGACCGTCACTTGTGCTTTGATGGCACCTCTCAAGTCTCACGCTTATCTAACAGCAAGCGAAGATCCAGTTCAAATGAAGGCCGAAATGTTGGAAGCTGGTACAGTCTCTTCGAACACTACCAATGCTCTCTCAGCCTTGAGTCTGGCGAGCGCTCTGAGTGCTGCGATGCCAGCACCTCTGAGACCTGGTGGTCCAACTACAGCTCCTTCTCCTGCATTCGATGCTAGATTCAATAGAATCGTTTGTACCGCTGATGATAGTTCGGTCGTTCGGGTTTGGAGATCGGATTCTCACGGTGTATTATAGAAAAACAGAGAAAACGTAGTTCTCATTATTCAAAACTTCTAGCAAATGTTATTTCTCAACCATCTTATTCGTCCCATCTCTCGCCACAATTCTCTGTCTCTTTGGTTTGTGGGGATTCGGATCTCTCTATCTTAAATTCCTGTTATCCTTTTCTCCCTTCTTCGTCACGCACGTCACCTCTCTCTGTCTACACATCGAACACAAATCAAATGAAAAGCAATGTCGCAATCCGTTTGATTGGCTGGACTGAAACACGCATATAATCTACTTGATTCGAGCTGAACCTGTTTGAATGTCGAGTTCAGCTGCGATGTTGCAAGAAGAAGAAGACATCGAGCTAGAGCTCTCCCCTCGGAAGGCTCCTGCGAAGGCGTCAAGCTGCTTCCCCAGATTCTTAGACAAGCAAGGGAAATGAACAATTGAAATAATTTCCAGATGTAGAGCAAGTAAAGGAGAAGAGCCGATCGATGCGATGTGCCTCTGCCGTCTCGTCTGCTCACTTTGCTCCCTGCTCGCCACATTGCCACCCTCTCAACTCGCCATCTCCTTCTCTGTTTCCTTTTGTGCTTTCCTTCCAGACTTCGAAAATGAAATACAAGATCAAATGCTCTACATTCTTTTCAATTACAGCTACCAGTTGAGTGGTTGTTATTATAACAGAACCTCCAAGTGCCACCACTGCTAGTGACAACGTCGAGTTGTTGGGCAGACTGGAATTGTTGATAGTTCGTATTCAAACATTTATTGGTGACATTGACACCCCAGGCAGCTAGTTCTTTAGAAGCGATATCAGATGATCCATCTTTGTGCTTTGCAGTCAGACAGCAGGAGTTGTTGCAGAGGTTAGCTCTGGAGATATGGAGGTGAGAGTCATGAAAGAAGTAAGAAGAGATGAAGTCAACACACAAATTTGAGTCGCAAAGTGTCCAGTTGTTTTCATCTGCTCACCTTCCGTTCGAGTCGACTGTCAACAAATTGTCTCCTTGATTGGCTGAGTTTTCACCGATGCTCTTGCAGTCTCCACCCCAGCCAGCTCTGGCATCTCCACACTAGAAGAGAGGAGACACCCGAGAGAGAGAAACAGAGAGAAAGAGAGAGAGAGAGAGAGGTGCACCGTGCAGCGAAGAGAAATGAAGAAATGTCGTCAGCAAACACAGAGGCAAGGAGAAAGGATGAAGAAGAACGATGAAGCTGGATTAAGAACTCACTTGGATAGAAGGCCATGGGTCAGGAATAGTGACTGGAACTGAGTCGTCTCCTAGAACTTGAGTGAGAGAATTGATTCCAATTAGTGCGACGGATAAGCCAAGGACGTTGAAGAATTGCATGGCTTAAAAAATTCCAGAGAAAGAGAGTTGGAGTAGATTCGAAAGCAAAATATAAAAGAACGAAAAGTGCTGGACCCGCCAGTAAAGAAGAAGAGAAGAAGCTTTGGAGAAGAGATTGGACAGGATGTGAGACGTCGACCAACGAAGAGAATCTTTGCCCTCTCTTTTTGTATTCAGCTTTTCAGAATTCAAAAGGCTAAAACTTCTCCTATTCAGTGTGCTCAACGCCTTCAATGCCTATTCGGATGGGAAGAGTTCGCTTACTCGAATTGACGCCGACACATCCCTGCGCCACGTCAGCTTTTTCAGCTTTCGCTCTTCCTCCCTAGGAAGTTCGGTTGAAATTCAGGCTGATTGGAAGTAAGCAGATGTGAAAATTTCAGCCTTCAACGGTAGATAGATCCTCGAAAAAGTTTAAAAGCAATGGATACCCTCGAAGAATTTTGAGGCCCAGACCAATCAGCGCTCGTCTCTCTCTCCCCTTTCCCTCTTTTCTACTTCTTCTCTTTGTAGCTGGTCTACCCTTTATTCCCGCTCCTTCTTTTGCCATCAAAATGATTCCAAGTCACTCCTTCGCTTTGATCTCCATGATTGGTTTCGTCATCTCTTCAGCGAACGCTGCACCTTACTTCAAGACGGAAAGAATCTCACCAGAGCTGGCTCGAAGGGATGGAAACAGCTGGGATACAGCTCTTCCATCAATGCAGTCCGTCTGTCAAGAGACTCAAGGTTGTAGTATTGGTTCTGACGGATCTCTTCAGTTCTCTCAAGTTCCCAAGGTGAACGTACTTTCAGTCAACACTGGCAATTCGACTGGGAACAGCTCTTCATTACAGACAACTTTCGGTGTCGATAATGCGATGCTTCCAACAGTGAGTAGATAAATCTGGGAAAGCAGCTCCTCTTTGCGGATCTGTCTTTTGACGCTCAATATCTTTCATTCGACTTTTCGCAGGGACTCTGCAACACAGTCGACATGCTCGATGCTACTCTCACCCACGGCTGTAACGATAGCGATTTGGCTTGTCTTGGAACGTGAGTTTGGAGTTGACACTTGACTTGTCCATGTAGAGCAGAACTGACCCCCGTTCTTTCTTCTTCTGGCTTCTCGTATTCGACAGTTGGCAAACAAGTTGTTCCTACAAGGATTCGAGAGGTGGTAGAACCGATCCAGACGTCGGTCAATGTTCAATGACTGTCGATGTCGAATATCCAAACGATCCAACCAACACTTTGGCGGTTTACAAAGCTTTAGGGAAACAATTGATCCAATCCCTCTTTGATGATAGCAATTCTGGTGCACAGTACCAAGTCGCCAATCCAACTGATCCCAACAGCAATCTGACTTCTTACGCTGCTCCAACCAGAATGCAAGTCATCACTCGTTATCAAAACGATGACGGTATTTGGTCAAGAGTTGGATATCTCAAGGTTGGAATCTCTTGCGAGAAGAACCCACCTCCATCGAGTAAGTATTGCTATAGATGTGAAGGAAAAGAATTTGCTACGAATCAACGGACGACGACGCCAATCTGAACCCTCTTGCTTCTTTTTCTCTTTTCATTCCGATCAGACTTGGCCTGTTCCATTCTAAAGGGGATCTTTGGTGGTCTACTCGACATAGTCTCTGCAGGACTTGGAGAAGTCGTTACGTCTACTGTTGGAAAGCTCGTCTTAGCTGGTGCTTCTTCTGCTGCTGGACAAGGATCAGATCAGCTATGTTAAGAGGGAAGATTGAAAGGTGATCTAGAAAACGTGTAGACTCGTTGCTTGTGAGAGAAAGCTGTTTGAAGAACGAGTTTCTGAAATCATTTTCTGTGTGATCGAATCTGAGATAGGAAGGCCAATCTTCTGACTTTTGAGAATGAATTGATGCATTCAAACTTTGTGTCTTGATACAGAGAGGTAAGAAAAGGCAATACAAGAACTTGACATGTACGAACAATTTGGGTTTGAGAGGGGAATGAGGGTGAAGAAGAGATTGATTGTTTTGCGAAATTTATTGATGGAAGAAAGGAACAGTTTGCTGAATTTGAACGTGTATGCATATTTACAGCTTGTGATTCTTTGACTTTGATTTAAGAAATGAAGGATTTGGATTCGATGGAGAGAAGAAGAAGACTTGAAGAGAATTTACACCTTTGATATTTGACCAACTTGAGCGGAACTGTTCTGTTGCCCTCCCCACTAGACCAGCTTGAGGAAGAGTTGTGAACAGCCACAGAAGAAGTTAAGACTTGGAAGAAGAGGAAGAAGAAGGACGATGAAGACCAGATTGAAGAATGAATGCCTCTATTGAGTCTAACCTCCACTTTCCCATTCATCCCAAAGCATTCCCTGATTCCTCTTCCATCTAAATATCGTCTCTCAATTCAGCACTTTCAGATGCATCTTCATCGTTGTCCAGCAACAACTTAGCTGCCTTGGTTGCCAAATCTTCTCCAAGCTCACTTTCCTTTTCGTTATTAGCTTTTCCATCAATCTTGATCTCAGCCTTTCTTCCATCTGGAGTTTCGATTTTGAAGGATTGATCTGCGACTTCTCTTTCCACCTCACCGAATAAAGACTTTTTGATTGGATTGAAAATGTACTTTTGAGACAAAGAGTTTGAATCGGATTCAGCAGCTTGAGGATCATATTTACCACTCATTGAAGGTGGGAGGATGACTTGCAGAGCGGTTTGACCAGAGAGGAAAGCGTAGATTTGAAGAGATACGTAAGAGATTGTAATCAAGGTGATGAATGAAAGAATCACACTTGGTCCTCTGCCAACTGCCTTTGCATTGTTTTTACGACTGATCTCCTTGAGAGAGGCTGGTTGCGAATCTGAATCTCCATTTCCTGCTGCTGCTCCTCTGTTTCTTAGTTGAGATTGAGACGACATTCTGATGGGATTGGTCAAAGTTGAAGTTGTAGTTCCAGTAGACTCGATCGATTGAGTAGATTGATGACGTCGATGAGCTATTCAAGGTGGTGGTAAGAGAACATCATTATATCGCAGCAACTTTCTTTCCTCTATACTTCTCACTCGTTTCACCTCAAATTAAAGAAACCGATTCCTCCTTAATCGAGGAGCAATCTTATTTTCAAAAAGGAATCATGTCCAAGAGATCAAACGAAATTGCTCAACCGCAACTCGAAACAACAAAGAGAACGAGAAGCCAGAACGAGAACGAGGTCAACATCGAAGACGAGCAGAAACTACAAGCAGCTCGGGCTGCATTAGACAGATTGGACTACAAGAATGCATCCGAGATATGTAAAGGAGTGAGTCATCGAGGCAAGGTTGGCGAACTTCTGTCCGGACTTCTTATCTTGGACAAGCTCGTCTGCTGATCTCTGTTCGCTCTTTCTCTCTCTTTGCTTATCAGCTGATCGATTCGAATCCTCCAAGTTCATTCGAACCACTTCTTCTAAGAAGTCTGGCTCTGGAGAGGATCGGCGAGTTGCAGGAATCAGTCGTGGATGCGGATAAAGCTCTCAAGTTGAAGACTTCAAAGGAGGTGAGTCTCGACGCATAGCAAATGCTTACTGAATAATGTAATACTAGCTTTGCTGACCATCATAACTATGGATTTGAATCTTCCATTTCTCATCAGGCTCACTTGAGATGCTCTTTTGCTCATCTGGCCAATGCTCTTCTTCATCTCGAGCTCTCTCAGCAGCAACCTCTCGAAGAAACGAATGAGAAGTACTCCGTTCCGGAAGTCGAAATCAAGAAGTTTAGCAACAAGATCAGGGAGTTCAAGTCACTCGAGCATGAAAGTCCTTTCAAAAGCAGAATCTCTGAAGACCTCTTTCTTCGAATGGTCTCATTCTTCGACAGTCAATCTTTGGTTTTCGTCGCGGCCATTTCGAAACGATTCAGAACTTCTATCCATGGATCCACGGAGCTATTCAAGAGCTTTCAAATGATAGGAAAAGCGAAGAACATCGCTGACGGAATCAAGTTCTTTGGTCAAAGATGTGGGAATTCAATCAGGAGCATCGATATCGGAGTCAAGAACAAGGTCAGCAGTAGCGATCTTCTAACAGCAATCTTGCCTTCTTGCTCAAATCTGGAAGAGTTCCGCGTCGCTCATCAGAGGGATCTATGCAGTTTCATTCTTCAAATCGCTTCCGAGTGTCCTTTACTCAAGGTTCTCCACTCAACGAGGCAGCCGGGCTTTTCTTATGGGACGATCTATGAAACAGCGTGGATTCCTTCTTCATGGAAGGTTGAAAATCTGCAAGAACTCATCTGGAATGGAGAAGGCAAAAGTCTAGGTTGCGATGCTGTCTTGTTGAACTCACTTCAAAGAGCGACAAAAGTCAAGATCTGGGAGGGAGTGAGATCTTCTTGGGTAGTAGAGCTACTCTCCTCAGCATCCTCTACCCTAGTCGACGTCTACATTGACTCTATGTACAATGAAGAAGTAGACAGCATTCTGGTCTCGATTCAACTTCCAAGTCTAGTCTCACTTCACCTCCCCCACGCTCCACGCTCCTCGTCAACTCAAGATTCAAGCCTGTTCTTCAAGAGCCTTCACGCTCCGAATCTCCATCTCCTCTCCATCGAGGCCTTCAAACCCGAGTATCTCTCTTATCTTCCTCTAGAATCACATCCGGCTCATTTCGCTGGCTCAAGGTTGCTAGATTTCGAAGAGTACTTGATGATAGAGGCAAGGCTAAGAACTAATAGGATAGAAGCTTACCAGATGGAAGCTTCTTCATTCGTCAAAGCAACCAAGGATTGGAACAAGCTTTGCACTCTAGAACTCAAGTTGAACGGACACACATTCGCTCCCTTCTACGAGCACCTGATCAATCTTCTCACTTCACTGTCTCCACAGAACGTTGAGAGCGGGTACGGACAGCAGACGCTTCTCCCTAACCTCCAATCTCTGATCTTTGGACATGATCATCCACCCAGTTACAATGATCGTTCTCTATCTTCAAAATCAATAGCTAGTCTCGTTGAAGCAGATTAGCTTTACGGAGAGGGCTCTCTTCCGATCAAGTGGCTGCAGTGGCTGCTGGTGATCTTTCTCAAGTTGATCAACAGCCTGCGGGACCTCCTTTCGCTCCTCAAGGAACGATATCCTGCATCAAATCTGTTCACATCGATGTTCTACTCGAAGTGGATGACGAGACTCTTTCGTGGCTGCAAAGAAATCTCCTTTCGCTTCGTACCAGCCATAAACTTCTACTCTGATCCGTCCTTCTCGTGAATTCCCTGGTCCCCATCCCTCAAGCAGCTGCTGACTCAAGATGTTCTTTAAGCACTGCAGAGACTCGTTAGGTTAGAAGTTGAAAGATTCTTCAGACGGCTTTCAACTTCCCCAGCATTTTCGCCTCTCTGGCTCTTGAGCTCGCTCTTCTACTATCCTCTGCTTTATCTCCATACTCCCAAATCCTTTATTCTACCTGTGCCTCTCCGAATGTGATTTTACCGTTTTTACATATCCATATCTCTTCTCTTCCGACGTTGTTGACCTGTACATACTCTTTCGAACTTAGATGTTATATGACATACGACTGACATGGTGTTCACAAATTCTGTCAATTGAATAGATTTTGATCATGGTCTTGTTGCGGTTGAGTTGGTACAGCGAGAGAATAGGCAGCTTTTCCTTTGCAAGTTGCATGCAAAATCAAAAAAGCTTCTTTTGTTCTCGCTCTTGCCTTCTCCTCTTACACTCACATTTCCATGTCTAATCAAGCTCATAACACTTTATCTTTGGTAGGAACTGTTCCAACTTCATCGATCTCATCCATCAACAAACTGCTTCTCTCGAATTCTTCAAATCAATCCTCTCCGAAAAACTTCATTCAAATCGAACATCTTCTCTCGAGAGTAGACGACGAATCTTCACATCAAGAGGAATCCAGCGACAGCAAATGGTTCAATGTCAGAAAGTCTAGGACTAGCAATCGTTTAAAGGTCAGAATGGAAGACAATAGATGGTGAGAATCTTCTACAAGGACAATCGACTTTTACAAGGTCGTTCGTTCATCTCGATCCTTTGCGCTCTTTGAAGCTCACATTGCTCCGTCTCTTTCGTCTGCTATTGTGTTTTCAGTCAGGTACTAGTTTCACTGCCTCCAATAACTTCAAGAGGAGCTATCAAGGGACCTCCAAATCGACCTCAGCTCTTCACTGATCTTTTGTCAGACCCAACTTCAAACCTTCCCAACCTTTACGCTTTATCTCCTACTACTCACACTCCGATCGAGATGGCTCAAGAGTATCTGGGTCGAAGGAAAGCTTCAGGACCAGAACCTTGGAGAGAATTGTTGTCTGGCCTTGGCTGGAAGTGAGTCTTTGGTCGAAGCTTCTAAAATCCAAAGTCAGAGCTCGCTCTTCATGGTCAAGCTCATTCTCTGGAACAAGCTGATGTGTCTTTTTCTTACATTACTTTTTCATCCATCTATCACTATCCCTCCTCAAAAGGTTAGATAGCTCTACCTTCTCTTCGGGAAACAGATACGTTCTGATGGGGAAAAATTCAGCGACCAATGCCGCGACGCCTCCGAATCATCTTGTCCTAGAAGTAGTCATTCGAAATGTCATGGTGGTGAGTTAGAAAGAAGTCATAGTTTGGCTTGTCGAGTCTTCAAAAGAAGCTGACAACATCTTCCCATGTCTTCTCCGCCTTTAGCTACCGCCTCCAGGATCTCCTCTCAATTCTTCCCCTACGAATCTTCTCACTTCGCATACGGATCTTTTGATTCAAATCATAGCTACAGTACCATCGGAAGAGACATGGAAGGCATCTGGATTGGATCAAGTGGACTCAAATAATGGCACCAATTCCAAAGAATCCATTTCTGCTTTGGAGAAAGCAAAGATGGAATTGAACAGAGTCAGAGGTTTGATGAGAGGCTTGGTGGAGTTTCGTGACGATGAGACGTGAGCAGCTTGATGTAACTTATGAATACGAAATCGAATCGTCAAGAGAAGAATAGACGGTACTTTCGAGCTTGAGCGTGAAGCCTTCATCCAGTCAATAGACGAACGGGATGAAGAGTGGATCATTAGAGTTGACATTCCTGACCGTTACAAGTAAAAGAGAGCCGAAAAGATGAAAAGATAACCGCTATTTACAACTCAGAGCTTCGGGAAAGCAAAGAGGAGGAGGGAGGTTTAGACATCGAAGACGTCTTCGACACCTTCTCCCACTCCCTCTGCCGTCTCTAGACTCCTCGCCAAATCCCATCCAAGAACCTTTCTCACCGCTTCCTTACACCAGACTCTACCCATTTCATTTCCACAGATTCCCATTGCATGACCATCGTCACCTCCACCTCTGCCTTTGTTCTCTCTACTTCCAACTCTCCACCAGCCTATCAGACCTTTTCCTTCTCTACCTTTCTCCACCAATTCCTTGACATGTCGATTTCCCCAGCCTTCTAAATCTGAATGAAGTTTCCAAAAACTAGTCAAGATGGCCATTGGTTTAGAACTTAATCTTTCAGGATCATTCAAGACTTTCTTTACCTCTTCGGAATTCATGATCTTGTAATTTGGAGATTTGGATCCTAGATTCGCATCTAATCTTTCATTCAAAGAAGTACTCAAAAGGTTTAAATTCGAACCACCATTTTTCAATCTGAAACCTCCACCACCTGGATTTCTTAAAGAGTTCTTTGCTCCACCATGTTCTCTTGGAGACAATAAACGATCGGTTGGGCCGAAAGTAGCTAACAAACCTAAGAATCTAGTGATACTCAAAGGTTCCAATAGAACTGGAAGAACATCATTGTAGAACATGCGAATCGAAAAGGATCCATGTCCTCTAGATTTGTATCCTGCTCTCAGGTTTGATTTGGATGAGACTACATCAGTGTACCAAGTCGAAGGCAATTCAGAATCGACTAAGAGTTGGGAATGGATCAAATCTGGGTAGGTTGCTGCGAAATGTCTTGCGAATAAAGAGCCATAACCAGTAGAGACGAGAAGAAATTGTCCAGAGATTGTGGAATTGTCATTTGGAGTTGAATCTTCGAGGAGACTTGTTGGAGTTGATTTGATCTCTCCGATCGAAGTGAGAGCTCTGTGAAGTGCTGCTGTCTGGAATGGGAGGGATATCGAACTGGAAAGGTAATCAGAGTATCCATATCTGAGAGGAATCAAGAAAACGAGAGAGGGAGACGAAAGAAGGGATCAGCAAAGAGATGGAAAAGATATTCAGACCCCTCCCAACTTTTCGATACTCACCCGATTCTATCGAAGAAACAGACTCTATCCAAGCTCAAATGGCCGTCGTCATTATTATCGTCATCTCTGACCATCTCTCTAACCCATTCCGATCCAATCTCTCCAGCTACTCCTCTTTCAGTGAAAACCAGAGCCGTAGGCTTCAAAGGTAAGGTATGATTTCCTTTATCGGGTTTGGATTTCAGGACTTGGAGTGGATGCTGTTGATGAATCCGATCGATTGGATTCGAAGTGATCTGATTCGATTTCAATCTCTTAGATTCTCCTTCACAAGAAATGTACAATCTGAAATCAGGTACTTTCTTGACCATCTTTTGTAGGTCTGGAATGGAAGAGCTAGCTTTGAGAGGATGTCCATTTTCTTGCTGTTCAACAATACTCTTTGACAGATCTTTGGATCTAATCCAAACCTTTTCTCCACTTCTAGTCTTCAATCCGGAATCGATTCCAGTCAAGATCAAGTCGAAAGTGAGAGCTAAAAGTGTCAAAGACACGGCAATAGTTCCTAACCAAGCCAAGAAAATCTTGAGATATCTCTTCCATTTATTTTGAGCTTTAGAAACTGGTATTGAAGTTAGGATGAAATTTGGATTTAAATTGTTGGTTCTAGTTCCATTCTCTAAATCTCTACCAGCCTCGTTGTTTTCATCTTCCAACAGAATCTTATATTCGATCCTAATTCCATCAATCAAATGACTTGTACCAATACACCAACCGAAACTCAAGATAGCCATCAAAAGACAAGGTAAACCCATTAATAATTCAGTCTTCCTCAAGGTGGTGATTGAAACCAGTAGGATCATAGAGACGAACAATAGAGAAATGGAAGCGTAATGGATTGCTCTTGTGGTTGAGGAATTGAGTTCGAAGAGATATAAACCTGGTGCTAGAAGTAGGATGGAAGTCAGAAGTAACCATATCGGGAAAATCGGAGGAGCTGTTTGAAAGGGGATCAGGTTTGGGATGGGAGTGAAGATGGAGAGGCAAAGGAGGAGAAAGAGGGAAACGCTGAGGGAGGGCAAAGACGAAGTAAAAGGATAGGATCAGATGAATGAAACGAGAAGGATTGGAGTCATGACACTCTGTATTTGATATCGATTGCCATGATGGATTAGTCGACAGAAACTGACAAGCTCAGCTCCAGTGATGGAACATTGTTTGAGATTCAATTAATTCATCTGCCTATGCCTCCCCTCCTCATCTTTCTTCCATACTTCTACTATACTGTATATGTTCTTATCTGAATGTGGCAAGAGAGCCAACCAGAAATCTGACTCATACTAACCTTGCGAGCAATAGGAGTAAGCCCAAGAGAAAGACAATCTTGACCTTGAATCCCGAATAAGGACTGTTGAGATGCCGCTGAGCATTCTGATCCTGATTGGATGGAGCACCTAGCCTTCGAGTGATACGAGGCGACGCAGGAGTAAAGGAAGAAGTTGAGGATTGAGATCGAGATAAGAGAGGTGGAGATGTCGCAGCTTCGACTCGAGTCTCTTGTTCTTGCTCTTCTGAAAGTAAAGGTTCCCTTTCTTGTTCTTGTCTTTGATTTCTACTTTCTTGACTTGATTCAGCTCGTTTCCAGCTCGGAAGCCAATCGGAAACGGCCATTTTGCTTGCAAGTGTTGGTTGGACTTTGATAAACTTTCTTTTCATCTTTCTCTTCGACCTTCTGACTCCATTCGTCCCTTCTAATCGATTAGTCTACTCCTCAAAGATCCAGACTTTTACTCGGTTCATCCATCTGCTCCATTCCCTGCATGAGCTCTCAATCTCAGCTGCAAGCCAGAAGACTTCTACTCATTCAGTACAGCTCTCGTCTGCCTCTTCGATCATCCTCCTTCCAATGGCCTAATGACGACCTTCTTCTCTCTATCCAATCGCACATACTTCAAGATATAGGTATAGGTCAGCAAGTTTTACCGCTCGAAGTCGATTCACCTGAGAACGATCATGGTCTAAGTCGCAATGGAAGCAACACTAAGAGACGACGAGCTGATCGACAATACGAGAAGAGCTTCTTCAAAGCTCTCATCTCCAGGTTGGAGGAAGCTGTGAGGTCTCATCAGTCTGAAATTCCAGGAGAAGAAGATGAAGAGGTGAGTAACATTCGAAGAACTTTGGACCTTTCGAGACTTGTCTCTTGTTGCACTATGTGTCTATGTCGTTACTTACTCTCTCTCTTTCCCTTCCTTCCTTCCCTGATCAAACAAGGAAGTTGACGGTTCTATATTCGAACACTACACTGCATTGCTATCGAACGAACCGAGTCAGGGAGAGACGAACTCTTGTCCCCAAGCTAGCCACATCACCTACTACTATCCTCTCCGTTCGACTGGAAAGGGGCCTGAATCTCCAAATGAAAGTATAGACCAGGATCTCATGAACGGATTCCAAAGCATCACTCTGAGAGAGGAAGGGACGACGATCTCTCGAGGGACGACCGGATTGAAGACTTGGGAAGCTTCGTGAGTCGATGCTACTTCTCTTCTTTGCTTTGTGAACCGAGTAGAATGATTAGTGTTGACTATCTTGCTTGTTTTGATTCGTTTCGTTCTCTCTACCATCAGGCTTCGTCTGGCTGCTCATCTTCTCGCAGATCCTCAGCCTATCATCTCGCCTGGATCGAGAGTTTTAGAGCTGGGAAGCGGCGTAGGCTTTCTAGGAGTCGTTTGCTCCCAACTTCAGAGTATCAGATCTCAATCGAAAGCTTCCTCAATCTTCGAAGAGCGGAGAGAACAGCCGAAAATCTGGTTGAGCGACGTCGAAGGTCCAGTTTTGAGTCGACTCGAAGAAACTTTGGAGTTGAGTGAGTAGGATGAAGCCAACGAGTTCCATTCTCTTTCGGTTTCTGATTGCTTCGGTCTCGCTGGCTGATATCTGTTCTTCTCTTTCTCCACTTCACAGATGACCTGGGATCCGACTCGAATGCTCATCTGGTCCCGTTGAATTGGATCGAAGTTCAAGAAGCTACTCTTCAAGAAGCTGATTCCTCCAAGGCGAAGTCGGAATCAATAGCAACTCTTGAGAAAATAAGTCCTACAGTCATCATAGCAGCCGATGTGGTTTTCTCTCCGGAACTACTCTCACCTCTCTGTTCGACGTTGAAGACAGCTCTTGAGATAGGTCGCAGGGGCATGACTTCGAATGAACGAGATCGGGAAGCTACTTCGCAGAAGAAGGAACCAAAAGCTTTGATAGCTAGTACCATTAGGAATCAAGAGACCTATGGAAAGTTTCTGGAGCTTCTCAGTGAGTTTTTCCTCGAGCTGTCAAATCGAGTCAGAGGATCTGTGGAGAGTGAAGTCATGAGAAGTCGAAGACATCATTTTGCTCGACCTCAAGGGATTTCCTACCACTTTCTGCCTCTCACGATCTCTTTCTACAATCCGCTCAAAAACACAGACGAATACAATCTCTCTTTTGAGATAGTAGAGCTTCTCTCTCCGACTACATCTTCTTCTCATCCCAACCTCCCACTGTTCCCTTCATCCCACGACGAGGCTCTAGATGGAAAGGTCCAGCTTCTCTCAATCACGTTGTCTTAGCTCTCTGCGCAATCTCATCCATGAACATAGGAGAAGTCGGCGGGATGTTTCTTCCGTTTGCTCCACCCAATCGATCGGCAATGTCCCAATGATGTTGCTCTGCTGGAGCTGTCGGAAATATGACATCGAGTTTGTTGGACAGGACAGATTCCAAATTGTGCATAGAGAATCGTTTCCAAGGATGGAAAGACGTTGATTGGAGATACGGAAGGTTTCTGCGAAAGGCAGACAAACAAAACGGCATCTTCGAAACCGCAGGCTCACACGATAGGCACCACCTATATCTTCCTTGGAGGTATTTGGGTCAAGGGCGAGATTGCAAACGATTTCCAGAGAAGGCGAGGCGCGATTTTCGAGAGAGAGAGCCTGGATCAAGGAAAAAAAGAAGAGCCGCTCGAAAATTTTGGAAATCTTCACACCTTCTCACGTGAGGGACTCGCGCTTCTGCTTGCAGAATGGTTGAGAAATCTAGTACTGTGATTCATTCGAGGAAGAAGAGAATTCAAAGCCAAAAAGGATTTGCAGAAGGAGTTGGAAGTTGCACCACGTTTTTCGGGCAATTCTTTAGGTGCGATGTGTAGAAGATTGGCCAACTTTGTCACTCTCTTGCTTGTACAATCATATTGGGAACGTAATTGAAGAGATGCATACGAAATAATGAGATACGCGAGTTCGGTCGAAGAGTTGAAAGAGGTGGAGAGAAACAGCAGAGGAGTTGCCATCGGTCGAAATCCGACCAGGCAGAAATTGTAGAGATGAATGACGTACTTGTGGATTGAGCGAAGAGAGATGCTGCTGGCCAGAAGAGAGTAAGAGCAGAGAGAGAGAGGGAAGAGATAGATTGCTGTCTATGTAGCTAGAAGATAGAATAGGAGAGACGAGCTATTTGACAGGAAGTTGCAAGAAAGTCTCAGACTGGGATTCAAAGTCAAGATTGTCTGCTGCGACTTGCGAGTGTTTGGAAAATCCAGGGGCCTGTGAGTTTCGTTCGGCATGGACTTATAAATGGGTTTGGATCGATTCGATTCCTCCTCTTCTTCTCTTCTTCTCCCATCCTTTTTCGTTTTCTCGTTCTCTTTCCCTCTTCCCCCCTTTCTCTCCCCATCCAAGTTCGTGGTCTAATCAAAAAGTGGATTGAAAGAACACACTTTAGCAAGAAAGTGTCCATTCTCAATCGACAAGTTCTTCAAAGGTGAGCAGAGTTTCTTCTCTTATCTTCGCCCCCCTTTTTCTTCCGTCTCTCTCTCTTTTCTCTCCTCTCCTCTTTCTCTCTTCTCTTTCTAACCTTATCCTTTCTATTCTATCTCCTAACTCGATTCCAACAGTCATCTATTCCCTCTAATTCTCAATCCAGTCTCTCAATTCACAAACCCACGTTGGTCCTTCAAACAAACAAGCCCCTCTCTTCAAACTCAATAAACCATGGCTGAACTCCACGAAAAGGGCAATGAAGCCCCAACCGACGAGTATGGTGCTCTTATCGCTTTCATCAAGGCTCAAAAGTCTGCTGGTGGTGACGACGAGGAAGACGATGGAACCCACATTGTCAAGAAACGTAGTCTGCTAACTCCTTGGAAGGTCAGAGAAGTTCGTGTCAACAAGAACGGTGAAGAGGAGGAAGTCGCTGCCAAAGTTCCTCAATCTTGGTGAGTATCTCGAAAGTCTATCATTCGTATTGGGCCGAATAGGAAAGGGAATAAGGGAGGGAGGACGAAAAGGGGAGGATCGAGAGCAGGCGGGCGCTGGAAGAGATAGCATGCAGGCAAAAACCCTAGCAGGAGAGGCCAAGGAATCACTAGCCTCTCCTCTCTGCAATCTCTATCCCTTCTTGAGCTTGATTTTCTTCTTTCTCACGATCTATTCGATCGAATGATTCAATTGGAAATGGCATTTATTCAAGCGCGCGCGCTCGAGGTGCAATGTTTGGGCTCGAGGGGGTCGGAGATCCCCTATCCAATCCTCGACCTCCCTCTCTCTCTTTTAGGATCTGCTCGATCTCTACTCTTCTTCTTTCCACTCAATCGCTCGAATTTGATTCGAAAAATTCCCAACTGACGAATCCGATCTCTCGCTTCTCCCCTTGCAGGTTGGAAACTGATGTCCACCAGGGAGTCTCCGAAGCTGATGTTGCCAAACGTCGTTCTATGTTCGGTTACAACGAGCTCGAATCTCCATCTGAAAACTTGATTCTCAAGTTCTTCACTTTCTTCAAGGGACCTATCTTGTACGGTGAGTAACTTCAATTCAAGGAGATCTGATTGGATCTCAGCCTAGACCCTGAGAGATCTTCCTCACTGACAACCAACACCTCATCTCTCTCTCCTCTCTCTCAGTCATGGAACTCGCCGTCATCCTAGCTGGAGGTCTCCAGGATTGGATCGATTTCGGAGTCATCATCGGTATTCTTATGCTCAACGCCTTCGTCGGTTGGTACCAAGAGAAGCAAGCTGGTGACATTGTCGCTCAACTCAAGGCTGGTATCGCTCTCAGGTCTACTATCGTTCGTAATGGTCAGGAAATCGAAGTCGAAGCTCGTGAGCTCGTTCCAGGAGACATCGTCATTGTCGAGGACGGTAAGACCGTTCCTTGTGATGGTCGTTTGATCTGTGACTACGAAGACAAGGATCTATCTCAAGCCAACGCCATCCGTCAAAAGATGGAAGCCTCCAAGAGGGAAGGATCCGACGACGACGACGACGAAGCTGGAATCGACAAGGGACCTGCCATCATTGCCTGTGATCAATCTGCCATTACTGGAGAATCTCTAGCCGTCGACAAGCACATTGGTGACACTGTCTTCTACACTACTGGTTGCAAGCGTGGTAAGGCATACGTTCTATGTACCGACATTGCCAAGCAAACCTTCGTCGGACGTACCGCTGCTCTCGTTCTAGGTGGAGATTCCGAAGGTCACTTCAAGAAGGTCATGGACTCTATCGGATCGGCTCTTCTCATCCTCGTCGTCGTCTTCGTCCTCATGTTCTGGATTGCTGGTTTCTTCCGTAACGTCGACATCTCTACTCCAAAGGACAACAACTTGTTGGTTTACACTCTTATCTTCCTCATCATCGGTGTCCCAGTCGGTCTTCCATGTGTCACTACCACCACCATGGCTGTCGGAGCTGCCTACCTAGCCAAACGTCAAGCCATCGTTCAAAAGCTCACTGCCATTGAATCTCTAGCCGGAGTCGACGTTCTTTGTTCAGACAAGACTGGTACGCTCACTGCCAACAAGCTTTCTATTCACGAACCATTCACTTCTGAAGGTGTAGATGTCAACTACATGATGGCCGTCGCTGCTCTAGCTTCTTCCCACAACATCAAGTCTTTGGATCCAATCGACAAGGTCACCATCTCTACTCTCAAGGACTACCCAGGTGCTCAAGACGAACTATCTTCCGGATGGATCACTCACAAGTTCACTCCTTTCGATCCAGTCTCCAAGCGTATCACTGCTGAAGTCGAAAAGGATGGTCAACGTTACACTGCCGCAAAGGGAGCTCCAAACGCTATCCTCAAGCTATGTAACCCAGATGCCGAAACTGCTCAACAATACCGTAAGGTCGCTGGTGACTTCGCCTCTCGTGGTTTCCGTTCCCTCGGAGTTGCCATTCAAGTCGAAGGTGAAAAGTGGAAGTTGCTAGGTCTCCTACCAATGTTCGACCCTCCTCGTTCGGATACCGCTGCCACCATCGCTGAAGCTCAAACTTTGGGAGTCTCTGTCAAGATGTTGACTGGAGATGCCGTCGCTATCGCAAAGGAAACCTGTAAGATGTTGGCTCTAGGAACCAAGGTTTACGATTCTCACCGTCTTATCGGAGCTGGAGGAATGGCTGGTTCTGCTATCCACGACTTCGTCGAAGCTGCTGATGGATTCGCTGAAGTCTTCCCAGAACACAAGTACCAAGTAGTCGAAATGCTTCAACACCGTGGTCACTTGACTGCCATGTGAGTAACGGAGGGATTTGATGAGGAAGATAGAGAGAGAGCCAGTTCGTCGAGAAGAAATCGACTCGAGAACACTTTTCACTGACTATATGCGCTCTCTTTTTACCCCTTTCCCTTCCCTCTCGATCAGGACTGGAGATGGTGTTAACGATGCTCCTTCCCTCAAGAAGGCTGATTGTGGTATCGCCGTCGAAGGTGCCTCTGACGCTGCTCGTTCCGCTGCCGATGTCGTCTTCTTGGACGAAGGTCTCTCTACCATCATTACTTCCATCAAGGTCGCTCGTCAAATTTTCCACCGTATGAAGGCTTACATTCAATACCGTATCTCTCTATGTCTCCACTTGGAAGTCTACCTAGTCTTGACCATGATTATCCTCAACGAAACCATCCGTGTCGACTTGATCGTCTTCTTGGCTCTCTTCGCCGATGTCGCTACCATTGCCATTGCTTACGACAATGCTCCAGCTGCCAAGCAACCAGTCGAATGGCAATTACCAAAGATCTGGATCATCTCTGTCATCCTTGGTTTACTTCTAGCTGCCGGTACTTGGATCATCCGTGGAACTCTCTTCTTGAACGATGGAGGTATCATTCAAAACTTCGGTAACACTCAAGAAATTCTCTTCCTCGAAGTCGCTCTTACTGAGAACTGGCTCATCTTCGTCACTCGTCTAGGAGGTGGAGAATCTGATCTAACTCTCCCATCTTGGCAATTGGTTGGAGCCGTCGGTGCCGTCGATATTCTATCTTCATTCTTCTGCGCTTACGGATGGTTGTCTGGTGCTCCACACAGAAGTGAGTAGTTGTTTGTTGTCGGAATCGTCGTTGCTCTCTTCGACTTTGAATACTGATCTCTTTCTCTCCCCTTCTATTCTTCTCCTTCAGACCCAATCACTGCCCCACACGGAGGTTGGACCGACATTGTCACTATCGTCCGTGTCTGGGCCTTCTCGTTCGGTGTCACCGTCGTCATTGCTCTAGTCTACTACGTTCTCAACAGAATCCCAGCTCTAGACCGTCTCGGACGTAGACAGCGTTCAGTCAAGAACGAAGTTCTAGAAGACTTCTTCGCCAACCTACAACGTCTAACCATTGTTCATGAGAAGCCAAAGAGCGAAGGAGAACACGCTGTCTACTCTTTCCAGACTCGTGTCGAAGTTCAAGATGATTAAATTGTTTAGAAGTTCCTTTTTAACAAATCTCTTCGATTTCTCATCATCTTTTAAACTCTTTTCTCTCTCTCTCTAGATATCATCATTCCTTCTTCTTCTTTCCTTCTTATTTCTTGTTACATGTTGTTTTTCTTGTTGTTCAGAGATTCGGTTCCCTTTCTTCGCCCAATTTATTAAGACTTCGCTTAATCAAACCTTTCTCTCTGTTCTGTAATCACCAAACCTCCTTCCATTCTTTTGACATTGACCGTCATTAAATGGATTCTTCAATTACCTCCTTTCAAAACATCTCCGTCATCATCATCATTCAATTAGTCTTTCCTTTAAACAGTCTCTCTCACCTTTTTTTTAAAGCATTTACATATTAAAAAAATTGAATTCCCATAGAAGTTGAAATTTACTATTCAAATAGCAAGTCAAACCCTTCTTTCCATTTTGAATTTGTAGTTTCACAACAAATCGCAACTCTCTCTCTCTTGAACAATGAACCACGCTCTTTTTGTACTCCTCCCTTTTCTATTGTTCTTCTTCTTTCTTCTCTTCTCCCTTGCTTCTACTTCTTTGTCTTTTGATCATCTCGTCGCAATCGAAAAACGGTCTCCAAAAACAAACGAGCGAATGCGGTCTGAAAAGCAAAGCACTCTTCACTCTGGAGAAAAACAATCTCTCTGATCAGTTGATCGTGGTATAAAGATGGCATTAATTTCGAAAAAGTTCTATTGTTTGGTTTTGGTCTTCTTCGAGACAAGTTTTGAGTAAATTTTGGTTTCCAAGCAGGTTGATGATCCATTTCCTTCCCTTCAGTCTCTTCTTAACTTCAGACGATCCCGAATTTCTTCTTTCTTGAACCTCTTTGAATGATCACCTCTCTTTATCAGCCCATTGCCTTTTCCAAAGACTTCATCAACCTTTCTTCAAAGATGGATTCTATAAATTCCCCTTCTTCAGTGAACCATTCTCCTAAATGACCCAATTCGACCTTTCCTTTATATTCATGAATCGAACTCTTTCCACCATTACTCTTTCTACTATAATCGATTTCCAGACTATAGATTGGAGGAGTAGTGTGTTTCTTTCCATCCTTTGGAGAGGGAGTTGTGGAAGTCACTGGCTTTGGTAGAGGAGGAGAAGAGAGTAATAGCTTCTCTGTCTCGATCTGAGACATGGGATGCAAGTGAAGAAGAGCAAGTAACGTGAGGCAACGGAATCGAAAGAAATACGGGTTATTCGAAAGGTCAGAAAAGTCTTCACCTTGTGAGGCATTCTCTGAGACGAGACGCAAGACTCTGTTCTAAACTCTTTTCGACTCACCCTCTTGGATAGCATGTTACGTTTTCCAATGAAGATGTTATTTCCTTGCCTGTAGGCGTCTACAGTTTGGATACCAGAGAGTACCATGTATCTTGTGGGGATGAAGAAGAAAAGAAGAGAAACGTAGACGAGAGAAGGACCAGAGATAGAGAGAGTCAGTCAGTCATTCTCGAACGCATCTCATCTTTGGCACTCGCTGATGTTCAAAAACCAGTCTACCCTTTCGTTCCGAGCGTTAAAGCTCAATCAATCCAAATCTAGTGCTTCTCGTGTCAGATACCCATGAAACTTGAAGCTACATGGAATCACCCCCCGCATGATTGCCAGCTCGATATGCATACTCCATCCTCTCCCTGTCGCTCTGAATCAGGATCTCGAATCTTGGGTTGTCTTTCCAATTCAACTTCCCTTGCCTTGCCTCTGTACTCACATGAGGACTGCGATTCCACAGGGCACCTTGTTCTTCTGCCAGTCGGTCTCTAGGAAGTAAGCCCAAGCGCTGGTTCCAATCATGACTGCAGCTGCAGTGAATCCGAGAATGAGACGTAGATCGGTATGGAAATGAGAAGAAGTGAAAGGTTGAGATTGAGGTGAAGTTGTTGAAGAGGAGACTTGAGTTTCCGAAGTCGAGGATGGAATGGTTGGACCTGTCCTCGTCAGAATCTGCAAGAGTCGGAAGGAAAAGAGATTGGAATCAGTCATTGAAGATGAGTTATATCTCATCTTGTGTTGGAATGACTTGATTAGACAGAGATAGAGAGAAAGAGAGAGAGACTGAAGCAAGTCTTTAAGAGTAGACTGACTGGATACTGACTCTATCTACGGCTTCATCGCAAGTTGATTTCAATTCAGTCAGGTTTGAATTGTCTACGTAGATTCTATCTCCCTCTTTGACTTGCGGCAATTCTGATCCATTCTCGATTGCCTTGCTCTTTCCTTTGTTGATGGAACTCATCTTGCTGTGAATGTTACTGCAAGAAGTTGTTCATCGTCACCTTCTCACTTCAACTCCCCATTCTAATATGACAAAGATGGAGGAATCCACTCCATCTCCAATCCTGCAAGATTCAACATTCCCATCTCTAGATTCAATCACTCCAAGCAAATCAAACAGTCAGAGTGGGAATCTCATTCCTCCTCTGCCTCCCACTCATCCAATCTCTAGAAAGATAGCCGACATTCTAACCATTCAACATCATCCACTACAAACAAAGGCTGCTCTACGTGAAATCGCAAATCTATATCCTTTGGATCAACATACTCTCAATCAGGATAGCCGGCACGACTCGGACGATAGTGATCAAGAAGATCATGATTGGTTTCATTCACATACAAATGGCTCACCTTCAACTTATTCAAGAGTCGATACACAAAGAGCGAGGGAAAACCTAGAGAAGGATACTGATCTTAGTTTGGAAAAGGCTACAGATGACTTTTTGGAGGTTCTCAAGGGAGTGGATCAAGTGAGTATCCATTGACAAGTTACTGATTAGAGACATGGCAAGATTAGAAAGTTCGACTTCAAAGCAGATAAATGCGTCAGATAAGGTTCATTATGGCAAAGTTTGATGCTTCAGCCCTGCTATTCGAGGTCAAAAGGCTACTCTTTGTGACCTAATTCCTATTGTTCTACATCTCTCTCTCTTCCCACAGTGCGTTCAATTACTATCTTCCAATGTCTCTTCAATATCCGAGTCTTGTTCCAGTATCGAATCCAAACTATCAAAAGCTCACGAATCAACAAAGTATCTCTTAGAAAGAGCAGAAGGATTAACAAAACAAAGATCTCAACTATCAACTCAACATCTCTTATCCACCTTATTTCTACAAGTCTTTACACTTTCCAATTCTCAAATCGAAATCCTAGAATCCAGATCTTCTTCACCCTCGATAGAATTATTCTCAATCATGGATAGATTAGAAGAGATCCGATCAGATGCCAGAGTTCTATTACAAGGAGAATTGAATTCAGAAGGTATTGGAGGTGGAATGAAATTAGGTCAAGATGTAATCTCTTTAACCACTTCTCAATTGGATGAGATTTATTCCAAACTTTCTAAATATATCACATTTGAATTTAGGAAACCTTTGAAAGAAGGTAGTGAAGTTGGGTTTTTATTAAAGGAAAGTGTCAAGAGATTATCGAAAAAAGAAGAATTGATTAGACCTGCTTTATTGACTTTATCATCTACTAGATCCTCTTCTTTATCTAGTCAATTCTTAAATGCTTTGACTATTGGTGGTCCTGCACCTACTTATTTACCGAAACCTATTGAATTACATGCTTATGATCCTTTGAGATACGTTGGGGATATGCTAGCTTGGATTCATCAAGCTTTGGCTTCCGAAAGGGAATGGTTGACTGGCGTTTTCTTATCTGAAGAGGATGATGAAGATCAAGATGAAGAATATCAAGGTGGAGAAGGAGAAGAACAGAATCAAGGAGATTCGTCGAAATCGAAAAGGAAGAATTTCAAACATAAAAGAAGAATAGGAGAAAGATATAGAGGTTTAGAAGGTTCTTTAGATCTAACCAATTCCATCAATTCTTCAGAAGAAGTCTTTGAAAAAGATCTGATCACTGGTCAAGTGAAAGTCATCCAAGTCATTTCTATAGGAGAGAGATTGGTTAGAGAATTGTTGGATAAGAATTTATCTGGTTGTTGTAGACCTTTGGAATTGAGAGTCAATCAAACTGTAAATAGTCAGGAAGGTTGTTTGACTAGTTTTAAATTGAGTTCGTTGATTGAATTTTATAGGATTACAATGGAAAGAACTATTGGGACTAGAGCTAGGTTGAGTGTTACTTTGAGAGAGATTTCTAGGAATAGTTATGAGGCTTTTTATAACACTTTGGATAGACAGGCACTTGGTTTGAGTAGATATCAAGAGGTGAGTCTTCGTAGAGATGATCACCATTTCATGACGATGGTCGATCTCGTTGACAGGAAGCTGAATCTCATCCCTTTCTTGTTCTCTTCTCTCATCGATCCTTCTACTTCTTCCACAGCCTCTACCTCAAGACCTCTCACCTCCACCTCCTCTGTTGGGATCTTCTACAACTTTGAAAGAACTCTTGAGTTTACATCAAGCTGCAATCGTCGATGATGAAGATCTGTCCATTCCAAAACCTGATCCTTCCAATCCATCAGATGCAAAAGAAGATATGAATCAAGCATCGAAACAACAACAAAAACCATTCGTATTCTCTTTCGAAACTGTTCTCGAGAAATTGATGGATCCAATGTTGAACATGTGCTATAGAATTGCAAAGGATCAAATCGAAGCGGACGAAAAGAGAAATCAGAGATCAAAGAAAGATCCCAAAGTTTATGGAGATTTGGTGGAGAAATCAAAGTGGGAAAGTGATGTCTTTTTGATCAATTGTGAAGGTTATGTAAAGGTGAGCATGACTGACCTATCTATCGTCGAGCTGAACTCTTTTGATTGACTCTTTCCATCTGACTTCATTTTCCATTTCTCCCTATCTTCTCTTCAGAGCATCATTTCGACTTATAGTTTCACTTCTTCGAGAACTAGTCAGATTACTCAGAAGATGGTCGAAAGGGCGGAAGAATTGATTCAATCTCACGTAAGTGTTCAGTGCCTGTCTGAGGTCCTTTGAAACCACTCTAAGTTCCAGCTTTGTTCTCTATTGTCTCCCATCTTTCCTTCCTCCTCAGTACAAGTACTTGCTAGCCAAGAGTGGTCTGTCTCCCATCGTCGAAGCGCTCGATACGAAAGATCCAGACGTGAGTAGCGTAAGGACAAGTTTGAACGAGCGTCCTTCCCCTTGAAACCCCTCTTGAGCTCCGTCTGTTGTTCTTACTGGTATTTCTTTCCTCCCCATCTCATTTCAGGCCCCACTCTCCCACGATCCAAATTGCGCTCCAGCTCAAATCTCGGAAAGATTCAATGAGCTGAACGAATTCTTAGGATCGCCACTTTTGATCTCTTCTCCAAGACTATCCAAGCTATTATCTCCAACTTTAAGATCAGTCATTCATCAATCTGCTTTGGAAAGGATCTCGAATTCTTATCAGAGAATCGTCGAAGCGATTCAGAAACCCTCTAATAAATACGAATGGAAAGAAACTTTGGTCAATAGAAGTGTAGAGGAGGTTGAACTGTTGTTGGGAGTAGAATTGAAGGGAGAGAAAGATTTGGAGGTCAAGGATAGAATCAAAGGTGCTTTGTAATCGATAATATTAGATCTCTGCCATGAAGCTCCTGCTATCATCCATTCTTGTAATTTTACCAAACGCATGAAACATTTTGACTTTAGTTTTTGTTATGAATAAGATAAGGTTGGATAGACGACTTCACTACAACAAAACAAGGTGATTGAAAAGGGGATGAAGATTCTGCGATGCAAGGAACTGAAAGAGAACAGACAATGAAGGACTGAAGGATGCAAACAAGACTCTATAGAAAGAAAAGGAAACTGCTGGCTGCGTTGAAAGAGGGTTGATCTTGATCCTGGTATTTACTTAAATTGATTTACTGCTGATTGTCATGTGGAGCAAACATCAACCCACCGAAGGGCCACCAATCAATATCGGCAAGGATTCCCCATGTTTGGAAGGGAATTGAAGGAAGGGAATGGATTTGGAGGCAAGAATTGATCTTCCTGATTCGAAAAGAGTTGTGGAGGCGCTTGTTGACTATGATATACTTGCATTTGAGGTAGATTCTGCTGCTGCTGCTGTTGTTGTTGCTGCTGATGATGTTGATGAATTTGCTGTTGTTGCTGAGCAAGAAACTGCTGCTTGGCTTCTTCAGCTTCGAAGTAGCCAATGTTCTTCAATTGTTGCGCCGAACAAGATCCATCTACGAACTTCTCCTCCCATCCCTTGATAACTCTGATCATATCTGCAAACATGGCTCCCGTTGCTTGGAGGAAGCTACCGAGAGTTAGATCTGAATCCGAGTCCATTCTAGAGAGTTGAGAGACTCCTTGTTCCAGGAGCTGAAGAATTGAGTCGTGCTCCTTTGCCTTCTTTCCAAAAGTGTGTATGCAAAGCCTGAGGTTCTCCATCAAATGTAGAGAAGAGAAGAGGCCGATTGCACAGGTTGAGCGAGAAGGGCAACGGATTCGATCAGAAGTCATCTTGACTAATTGACGTAGAACCTCGATCGATTGACCCGTTCTTCGATGTCCACCTGTTGTTGAGAGAAGCGAGACACCATTCAAGTCAGTTTGAATACACAAAGCGTACCGCAGGTTCTCAATTGTGTTGACCGACTCACCGATCTCGGCGACGAATCCTACGATGTCCAACGCCTCCATTCTCTCGTAGAAATGGGAGAAGTCAATCGCACATTCAATCGTGCCTCTGGCGGTAGCACTGCAGGTGAGCAAAGATCCTAGAGAGCAAGAACAGAAGAGACTGGCCAATTAGCAAACATCAAAGGAATCAAAAAGAGGCTTCAACCCGAGTAGCGAACCATACTAACCAAAGCTTGTCGCCTCCATCAAGCACCATTCGTTGATGACTTCTACGTTTCCATGAGATAGAGAAGCTGTTGACGAGAACCAGAGAATCATCAACTTTCGTCAATATCTACTATGAAAAAGACAATCAAAGAATCGGTGCTTTGAACTCACCAAAGTCAGCCTCTCGTACTTGCTTGATGGATTGACTCGAAGATGCGAAAGAATCCAGAACACGAGTCAACTCGTCGGCTCTGGTTCTTACGGCCCGAATCTGTCCTGCTTGGATGAGTCTGGATCGAGCCTCTAGATACAACTTCAAGATCTCTGTTCTATAATCACTTGCGATACATCCAGCCATACGATGACACGCTTCTTCATTTGAGGATGATGCGGAGAAGAAAGGCGAGAGCAGAGCAGATTGCTGTTTCCAATCAGGACGAAAGAGATCGTTGTTTGAGCTATACGAAGGAAACGTCTCGTCGGTTCTGTCCGAAGCTTGGAAGTGAAGACCCCAACTACAGAGAGACATCCAGACGATAGCCCCTTCAGCTAGTTGAGAGAGTTGTTCTTGATTGTTGACGGAGATGATGTCAGACAGCGACATAAGTTGCTCGAGAGATCGATCTAGACCCAGATTTCTCGCCAGTCTGACTGCAGCTGAATGAGTGAGAGAACCGGAGAGTAGAGGTTGGTTGGTGTCTGGATCTAAAGAAACTGTGAGAGGCGTGTAAACGGATACGAATTGCAATGCTTGAACAGTCCGAATATTGCTGTTGGATCCATTCATGAGAATCGGCAAAAGACTTTCCTTGACCACTGATCTTAAAGAAGACTCTATGTCGGCTTTTGAAGGCAGAGAGCGAGGGAGAGTCACCAGAAAAAATCGATGATAGAAGAAGTCGACTGGAAGGAGTTGGAGTATCTTCGTACTCCTGACTCAGAGTTGCAATAGAAGGCAGATGTGGAAGCCATGGCAAGATCGAAACCAATCTGAGCAGCATGAAGCAATCAGGAAGAAATCAGAGGGCGTGTGAGTAAAGCAGTCACTAAGAACGTCAGTCAGTCGAAAGAAAAGTCAATCAAGACTCGCAAAAAAAGAGATTCCAGAGGGGGGTCAGGCGAAGCGAGAGAGGAATGGAAGCCAAAGAATACTCACTCTCTCTCCATCGACGACTCGTGCGGAGACAACAACTTGCATATTGAGTCCATTCTCATTTGATCGAATCTGCTCTCTGATAGCCCACTTCCGAAAGTTCGTTGTCGTGAAACCAAATCGTTGAGGATGGCCAAGGGAAAGGGGTTGAACAAAAGTTTTTCAGCAGCCTCTTCCCGAAGACGAGATTCCAGAGAATCTTCGGTATTTCCAGTCGGTGCCCATGAATGAATCACTGAAGGGTTGTTATCCAACTGTAGAGCAGAATTGGATGCAGTTTGGGGAGTCGAAAGATTGGAAGAACCGGCGACTGATGGATGATGATTGGATGGCCCACTTGAATTGTCTCTTTCTCTTTCCGCTTCAGCTGCTTCCAGCTTTGCTAATCTTTTGAGACTTCTCGCACTCAATGGTTTCAGAGGAGTTGAGACTATGCAATCTATCTTGAGCGTGGAGCAACGATGACAGGCGAACTTGGTTGGCAAAGGAAGTTCACTTGCTTCGACCTCCACATTGGGCAGTTCGCACTGTGGTTTCGAGATAGAAGAGAAGAGAAGAATAGAGGTAGTCAGAACAGGCGTCATGCAGCGCCAGAGATAAGGGAAGAGCGTGGAAGGAAATCAAGATGATGACATGGAAAATTGGATGCGATCATCCATGGGCTCACTCTTGTCTTCATCTTCTTGCATGATTGACAGGTCCTCCTGCTGTGGTTCCTTCTTGGGATCTTGGATTTCGTTCATCTTTTGGCATTTCGATAATTTGATGCGATGCGAGTGGTTGATGGGAGAAGAGGACAACATCTTTAGATCTCGTTCTAGACTAGCTTCATCGGATTGAGATACCGAGACGCTGACGCTCTCGGACGAGCATCTCGAGCTTTTCCCAATAGAGAAGAAGGTATGCAAATAGAATTGATTATTGTAGAATATGTAATGATAAGGAATCGGAATGGCCTCGCATCGATCTAGCAAGAGTCCACAATCTCATACACATCAAAACGCACGCGACTTGATCCGAATCGGGGGAAAGTTCAAAATACAAAGCAGGAATCATAAATCAAAAATTCACAGTCGTCTGCTCAGGGACCCTCCGACTGATACAGAGTGAGAGAGCTGGAAGCCCTCGAGTTCTCCCCCAGCATTGCCAGACTACTTCGTCTCGAATAGAGACTGTTGCTGCTACTTTGCTTCATGTTTTCCACCTCTTCTTCCCCTTCGACGTTTGACTCTTCGTGAAAGCTTTCCAGCCTTCGTCTATTCAACTCTCCATCCCTTGCCTCTCTCTGTTTACCTCTTTTGAGATTCTGGTACGGATCTGAGTCTCGCCTGACATGAGCTAGCTCCAGGTCAGTCACAGATTCGACTTGCTGAGTGGTTTCGTGATTGATGTTGACAGAAGAAGTGTTTGGCTTGAGCATGCTGTTGAGAGTCAAACCAAAAACGTCCTTGAAAAACTTCTTCGTTTCGTTTTGTTTTGAGGAGTCTCTACTGATTGCTGTGATACCACTAGCGACATCTTGACTGCCATCGAGGGACGTTTGTTGTCTCGAATTCACTTCGACGTTCGAAGTGACAACAGTAATGTTCGAAAGCTTGAGTGTGTTCTTCTTGTCGATTTGAGAAGCCGCTGGTCTTGGTCTTGATAGCAGAGTAATCAACATCGACATGACGTAGAGTTTGCAGGTGAGCCAAGATGGTAAAAGGAAAGCCATTCCCGTCGTCTCTTGACCCGTCAGGTAAACTGTCGACGAGCATCACAGTAGAAAGAGTAAGAAGTAAAAAGAGCAGTGAGAAGTAAGAAGAAAGAGAGTAGTGAGAAGTAAGAAGAGTCTGGTCTTGAGTTTGTGGAATCAAATTACTATGATCGCTCCAGTCAACTTCTACTTAATTTAATTCAACTCAATTTCATTCAATTCAATTCTACTTACGAATCAAGCAAACAATCGAGCAGATAGCTGTGGCACTTCCGCTACTCATCGCATTCCTTCCATACCTCGTCAATAGTTTCTCGTCTTCGGAAAATCCAGTCTTTCTGATTTTGAAAGCATGAAGAAGTCCGATCGTGATGAGAAAGTCTGCAACAGCTGCACCAGCAAGCCTGAGAATGAGGCGATAAGAAGAAATTGGCAAAAGTCAGAACGCCAGTCTGCGCCTCTCGAACAGCTGGAACGCCTCCAATTAATTCCAGCTCTTGACTCACCAAACGGTTGTTACAATCTTCGCTTTTATCAAATCTGCCAGGAACTCTATTCGAGATACCTTCCAGGAAGTCATCAAACCTCCGATGAGAGAAGAGAGTGCTGTGTAGCCGATAGGAGCCACGATCCATCTATGAGGCGTTAAGACCCACAGTTTCATTAGCAAGAAGCATTGAACTGAGAGGCAGAGAGTCCCAATAAGCTGCGAGCGAATGAGGAAAGTAGTGAGAATTGGAAGATAAGGAGGTCAGAGCTCAGAGCGCATCAAGCGAATCTTGTGATGTTGACTCACGGGAGGCATAGCCACCAGAAAGGGAGCGACTCTCCTCGCATATTCGTAGTCTCCAAAGTGTCTTATGCTGTAGAACCAAGCAACAAGTATCAAGTTGATACTCTCTCCAACATCCAGTAGGAGTACGAATGCGACGAACCATTTCATGGCAGGATGGTCTCTAGGGAAATTCTGATAGTAGTAGTACGATAGAGCGCAAGTGATACCCAGAAGCCCATAGATTGATAGCTGAGCCCAGTAGGACAAACCCTAGACTGCAGCAGAGGTAGTAGAGGAGGGATGAATGGCATCAGCATCGATCAAACTTGAGTCTCAAGTACGAGACGAAAAAGGGCTCAGTTTGACTCACCTCTTCGCTACAGATTCCATGCTGTTTGAGAGAGTCAGAAATGAGGAAAGAGATGGTAGAAGGTGAAGAAAGATTCAGTCACTTGAAAAGAGTCAAGAGGCTAAGGGATCTCCTGACGAAGGAAGCAGAGCGAAGGCTGAGAAGAACGAAGTGAGCTCATGCCTCGACAAGTCACGATTGTTCTCTGCGCGAAAAGAACCCGGAAAGATAACTCAGTGTGAAATTCAGGTTTGCAATACACCAGCATGACGTTAGAAAGCAACACAGGACCCTCGAGTGTGGTGACTGGATTGACGACTTTCCCCAATTTGACTTCAATAAATACACGCATCTTCTTCATCTCGAAGCAAGTGCCTACAAAGATTTTTCAATTACCTCCCACCTTTTTCAACTGCTTTTGCAACTCCAATAGACGCCTCAGAATCCAGCCGGCTCAATCCTTCCACCACACCTTCCCTATCCTTCTCGCCCATTTCCTGGCTCATTTTGAACCTTCCTTCTATCGATGTGATTTTGATTTCAATTCCAATGATAGCTTTCTTGAGAATCTCTATGTAATTTGAAGGAGCGTCAGAAACCTTCCAGCCTGTTTCTTTCTGTTTCGTTTCATCTTCTCCCAAATTGACACCTTCCAAACCATTCGACAGCAATCTTTCTTTCTCTTTGATCGAATCTTCCTCTCTAAGATTGGACAGGTCACTAATCTGTCTATTCAAATAATCAGAAGTCGACTGCAAGTTAGAATCGTGATGAACCCTTATTGCCCC